>CM035232.1:63212183-63812183 GCA_020226215.1 Sindora glabra | reverse complement strand
TAGGAGTGACCCAGATTTCTATGTAGAACTCTATTCCATACGTTCCAAGGGGTGTCGTGGCATATCCTCTGTAAGTATTACTGCGCGTCCATGGATACATGGTCTTTACCTAAAAAGACAGTTTAAAGAAAATATGGAATGAGTATAAATATACTCAGTGAGTAATAACCTATTATTGCCCTTTTTCGATTTTCCCATTTAAGGTTGCTTTTCTAATTAAAAATCCAAGTTTAGATATTATGTTGTTTGAGGAATGACATTAGTTGGTATGTAATGTTACCTTATATCTTCGATCCAACCTTATCCCCCGCCACCCTAGGCTCGAGGCCACCAAGCTTTTCCCTCCACTACTTACCCCTCCTCTCCTTCTATGCGAAGGATGTTTTCTCCCTCCCACATTTTTGTAAGTAGAATAAACAATTGTGGGACGCCACATGCATCAACCACAATTTTCCTCGAGGAATGTGTCAAAATACCAACTATGCCATAAGTGTTTTATTCTTCATTTATCCTTCTATGCTCATTCTCATATCAAACCCTAAAGGATATTTATGTATGCAAATCAAATAATTCATATGTCATACACACAAATTAAACAATTCATGTTACACAAAATATTTTGTATGTAGACCCTATCTAAGCAGCATAAGGGCAGGAATTATTTAAAGAATTAAATAAAATTTACTATTTATAAAATTTAACCCATACTACACCACAATCAGAGTGATTTATACAAATTTTTCCAGAATTTTTCTCAACCATTTGATACTCCTAAAAATTTCGTGAACAAGACTGGGCATATTCGGGTTTTGTCATGAACAGCTCCTTTTCACCATTTTATTGGGTGACCAATTAATCTCTGATTGCCCTGAAAATTTTACACAATATTAATAACACCTTAATTGGTTTCCCTAAATTTTTTCATGATTTTTCATTATCATTTTAGGCCCCAAGAAATTCAAAAACAGAAGCCAACGTGAAAGTGCCCTGTTTCTGGATAGCACTGATGACCTGATTTAGGAAATTCTTCTAAAATACCTAAAAGTTTCTAAAAATTCTCAAAATTTCCAGAATTCAACCTCACATCATGAGAGACCTTAAGATATCAAAAATCAAATTTTTTGATGATAAATCACCTAGGTTCCACGTGACTATTCACCAACCAGAATTTCAACAGCATTTTTCACCCTTCTTGATACCATTTCCAACATAATATTAACAATTTCTTTGCAACAGCCAAAACCACTTCCATTCTCATTATTCATGATCCAAATACTTACTTCCAACAACATCATCACATGTTCAAATCATGTTGAACTAATTATCATAGCAACCAACACAAATCATGTCCAAGGAATCATATTCATCATGACCATCCAGCATTAGAAATTCATAAAATGTATAACAAGTTATTACTCACCTTAAATCCTTACTTCTTTCTTCCTCTTTTCAACTCTGAATTCTAAGGGAGAGGGAGATGAATTCAGGAAAATAAAAATCATATTTTAGAGTTAAGAGGAAGAAGAATTTCACAAGAACTTAGGGGTATTAAAATCCACCTATTTAACTTGCCAAGTTTCCCTTGAATCTACTTTGTTTAACTTTCCTTGTTTCTTCTTCTATGTGGTCATGTTTTGCTGGAGAGGAGCAGCAAATTTGCTGCTGCTAAGCCTCTTTTATTTTATATAAAAATTGCTTAAAGAATTTCTAAAAAATTCTACAATTTTCATCAATTTCAAACATTAAATTTGCCTTAGATTTTGGGGGGATTTTGGGGACACATGGTGGGCTGCATAGGACGTCCAAGTAGCTGGGGTTTCAGACCAGCAAATCACCTTTTAGCCAATAAAAATGAGACACAAATCAAAAGTTTTCAAATATTACTCTTTTGCCCCCAAATTTTACTATTTTCTTTTATTTTAGTCCTTGACTTCCCTTGGAAGTTTGGGCTGGTGTTGGATCACGAATTAGGGCCTTAATTTTTCACATTTGGGTCTAAAAAGCCAACCCAACCTATACAACAAAAAAATAAAAAGGCCAAAAAGATAAAAGGATTTATTACAATTCGGCCCTGAATTATTTATTTTCTTTATATTTTCACCCTAAGGCTTCTAAATATCTTAAAAATTTTATTTTTACTTCCCATAACCATTTTTGAGCTTTGAAAATTAATTTTGATCATCAATTAATTTTTTTGAATTAATTTACTATAATTTTGATTCATTTTCTCACTTTTTCGCTTTACCAGGTACAGAAATTCAATGAATTTCTAAGTGAAATTTCCAAAAAATCTATTCTTAGGTTTCTAAGTAAATTTTCACTCATTACAATCTCAATAAAAATTTATTTTTTTATTATTATTTTGATTATTATTATTATATTTTTTTCTATTATACTAATTCAGGGTCATTACACCACCTTCCCTATTTCATCAATTTGTACTTCAAAACCACTGAAGCCATCACTATCACTTAAACTTTCACTTTTTATGTCACCCACATCATTTTTTTAGTACAAGCCCTATTTTCCAAGCCTTGTTCGCCATTAGAATCACTATCAACCTCATAATTGAAGCTTTCCTCATCCATATCATCCATGTATATATTGTCATCATTACAAGTAAAAGTATAATCAAACAAATCTTCATCAAAAAACATTTTCTTACTCATGATTTTGTTTAGGGTTAATTGTAGTAAGGGTTACGCATCTTATAAAGTTAGAAAGTTAACTAATAGTGGTTCAATCGGGATAAAATTAACAAATATATAAATTTTAGTATAAAAATATTTACCTTAATCATGTCCAACACATCACTATTTGAACAAATTAGCTTTCTTTCACTACT
The DNA here is from genome assembly GCA_020226215.1 of Sindora glabra. Classification (NCBI taxonomy): domain Eukaryota; kingdom Viridiplantae; phylum Streptophyta; class Magnoliopsida; order Fabales; family Fabaceae; genus Sindora; species Sindora glabra. The sequence continues at coordinate 63,809,338 of CM035232.1, read as the reverse complement.
TCCCCTAAATTTATACACCCATTCCTCTATCATTAATAAGCAAACTATTCAAAACATCATCTGGCAAGTCTAAGTATGAATACATGTTAAGGTTAACCTGAACAATTATGACAATTTTATCACCGTGGTGCAAAATTAGGTTGAAAAAGCCAAGTAAGACCTTTTTTTTGCCCAAAAATAAAACTTTAGTAAAAACATAATACTATTTTCAAAACTTATACAAAATTAAAGTAAATAACAAGATTTTAAAGACTACCTAGCATAAAATTTAATTTGGTTTCCTCATTCAAGAATAAAAAAGAATAGTTATTAAAAACCTCACTATAAATTGAACATAAAAATTAGGCATATAAAACCTTAAACCTTTAACAATCATCTAACCAAAATTAATATAAGTACCAACTAAAAAAAGAATGATTGAGCTAGGAAAATTTCTTATAAAATCACTAAAATTATATACTTAAGAAATGCACTAAAAATCAAGAACAAACATTACTTAGATCTTATATTTTTCCAAAAATATTGAATAAAAAATGCAAATACCCATAAAAGATAAATACATAATCTACAAAAACAATCTTTCAAATGAAGAATAAGCAATATTAAAACAAAAACTTGAAAATATCAAAAGAACGAAATAGAAAAAACTCACTTTTTGCAATAAATCCTAAAAACAAGCTAATCTCCTTTCACTATTGACAAAAATGAAGTTGTCAACCCATCATGTAGCAAGGAGGAACACAAAGAAGGTGAAAAATATAGAAGAAATAGAGAGAGAGAAAGTATATTGAAATTGAAGGAAAATGAAAAATAAGAGATTGGAGTCCTTTTTACCACTTGCATCACCCATGAAAGCATTATTATCCAACATTGATCCCATGCACTTTTGTCAGCTTCAAAAGAGAGCACTAAAATTGAAAATCAAGGGGAGCAAGGCATAATTAGCATATACCTTAAGGGATGTAAAAGTATTTCTCCTTAAAAAAGGTAAAATTAATCATCATTGCCTCCTTATAATTCATTTACATCTAATTGGGTACCTATAACTCATTTGTAATTTGCTCTTAGTCCAGAAATGAAAGTAAAGACTATTATTAAGCTAGTAGTATGCTTTTATTTCACCTCTGAATGTATGACAAATTAGTGCTTATGTTAAAGGGGCTTTAGTCCTTCACTTCTTATAGCATCAATGAATTTTGGAATTAATTCTTATGGTTTATTTATTTCTAATTAGACACTCATAGTGATTTCATCTAATCAATTTAATTTTTAAATTTGAAAATATTGAGTATTAATATTTTCTATGAGTTAGTATTTATTAAAAAAAATCCATCATCTTATTTCTATGAATTCTTTAAAAAAAATTATTATTTTAATAAAAAATTATAATTTTTTTAAATATTATTAGTAAATTTAATTAATTTTTACATGTTTAATTTTCACATAAAATGTCAAAATTCATTCAAAGTTATAACTTTTTTAAAAAAATTTGCAAAACTTCAAATATAAAATTACAACTCTTAAAAAACTTGCAATAATCAAATATAAGTAAACTAGCTATATATGATACCATTATTATGAATTTTTAAACTAATTGTTATCAAATTTATCAAAAAATACATGCATAAAAATCCTTTTAATTTCTTTAAATGTTCATATATTTCTGTTATGAATTTTGAAATCTTGAAATTACAATAAACACAATTTTTAAAAGTTTTTTTTATAAAAATTAGAACTTTATAAAAATTCTATGTGCACTTTCAAAAAAAAAAGAACTATGTTTATAATTAACATGTAAAAGTTGCAAATCATTGATTAACTTCACAACACTAGAATATTTCAACTTAAAATTCTTTATTAAAAATAAAAAACAAATCATATTAATTTTTTTAAATCGTTCATTGAAAGGAACTTATTATTTGAATGAAAGCTGCTAATTTAAATAATAACAACTCTTTAATTTAGTGACAAGTTAGAAATCAATTGCAACTATTTATAAATATATGTATATAATTAAAAGAAAATAAAATCATAAAGAGCAATCTATGTAAGTGCTAGCTTGTGCATATAAAAGTAAAATAACAACCATGTTAGCAGCTTATTAATGAACTTAACATTTATCTCATAATAAAGAGTTAATTAGAAACAAATAAACTAGAAAGGGCAATTTTGAAAGTCACTAAAACTATAAGGAACATGAGATTAATTTGATCAAAAAATAAAATATGAAACTACTTTTGGTGGGGATGTTACACATAAATTATTGGTGTTATATGTCATAGTGCCAAATTACAATAAAAATTTACATGTGTTTTCCATTAAGGTGTTTTCTTTCTTATTTATGCATGTAACTTTTAATTAGACTAGCAAATTTCTTAAGTATATTAAGAATTTTTATTAGTGCATGCACTTATTATAGAAGGAAGGGACCCAACACTGCATTAGCTAATCCTATTAAGCCTTCCTATTGAGTTTGGATTTACACTAAGCTATATTCACATTAGCTTAGCAGAGTGTCTAAAAATGTTCATAGTAAAAGGGAAATTTTATGGTAATTAGGCTGAAGCCCAGAGTATAATAAGTATCGTAAGGAGATAAAATATAATTCATTCAATTACATAAGATTTAATTTGGACCATCCAAACAAGTGAATCCATGACCTATTGAAGCAAGTATTATGAAATATTGACATATCAAAATTTTCCATTTGTATTTATCTATCACAAACCCTGCAATAGACATGCAAATGGGCCAGGCAATCCATCTACCATGGTTGGTCCAACTTTAAAAAATATAGAATTTGAACTTTTTTTATGGCCCAATTACTAATAGGGATTTTTTCTCATAACCTAATCAATATTTAAGGTGAGCTCAGACCATGATTATATGAACCAAGTTGGCTTAGCCTATTTCAACATGATTATATGAATTTATTTTTAATAGCACAATTATATATCACAAAAAAGTTATATTTAATTAATTTTAATATAAAGTTTAATTTGATAAAATTAAATAGTTTATATATTTAAATATTATATTATCTATTTAAATATGTATTTTTAATGAAAATTTAATCTTTTATTTAAAATAATAATAAAAATAAAAGTAATTAACTTTTGAGTTAGGTCTTAGGCCATGTATAATGTTAATTATGTTAGACTAGCCAAATTATTTAAAAACTAAATAGGCTACACTTGGACTTAAATCATTGTATTTCCTATAACTATGCATTAAAAATCTGACCTAAAACCCAACACTAGCCTATATACACCTCTACTATATAAAATTACTATGGCCTCTTAATGATTTTACATAAATAAAGTTAAAGATTGAGTAACTATTTGAAGTTAAATAGTTGCGCATGCAACAAATCTATTACAGGACAATATAATTTCATTGTTACTCTTATCTTGGATGAGTGACATTAATGACTTTCAAATATGTTTCTTAATTAAATGCTATTGTTCTTGCATTTTGAATAATTAGGAAAATTGATTTCGTTTTCCATTATTATTTGCATTATGCTTGAATGAAAAGTAGGGATGAAATAATATTGACTAGAATATTTTAGCTAAAAAAAATGAATGCTAGTCAAATCAATTTTTAGTGCATAATATTTGAAAATTGAAAAATTATGCTACGTTAGAATCATGAATTTTTATCCAACATACTTATGATAGGTTAGAATTAACCATTGGAAAAAGCCTTTGTATAAAGTTAATAGTTCTTTAAACTCTACATTAGATTTATAGTATAAGAAATTAAGCAAGACATATAGCATATACTACATAGTGGAATCATCAAAATGAAAAAGCCTTGAAGATAGAATATTCATCATTTAAGTTCACTCCTTCATTGGTCTTCATTTTTCTTGCATATTTTTCCCTTTTCTCCATACAGGAGTAACTATTGAATATGTAACATAAATGATATAATTAATTATACTTAAATAGAAAGAATTCCCATTCCCCTTCTCCCTCCTAAAAAAAAAAAGGAAATTCCTAATTTGAAATGAAAAATATACAAATAACTATCTCAAATATGTGAATTGCAAATACATGAAAATATTAGCTATATTTATTACAAACTCAAGAATTGCGAAAAACTTGAAAGAGAATTGCTATGATAGTTTTTGTTTCATGTTCATTTTATTAGTATAAAACTACCTCTTTTATTGGAAGAAACTGATTGTCTTTTCACATTGTGTAAGTTTTGATAGATTCACTTCTAGTTACAATCACAATATATATGTGAATTCAATTGAGTTTTTAAACTAAAGGTCTTGAAGGATTTCATCTAGAAAATAAATTCCATACTTAAAAATAGCTCAGTTGGACTACTCTATACCTTGCCATTCCTATAACATTCTTTATTCTTCTTTCACTAACTTTGGCTAGTGATCTACACAAGAATCTTCTTGAACCAACTTCTTTACTTGTAATCCAAAACAACAGTTATCCAAAACTTAAAATAATCATTATCAAAAGTCATTACCTTAACTCATCATTTGTTACACACAACTAATGACCTCTTGAACCAAAAAGTAGCTTAAATAGCACATGCCAAAATTATTTTTTCTCCATACAGCCATTAGTTACGAAATGAATTCAAGCATCATCCAAGATAGCTATATCTTTATTATCTTTTACATCCTTATTGTTACTCTAAATGCTATTTAAATTTTCTTTACAATGTTTTTCATTTCTTCACATCTTATATTATCAATCTATCATTCTACAAATTGTAAGCTTTTATTAACCCTGAATTTATCATTTTTCTTTATCTTTTATTAGTGAATGATTATAACACTTGGTTATTCTTTTCTTAATCAACCTACTCTAATCAAATATCTAAATATCTATATCAAAGGTTAATTTAATTTTTATTTTTTCTCATGTTTGCTATTTGAATTGCTTTCCTTTTATTTCTAATAGTTTTAATCATGATATGTTGAATATTTTATTAGAAATAGCTTTCTCTAATTGGATCTTTATGTAATGTATGTGCCAGGGTGGGACCAATAGCCAATGCTCAAATAATAGAATATATTAGGTTTAAAGGTTTATATAATATTCCTTTATTTATTTTATGATCTTCTCTTAGGGGATTATGAAATAAAGACTTGATTATTTTGAAGTTTGATTATGAATTTATTGACTGATGCTATGATATATTAAAAGAGCAATCCTTTATGATTGCTTTAACTTTTAGTATAATAGGATGGTTTGCCATTTCTTCTTCTTCTTCTTTGGTAAGTAAAATGATGATCCAAATAGGATAACCACTTTGGAAATTAGACCATTAAAGAATTTCCCCCTTCTAACATGGGTTTTCTTTAGGATTTGAACTATTGCTCATTAAAAGGTAAAGTCCACCTAAGGTTAATATACTTTCCACTTAACTAACACATGGCAAAAGTTAAAATAAACAATATATGTTGTTACTTACATTGGAAAAAGAAATGGCAAGCCATACTAAAAATTAATTAGTTTTGAAATAATTATTCAAAAATTTTAAGGTTGTAGAAAAAGGAATCAAAAGTCATGTAAAGTTGTAACCTCTTAGTTGAGTCTAAAAATTATGCTAGAACTAATACCATGAATTGTTTTAAGTTATGGAAGGATTTAAGATCCCAACACGAACAACAAATAATGTTCTAGGCATAAATAATAATTTAACATTTTCATTTTTTTATAGAACTTCGATTAAGTTAATCATGTAGTCGTTGTAGCTTGATATCCAAGAATTTATAGTTTTTTGAAACATTATGAAATTAGTTAATTCTAGGTTATTGATCATAGAAGAATTTGTATTGTCATATTCTCTATTGAGTTAAGCAGTCACTATATATAATATAATTAGAATACATATCATAAGATATAAATGATGTCGAACATAATGCTACTTATCTACTAACACTCCCCCTCAAACTAGGTTATAGATATTAATCAGGAAGAGCTTTAGTAAATAGATTAGCTAATTGTTCCACAATTCTAATATGTCTAGGACTGATAATCTCCTATTGTAACTTCTACCTAATAAAATGATAATTAACCTTTACATGCTTAGTTTGTTCATGAAAAATCAAGTTTGAAGCAATATAAGTAGCAACTTGATTGTCATACCACAATTGCATAATCCCATGAGTCTTGATGCCAAGTTGCTTAAGAAGGTAAGCAACCCATACAAGTTCAGACATAGCATGAGCTATAGCTCAATATTCAAACTCTACACTAGAGCAAGATACAACTACTTGTTTTTTGCTTTTCCATGACACAAGGTTTCTTCCAACAAACACACAATACCTAGAAGTAAATCTCCAATTTATAGGACACCCTGCCTAATTTGTATCATAAAAAGCTTCCACTTTGCAATGACCATGATTTTTATATAGAACTCCTCGACCATGAACTTTCTTTAAATACTTCAAAATATATGTGAAAGCATCCCAATGAGAGGTCCTCAAGGGGCTCATAAATTGACTAACCACACTTACTGGAAAGGCAATGTCAAGCCTAGCTATAGTAAGGTAGTTCAATTTTCCTACTAATCTCCTATACCGCTCGGGATCTTCAAGTAACTCCCCATCTTCCGGATTAAGCTTAACATTTGTAATCATAGGAGTTTCATATGGTTTAGCATCAATCATCCTTATTTCTTTCAAGAGGTCAAGCACAAATTTTCTTTAAGACAAGAAAATCCTTTTCTTTCCTTGACCAATCTTAATGCCAAAGAAATACCGAAATACTCCTAGGTCTCTAGTATGAAATTTAGTCTGAAGAAAAGTTTTCAATTGTGAAATACCCAATTTGTCACTCCTTGTAATCACAATATCGTTAACATACACAGTTAGAAGAATACATTCTGAATTAAATTACTTGTAAAACATAAAGTGATTATGATCACGTTTTTTCATTCCAAATTCTATCATCACTTCACTAAATCTTCCAAACTAAACCTGAGGAGATTGTTTCAAACTATATAATGATTTCTTCAAATGTAGTGCCTTCCCAAACTCCCTTTGAGTAACAAACCCAAGTAGTTGCTCCATATACACTTCTTCATGCAAATCTCCATGTAAAAAGGCATTTTTAACATCCAACTAATAAAAAGACTAGTTATTCGTAGCAACAAGAGAGATAAGCAATTAAACAAAACTAATTTTAGCCACAGGGAAAAACTCTCTGAGTAATCAACACCATGTTAGTGTATATGCCCTAAAACCAATTGTATTGGTGATTGTAATTTTGAATCATGTTATTTTAATGGCAATTCCAATTATTATATTTATATATATTATCTGCGTAATATATTCAATTATAATAATAACCTTAGAATAATTGTATTCTTAAATGTCCCTAATCATATATCATTGTGGATTAGGTTGCTTTGATATGTTAAGACTAGCATATGTGAAGACTTATATGGGATATTAAGTTTACACATGAGTACAAGTTAGAGAACTTGTATACTGGACCGACCCATATTAAGAACACTACATGGATCGTTATATGAGTGTCATAAGTGGTTCTTAGTGATTATTATTAATATGGTCCTTTGACCTGAGATCACCAAAGTTCCCTACATGTGAGTTTCATATTTTGATACTATTCTATGTCACTAATGGTTAAGTGAATGCAAGGGTAGATATTGGATATGTCACATATCATGCGGAGGGATTTGTGTGATCAAGATGGGATTTGTCCCTCCTATATAACAGGAGTAACATCTATGGGCCCCTTGATTAAGTAAAGCTGAGAAAATGCATGGCCATGCTCAGATGAATTGACATGAGATGTCGATTACATTTGTTTCAGTCAGCTTACTTAGGAATCGAGAAACCTCAAGATTGGGCTATACGGGAATGACACGGTCCATGTCTCGTGCTTAATCTAGATGTATAGGACAAAAGGACATAAGTGATAATCACGTGTAAAGGTTTAGTCAAATCACCGACTTTCTCATTACTTGGGTAACAATGATGTGTTGCTAGACATCAATCATTGTTTATGATTATTAATATGATTAATTGTCATTGCCAACGTAATAAGAGCCTGTAGGGTCGCACACTTAGAGCCTAGTGAATTTGAAATTAATGGACTAAATTGTTTGGGCTTAATATTTGGGAATTCATGTTATAATTATAAGGCCCAATAGTAAGCCTATAATTATACATGGAATAAAGCCCAAATAGGTTAGGTTTTTCTATGCACCTATTTAAATAGGCTTATGGGGTAATAATAGGATTGCTATTCTTTATTCACGCACCCCAAGCAAAAGCATAGAAAACCCTAGCACCTCTCCTTTACCAAAATCTCTGAAGAGGCGTAGCTAGCACTACAAGGTATAAGGAGATCAATTCCAACCGGTGTATGTAGCGAACATTCATCGGTGATTCACAAGTTCGTGTGGATACCACAGAGGTGCAGCCATATAAACGTTGTACTGGTGATCTGATTTACTGGTTTCCATTCCGGTTCGTGATTTGGAAGTAGATCGGATTTGCTGTAGCGGTCAGGAGATTTTTTTGCCGAAAGGTATAAATCCTAATCTCTAATCTATGGCATTCTATATTCGCATGGATCCTTGGTGGAAATCGTGCAAAAATTTTATTCCGTTGTGCATGTATGATGCGTAATTTCCAGCACACTATAGGTCTGAGCATACTCTTTAACTACTAAACGGGCTTTTAAATAAGCCATAGAACCATCTGAATTCACTTTCACAATAAGTACCCATTTATAACTAATGAATTATTTATCATTAGGTAAAGGCATAAGATCTCATGTTTGATTTGCTTTAAGAGCTATCATTTCTTCCCCTATAGTAGCAAGCCACCCATAATGAGAAAGAGCTTTGAAATATGACTTAGGAACAATGATAGCATCTTAGGAAGCAATAAATGATCAAGAAAAAGCATGTAAAGAAGAATAAGACACATAATTCAAAATGGAATAAGGGTGGCTAGAGTTACCTTTCTGAGTATAAGTACGAAAACCTTTTCGGTGAATAATGGGTAGATTCAAATTAGAAGACACAAGAGAAGGATTTAATGAGGAAGGAGCTGAAAGAGGAGATAAAGTTGATTAATCATTTAGAATGGAGTCTTGATTGGATGTTGGTAGCTTATTTGGTGGAAAAGTTACTAGTGGTACTCGTACTTTATGAGAATAAACATATTTAATAGGTGGTCAAACCCAATTCAATTATGGAGGAACTTATGAATCCTATGAAGGAGAAAGTACAAGGAAGTATTCAACATATTTTGAATCTAGCAAGGTGGAGGAAGATGGAAAAGTCCAAAGAATGGGGTAAATTCAAAAAATGTAACACCAGAAAATACAATATAATGATTTAAGTCAAAAGAAAAACACCTATGCCCCTTTTAAGTATGAGAATATCCAAGAAAAATGCATTTCAAAAAACAAGGATTTAATTTGGATACCTGAGAACGATTATCATGAACAAAACATGTACACCAAAAAATACATGGGGGAATAGGAAATAAGAACTTAGAAGGCAACAAAGTAGAAAAAGGCATTTGACCGTCAAGAACTAAAGAAGGCATATGATTTACAAGAAACAGGCTGTAGAAACTACATATGCCTAGAACACTTTAGGAACTTTCATTTGAAATAAAAGGGCATGAGAAACTTTCATTATATGTCGATTCTTCCATTCAGTTACTCCATTTTATTAGGGAGTAATAATACAGGAAGACTGATGAATTATACCATGGTGTGATAAATAAGCTAAAATATTAAATAATCGATTTGTAACTTCATTATCACTTTGAAAATTAGAAATAGTTATATTAAACTAATTTGTAATTTCAACATGAAAAGTATGAAAAATATTAAATAACTTTGAAAGATTTTTTATTAAATAGAGCCAAGTCATTCTTAAATAATTATCCACAAAAAAAACAAAATAATGAAAATTAGATTTTGAAACAACTGGGCAAGGTCCCCAAATATTTAAATGTACTAACTCAAATAGGAATGAAACTCACTTATTAATTCTAGGGATATAGAACTAACGATGCCATTTAGTAAATTAACAGGGTTCACAATCTAAATGAGAAATAGATTCTAAGTTAAGACATAACTTTTGTAAAGATAACAATGAAAGGTGACTAAAATAACAATGTAACTGATGTGGAGTGGGGGTAGTAGTAGTAGCAATCAGTTGATTAACTTTGTTTTGTAATATATACCATCCCTTATATTCATATCTCCTACCGAAAATCTTCTTCATCAACAGATTCTGAAACACATAATAACTAGGAAAGAAGAAAACACCACAATTATAAGTACGTGTAATTTGGTTGATAAAAGTAAATTAAATGGGAAGTTTATAAGACACAAAACATTGGATAGAGAGATATCAAAAGTGACATTAACCATACCACTTCCAATAATAGAAGCAATAGACCCATTATTAAAATAACATGAGAAGGATAAAACATATTAAAGAAAGACACAATACTTATCTGACTCATCATATGATAAGTGGTCCCAAAATCAATGACCCATTTATAATTGGAATTGGAGAGACATGTAATAAGATCACCTATTTAAACTATTATGGCAATAGGTGACGACTGTAAAGAGGCTTCAATTACAAATACCAAGCATATTCACTATCAGATAGTAGTTCACTACTATTTTCTAATCTTTTTGAACTATTAAGACTTCTAAAATTCTTGTCAAACTAGAACCAACATTCATAATGAATAAATTTATCCAACCAATAAATTAAAAAAACCAAAAATTACTTAAAAAATAGAAAACACTACTTAGAGTCATAAAATCACAAAACCAACCTCACAAGGTTACTCAGAAACCCTCAAAATAGTGTCTCATCAGATATCGTTATTGGTCAAGCCTTCACTTACCATTATGCACCTCCAATCTCATCTACACATGGACTTCACACACTGCTGTGGACTCGTACTGCCTATTCTAGACTGCCTTATCATGATTTGTCATCTAGTGTACCCAAACCTTCCTTTCGATGATTGGATCTACTCCTACAATGTTAAATAGTGCCACCGCTCTCTTCCACCATCGTACACTACCACCAACTAATGCCTCTAAATTCTAGGCTTCCACCAATATATGATTTAGAGTGCCACTGGCCCTACAATGACTTTAGTCACATATAAAAAAGTAAAAAATAAAAGGAAGAGAAGAGAGAGAGAGAGCTAGTTTTTTTTTTCTTTTTTTATTAACTAAGATTGAAAAAGGATACCTAGAAAACTCTAAATACCATGTTGATTAGAGAAGAATTTGTATACTCATATCCTCAATCGAGTTAGGAAATCACTATAAAATATATAATATAGAATACATATCATAAGATATAAGTGATATAGGACATAATGCTACTTATCTACTAATATAGGTGAAGGTTTCACTCTCGATGGATATTGGCGACTTAATTTAGAGTGGATTTAAAGAGAGCTTGCTAAGATTTCTTAAATATAAAATTAGTAAAATGCCCTTACATAATAAATATTTAAATATTTTAATGTAAGGGAAAATTTTATTTTAAATAATTTTTCCCTTAAAAGCTGAATGACCATTTACCTTCCCTTTATAATCTCACATTATCTTCTTTTTTTCTAAGTTATCACTATTGATGAGTTTTAAGCTGTCTCTTCCTAGAAAGAAACTTCTTTCTAAAATTCCTTATCAAAATACCTTTAGTTAACACTAGATCTTAGTATGTCAATATACTCTTTTCCTTCTATAATTCAGTCTAATTATTTTCAAGATTTTATAAGCAAAATTCATAGAATAACCACTTAAATTTTTTAGCCAAATTGGTATGCAAAGCTTTCCTTCATCTTTTCTTAAATCCAAGCATACCATCTTATGGATTTAATGATTTTTGCTAAAATTATATCATAATTTTGAGAAATTCTCTTTTATGTGTTAGTACATCTAGAGGTAACCTAAATGTAATACGCTAAGAGTTAACTGAGTGTTTATAGTGCTATTTTTATTGGTTTTGTCTTAAAGAATTAAAAGAAGAAAGGCTTAAAATGGAGAACCTTTAGAATAAGCCCAAACCAAGATCCTCTACGTTTAGGAAAAGGAAAATCATGGTATAACATTAGCAAAGAACAAAAACCAAGAATTTATTTACAAAGCAAAGGCTAAAACAACATGTTAAGAAAGTTAAAAGATGTTACACCTTCTTTAAAATTTTAGGATTTTATTTCATAAGATAAATAAATTAATTAATTTTAACAAAACCACTTAGTTTATTTTGATCACAATAACTTATAACAAAGATCTTATGATGACAAGAATAATTTTGGATAAACAAGATGATAATGGAATACCAAGGGAAAGAGAATTAATTAATAAAACCAATCACAATTAGAAATTTTAGGAAAATAGAAATAAACTATTTAAGTGAGCTTAAAATAAAGAACTTGTATAATTTATTTAAGGAAAAATGTGTAGAATAAAAGAATTAAAGATTATTAGTGATTAGAAATAAGTATATAAGTGTAAAGAAGATTTTTGGATAAATGATGAAAACCACCCAACCCTTTTTTATAAGCCCAACTTTAGCCCTTTTTCTCTCATTTTCCCATCATAACTCTAACTCTACCTCCTTTATTCATCTTCTTCCTCTTCTCTATTTCTTCATCCCATTCCATGAAGAAAGAGGAAATTAATCTTTGTCAAATTCTTATACAATCAAGGTAAAGGCATCTAAGCCATCATTAATCCTAAGCTTCTCCTTCATTTTCTTTAAGACTTGATGATGCTAAAACTCTAAGCTTAAAAGGGAAATTTGAACCTTAATGTGAAATCCTTGATATTTTAGATGATTAGAGCTATGGAACAATGAATGTAACCCTCTAAATTTTCCTTCATACTCAATAAGTGGACATTCTAACTATGCTTTTATGATTTTGGATGTATTAGGTTATGTTGAGTCAAACTCTTAATTTTGGGTATTGTGAAAATATGTTAATTTAATGTTATTAATGCATGTGGGATAATGAAAATAATTGGAATAAGATGTGATTAATGAATTGATTGAGAGTTATTAAGTAACAAATAAGTGAGATGACATTTAAGGCCATATGAACAATGGCATCAGGCTAGGGAAATTTATAAAGACTCAGTTTAATGGTTAACCATTATTTTAGGGATTCTACAAGGTCTTTTTCTAAAAGCCAATGGTCGACTGCTAGACCCCAATAGTCAATTATTATCCTCTTAATGCAAAAACCTAATACCATAAACTAATGAATTGTATTTTTAAATCAAATGCAAGTGTCTATAGTAATGATGTTCATATCTAAAATGAATTATCATCCTAAATCAGTGACTTTTGTTTCTTACATACATATAAGAATAGCTACAATATACATACCTACTTAAATACATACATACATATATATAATAAATTTATTAAAAGGTGACAATGACTAAAAGCAATGATATTAATTAGGACCTATAAACCATGTAAGGTTTAACTTGTGTTCATAATTGTATATAAATTGGGTTTAATTATGATTATGCTATTATAGGCTTAAATTTGATTGAATATTGGATTCAGCTAGTTTTGTTGTGAAAGTGTACTAAAAAATAAAGTATTGTAAGCATTAAATTACTTAAGGTCATAGAATAAAGGCATGATATTATTGGTGAATATAATTATGCTGCATATTTGTGTTGCTTATATGACTTGAAGTAGTCAGTATCATTGATTATAGATAGTGAAATGTATGGCCACACAAGAAAAGGATGGAATGAGTATGAATTGATACATGTTTACTCATTGAAAATGAGTATGTTGAAATCATAAGAAATGTGATGGAATGAAGTGATATGTGAACATCGAATCCAGTAACTATTTGTGAAAGGTATAAGGTTGGCCCTAAAGGGATAAAATTGAATTTGTAAAGGGTATAAGGTCTATCAAAAGTCACAAAGAGGTTTAAATATTTTCACTATTTTGTTATTTATGCATTATACAATAATGTTGTGGCTTGAATGAATACATATATTACATGTTGACTTTATTGAATATAATTGATTATATATCTTGAAATAGTGGCATGAATAAAAGTGTTCATTATACAATAGCATTAAAGAGTGCAAATGATTTTACATGATTGTGATGATACTAATGAAAGTATTATTATGATAAGTGTGGTTAAATATTTAGATTTAGAAGAGGTAAATCCAATATGTAAGTTATTTATTGTTATTTATGATTAATTGTGCTAGAATGTTCATCCATTAGGCTTCAGACCTACCACTATGCATGTTTTATCTTTAAATATTCTTAGGTTTATTCTTCATAACCTCCTCAAAGTTAAGCTTTAGGAGTTTATTTAGTATGGTTTTTAGGTAACATTGTATATTTTATGGTAAATATGTTTAGCCTTTCATTTGTATTAGGTAAAGAGGATAATAACTTATCTCTTCTAAGACTAGTTGGATTGACTTATCCTCAAACTTGATGGATATAAGCATGTTTAACTACCTAAGGATTTGATTTATGTTTTTGTTAGATGATAATACCATTCTTTCCCTATTAATGTGTGAAATATTTCCCAGATTCACATGTATGTTTTGCTACGTTATAGTAAAAGCATGGTTTAAGCTAGTGGAAATCAAGTAAAGGGTTCCACATTGATCACAACTAAGATAGGTCATGATAGGAAACAATCCCATTTTAATGGAATTTTTGCACACCTAATGATGTTTTAGTAATAACTTGATGTAGACATCTAAGACTTTAACTTATGTGAATTTCCCAATTTAATTCTTAGCAAATTTATACTAGAATTTTTCTAAGAGATGAAAAATTCTAGGGAAAATGATATCATTTAACTTATAATGATTGAGTTGTAGCTTTATCTAAAAAATTCTCATTATCATATAGTCAAAACTAGTAAATATACATAACTAGGTAACATATATATATATAGAAATTTCATGCAATGACTCTTAGTGTTCTAATATAGATATGAATTTAATTTAAACAATAGATTTAAGACAGGATCAATTGACCATACTCTTTTTGTGGACTGAAGGCTTTGAGCCTAATAGCCAAAAAGCCCATATTCATTTGGTAAAAAAAAGGCCCTAATTAAAGTTAGGCCCAAAAGCATTTAGTGAGTCCATTAGTAATTTAATAAAAAATACAAGATAGGAAAAAAAGTTTTAAGAAGATAACTTACCTATTACTCTAATATAATCATCTCAAGAAGGACATAATAATGACTTATACATGACAAATTAGACTTGATAAAGATGTGGAGGTAAGTCATATGATGCATGTAAGGCAAGTGTCATGCTAATAAGAAAAGCATTATATTAATATATGCATGTGAGACAAGTGTCATGCCATTATTTGGTAGTAAGATAAGTATCATGCCATTATATGCACATGAGACAAGTGTCATAATACATGCAATCCAAATATCATGCGTATAAGGAACACCATGACATGCTCAAAACTAATAGGCATTAAGGTAAAATAACACAATAAAAGCTTGGGGATAGAGCAATTATTGGATAACTTATTAAGCAAACAAAAAGCAGTTTTACAATATTTTCTATCATCCAAGCAATATGCTAATCAAGTAAGTAGTCTTAAAGTTTACTTTAGCATTAAATGTAGGCATTGATATCCAATACAAAAGGTGAAATTTATACGTATGGCATACCAAATTGACATCAAAAAACTACTACAACTATAATTGCATTTGCATCATATGGCCATTATTAATGCAAATCAAATAATTACACAATGCCAATATAAAAAATTGTATATGTTAAATTTGAATTTAAATATTCTAGCTGTATAATATATAATTAATTAAATGGAAACATAAATAAAATGAGTGAAACATCCAAAGGTTTACAAGAAGATCATAAAAAATGAGATTGCATCTTAAATACAAAAAATATAATAAAGTCTTTTAATGTCAAAGTAATTACATAAATAAAGATTAATAAACTAATCAATGAAATTTAAGTCATAATTTATATGAGATTCCTAAAGTTGTTATTAGAAGGAGAAGGTCGGGCCTGAAGAATTAAAGAATTACATATGAATGTAAAAAAAATCATTACATGGACTAAAAACTTAATGTTTCTATTACAAGAATTACAAATCCTTATGGACTCCTTAATATTCTTAGAGAATTTATAGTTGGATAATTGAATCAAGTTTCATTATGCAAAATAATGAAAATGATACTAAGTGAAATGAGGGTATAAAAAGAAGTCAAGTACAAATTACAAGAATAGATTCCATTTTAAAAAAGTTGAAAAGGCATTATCTTGTTCAAAAGCTCAATCCATCTACCTTTTCTAATTTTTTTTCTTTTTACAAAATAATTGTTTTTCCTCTTTTTAGATGTTAAATATTTCTTAAAACATGAAGTATGAATCAAACTCATGTTTAGGTTATAATTGAGATATTGATAAAAATTTACATACAAATTATTAATGTTAGAGTAATAATAAACTAGTTCGAGGCTTTCCCCTAAGAAAAGCTTTTAGGAAAATTTGGCACTTGATATGGTATCATAGCCTTTTTTACTAAATGGTCAAAGGTTTAATTCCTATCACCTTTGCTTTAAATACTAAACATTTGCACAAGGTAAGGTGGGCCTGTGCTATGATTACACTTCAAGCCCAGAAGGCTATTACGTGAAGAAGCATGTTAAAGTAATGATAAAATCAATCCTAAAACTTTCAGTAAATTTCAAAATTTTAGGCATTTAATATTTACTTCATGTAATTCTTGGGTTCCATAGTAGAAGTTTTATTACATTGCCTTAGATCATGATCCATGTATAGTTAAACTCATCCACATATTCTATCTCTAGATCCAACTTGATTTATAATCATGAACTCTAAATTTGCTTTAGACATACTACATGTCATGCAACATATCTTATAGATTTTAATTCAATTCAACCACCCACAAGTACCACCTTATTGATTTTAATTTATAAAGGGTAAATCATACAGTTCTAAAATTTTCTTTTATAACCTATACATGGACCAAACTCTATGGTTTCTTTTCTTATAATTTTATTCCAATATGACACCATTATGCATCAGGGTACTCTATGACTAACAAATAAATTCTAAAAACTATATCTTAATCCACCTTATATACAATTATTCCTAAAGAGATTTAAAAAGATGATTTTTTAAATTCCTCACATATGATACCTAAACCACCATAAGATCTCTCTATGCCTTATCCTCAACTTGAATTAACTACCACCATCTATTTCTTAACTTTCATTTAAAGAATTAGTCATCTAACTTAAGCTAGCATTTTCCTCCATAATTCCTTACAAAATTGAACCCTTTAGGCTATTTTTCTTAGAAATTTGTTTTGCTAAATCTCCAACCAAAATTCAAGACACCCTATATCCAATAATAAATTTAAAAAAAACCATGTCACAGTCCATAACTCACATAAGATTTTTAAATAAAATCATTCTCACATTCATATTATATACATATATAGTGTAACCTAACCCCATAATGAATTGTCATGAACCTTTTCTTTTAAAGTTATATGTATAACTACCCTATAATATTCTTTACCACATATTTTCCATAAATTAATTTATTATGCATGTCCAAGGTTCATCGTTTCCTTCTTATTTCAACTATACATTGTTCCTTTTTCATTAAAAATTTCATACATACTTATCATATAATGCTTTAGCATTTATGTTTTCTTAACTTGAATCCATACTATTTCATATGCTTATCTCTCTTTCGATGGTACTTGAACGGTTGAACCATCTTAAATTTGTTATGAATTTCTTTTTCTCAATTTTCCATGCATGTTCATTACTTGTTCTTGATAAATGCACAATTGCACTTAGATTTTATGTGTTTCATCACTTATTTACTTAGTATCTTGTGCAAATTAATTGAAAATAGGGACTTAAATGCTTGATATTTTGTTCTCAGGTTTTGTAGTGACCCATTTGAGCATTAGAGAAGGATCCGGAGCCAAAACCATATAAATTGTGAAGAATTGAAGTAAACTCACTCAGTTGACAAAGAACACGGGGTATGGGAACCCCGTGTGGAAGGCCATGTACCTTTCTGGAATGCTTCGAAGCTTCACTGAGCTGCTCGCAGAAGAACACGGGGTTAAACACGGGCAGTGTCATACCCCGTGTACCATACTGCCTAACACTTCGTAAGTAAACACGGGGAGTGTCATACCCCGTGTATCATGTTGTTCAACCTTCGCAGAGAAACACGAGGTACAACACAAGGAGTGTCATACCCCGTGTACATTACTCATATAAGTTTTATGCGAAAAATTAAAAGGAAGGAGAACTAAAAATTAAAAAGGAGGAGCCGTTAGTAGAAACCCTAGGAGAGACCCAAAGTCACTAAGGGCAATTTCTAACCTTGGATTCAAGCAAGGAATTTGTAGAGTTTCATGACTAGTTTAATTTCCTTCTCTGTTTTCTGGTTTTTTGCTGGTTATGTAATGAATTCACACTAAACCCAAGTGCTTAGCTGGGGTAAACTTGTTCATGAATTTATGGAATTGATTTTTATATAATCTAGCTAGATTTACTGTTAATTTATGATTTGATTATACTGTTTTGTATTTCAACAGTTCAATACTTCCGGAATATTGGATTTGTGTAAAGGATTAGTTGATTCTAGGTTGGAATGACTAATTAATTAATCAGACCTTGCATAATCATTGGGAATCTCCATTAGACTTAGGAATTAAGCTAATTGGATTCTTTTGCGCAGGATGAAATGTCTAAAATTGGATTCTCAAGCCATGTTAATGCAACCTAGATAAGTGATTACTAGAGAAATTCTGGGCACTTTATCTTTTGGTTAGTAGCTAGTAGCCTTGCAATGAGGTATAGCTTATTTTTGGTAATCCAGCAATCTAAATTAACAATAAACCAAATTAGAGGATTATCTTCATTCCATAATGAAAAGTACAAGGGAACCCTAAAGCTGAGTACACTTCCATCTCATTTGAATTAAATCTTTACCTAATCCATAAGCTTTGTTTTTCATTTTACCCTTAATTCACAATATCAATCAGTACACCTAGATAATTTATCTTGAAATTCAGTTAGTATTCAACATTCAATCCCTGTGGAGATGATATCTTTTATACTATAACTCGACTAAACCCATGCACTTGCGGGATCACGTCAGTTCTCTTGGTGCATAAATATTTTGTAGTTTTTCCTACAAGTTCTAAACATATCAATCATTTAGAATTTTACTATATATTCCTCCTTCAAATTGATTTCATACAAGTCCAACGTTGGTTTTTCCTTTAAAGGTTGACCTAATCCATGAAAAATTTTCCATTAATTTTCCTTATATATTTTTCTCATAATTTTATGATACGTGAACCTTTCTAATTTTTTCCAAAACAACCTAAACCATGCATTTTAATTTTTCATATTTTACCTTAATTCATCCATTTGATGCTTAGAATTAGTATTTTCAACCAGTAAGGTTAAAAGATTTTAGAATAAAGAATGTAGAGATGGTATTTACTTTCATTTTTTCTAAATTCTTAAAAAAGGGTGATGATCTTTAAAAAAATAAAGGAAAATAATGGAGTAACTATTAATCCTAATCCATTTGTGAGGAAAATAAAAGGATGAGCACATTTACTTGCTCAAAATAGGAACACCAATCCTCTTATTTAGTAATAACAACTTCGATTTTTATCCTAAAAAAAGAGAAAGAAAATTTTGAATGGTGTATAGTGTATGAGTGAGCAAATTAGAAGGAGAGATTTTTTTTTCAATTAATATAGATTATTGAATAAAAACTTACCAACTAAATGAGTTACCAAGGAAAACTACTTTGTAATTTGTATGGCTACTTGTATGAAAAAAAAACTTTTACAATGATGTTATAAGGATAAAACCTTTAACTAATTAAGTATTCAACTGATGATGTGGCAAGTAGGGCTTATATATTAGCAACCATTGGACCATTATCTTATTATGTGGCAATTACCTATCAATGAAGGGAGACCCATGATCTTATTTTCAAGATAACTGCTAATTAGTAAAGCAAGTTTGGAGATAATTACACACAAAATTCAAAAAACAATGCCAATAATTGCCAATGTAACTTTCTATAATTGCCAAATAATATTATAAATATCCATATTTCAATATATATAAGGCTTCATTTTGCTAATTGAACACTAAAACATACAATATTGCATGTATTCTCTATTCAAGCACTCTACTAGCTTTCCAAATTTTATAGTTGTAGTCATTACCTTTCTAAGTAATCTTAAGACACCTCATCTCTAAGATCGATCCACCTAGTAAGCAGATTAACTTGGCTCCAAGAGTTTTCAACTAGGTTAATTTGCTATTGCTTATAGAGAATCTGCCAAAATGTTAGAAGTCTAGATAAGTGACTATAATAGAATTGTTCACCTTTTTTTAACATAAGTTTTGTATATTATTAAAGTGAATGCATTATTGTGCTCCTTATTTGTTATTGATTTTATTTTTCATTCAATCCTCTAACTAGTAAACTCTATACACAAAATCCTACATGATAATCCTTAAAATAAATATTCTTAATTTAAGTGCATTTTGTAAAATATTTTATTTTTAGGTATAAATAAATTGGCATGCTTGGTGGGATATAGTTAAGATAATTTGCATTAACCATTTTATGCAATTAAGAAGTGGAAAAACTATACAATTAGGAAGCATGACTACACCCATAATTGGTTCATAATTCACTAGCACACCTTTTTATAGTTCTAGCCCTTTATAGGATAACCTTTTGTTCTTGGAAAGATATGCAAAAGACATTGAAGATAGTCAATAATAAAAAATCTTAATTGAAGATGTTGAAAATATAAACCTTTAGAACACTGAATGAGGCCACTTTGGCCAAAGATAAGTCAAAACTCAAACTAGAAAAATGGTTATCAAAATCATAATAAATAGATAGGCCAAAAAATGGAAACTAGTTGAATAACAATCTAAAAGTTAATGCTAAAGGCTTACTGGCTTTCTTTCTGGAATAACCTATGGCATGCTGGCAACTGATGAAAATAATAGGGTAATCATATTCAACAATAGAGGGTATCAGGTTGACAAAACTAATCTACATATAATAGAGTTTGTCAATATCGAGGGTCATAATGTGACATCCCAAAAATTACAAGTCCTTGAATAGCAAATGGATGAAAATAACTATAAGATGTTTAACCTATTTTCATAACATATTGCAACTATTTTAAAGCCTATGCAGGAGGAAATTATTCCCAATCAAAATTAGGTGACCTAAAAACTCTAAAGCATGATGATAAACTTGGGTTATTGTTAAGGTGAAAAGCATCTCTCTAATAGTAAGTAGACTAAGGTTGACATTTCAAAACCAAAACTACTCAAGGTTAATCATATCAAGCAAATAAGAGTACCAAATAAAGGTAAACAATTAAGAAAAGTAGTTTGATATGGTCTTCATAATTAAGGAGATAGAGTCCAATGGCATTAAGTAAATAAAAGGACACTGAATAATTATACTTGTTAAAACCCACTAAATCAAGGTTAGATAAATTAACTCAAACTTAGTTTGCAAGATTAATAAGGGTAGGAACTAAACTTGTAGATTTTGGTCAAGCAGCTAATAAATCAATTAAAAGGACAAAGTATCTATCCAAATTATTGTGGTTCTATACCAAAATGGATGCATCGGCTTGAACTAGTTAAAGGGTTCAAAATGCTAAAATTTATGATATTCATTAATGAAGACAACTAATCAATTATTAAACATATTACCAAGTTCACGACCAAATGCTAAGAGCTCATTTCAAATGAGTTCTTAAAATTAAGACATTTTCCCTTATCCTTAACTAGAATAGTGTTCTCTTAGTATTCAAGTTCGGCTTTTAATTTTGTACATTCATGGACTCAAATGGAACAACTATTCCATAACCACATTTACTATGAAGAAAGTAAAGTAAGACTAATAGATTTAATTAATATTAAGGAAAATTCGATTAAGTCCACCAAAGAATATCTTTTTAGATTCTAGCAAGCAAGAGATAAGTCCTTCATGCAAGTAGCAAAAATTAAGATTGTGAAGATAGCAATAATAAGGTTTAGCTATGCCACTCATAAAATGCTCATCAATCATAACATAATCTACATGGCCCAATTAGCCAAGAAAGTTCATTAGATCAAATAATTGCAATAGAGAAAAATAAAAATCTACATTAAACATATTTCAAAAAAGAAAAGGTGGCTTATGTTGGTGAGGACTCAAAAGATGAAAGTGATAACGAAATACATTTAGCCAAAACTAAAACCCAGTGCTCCTTTCATCTATTCATTATTAAAACATGAAAATGACAAATGCACAATTGCACATAAATTCTATGAGTTTCATCACTTATTTACTTAGTATTTTGTGCAAATTGATTGAAAAAGATACTTAGATGCTCGATATTTTGTTTTCAAGCTTTGAAAGGACACATATGAGCATTAGAAAAGGATCCGGAGGCAAAACTATGCGAATTGTGGAGAATTGAAATAAATTTGCTCACCTGGCAAAGAACACGGGGTATGGGAACCCCGTGTTGAAGGCCGTGTATCCTTCTGGAAATGCTTCGAGGCTTCACTGAACTGCTCAGAGAAGAACACGGGGGTAAACACGGGACGTGTCATACCCCATGTATCATACTGCCTTTCGTTTCTGAGGTAAACACGAGGGGTGTCACACCCTGTGTAGCATGCTGATCAGCCTTCGTCGAAGAACACGGGGTACAACATGGGCCGTGTCATACCCCGTGTACATTACTGCTTGACACTTCGGAGAAGAATACGGGACGTGTCGCACAACGTGTATCGTGCTGCTCAACTTTCGTTGAGAAACACGAGGTACAACACGGGCCGTGTTGGACCCCGTGTACATCACCAATATAAGTTTTGTGCAAAATTTTGAAAAAAAGGGGAAGAAAGGAGAGGAGAAACCGAGAATTAACAAGGAGAGCTGCTAGGAGAAACCCCTAGGAGAGACCCAAACTCGCCAAAGGCACCTTCTAACGTGGATTCGAGCAAGGAATTGAAGATTCAAGCAAGGAATTTGTAGATCTTCATGAATTGTTTGAATTTCCTCTCTGTTTTCTGGTTTTCTTCTGATTTTATAATGTTTTCACACTAAACCCTTGTGCTCAGCTTGGGTAAACTTGTTCATGAATTTATGGATTTGAATTTTATATAATCTAGCTTGATTTACTATTAATTTATGATTTGATTATGCTGTTTATGCTGGAACAAACCAATATATCCAGAATATTGGATTTGTGTTATGGATTAATTGATTCTAAGTTGAAATGACCAATTAATTAATCGGACCTTGCATAATCATTGGGAATATCAATTAGACTTAGGAATTAAGCTAATTGGATTCTTTTGCACAGGATGAAATGTCTGAAAATGGATTCTAAAGCAAGTTAATGCAACCTAGATGAGTGATTACTAGAGTAATTCTGGGCACTTAATCTTTTGGTTAGTAGCTAGTAGCCTTGCAATGAGGTATAGCTTAATTTAGGTAATCCAGCAGTCTAAATTAACAGTAAACTAAGTTAGAGGATTACATTCATTCTATAATGAAATGTACAAGGGAACCTTAAGCTGAGTACACTTTCATTTCATTGAATTAAACCTTTTCTTGATAACTAAGCTCTGTTTTACATTTTATCCTTAATTCATACTATCAATTAATACGCCTAGATAATTTTACTTGAAATTCAGTTAGTATTCAACGTGCAATCCTTGTGGAGACAATAGTCTTTTATACTATAACTCGACTTAACCCGTGCACTTGCGGGATCACATCAAGTTTTTGGCGCCGTTGCCGGGGATTGCAACTGGTTGATATTAACAAGAACTTTTGAGTGAATTAGACTAGGAAATTCATTTTCTTTTAATTCTTAATTCATCTTGTTCTGATTTTCTTATTTTTATAGTATTTCTTTCTTATCTTGTTTTGTTCGAGTATTACCTACTCTTTTTGCATAAAATCTTTGTATATGTGAAGGAGAAGTCTTGAAGGAATTCTTGACTTAGATCCGGAGATTGAAAGAACTCTGCTTAGGAGAAGAAGAGAGCAAAAATCAGTACATATCCAAGAAACAATTGACCTTGAACCAATAATTGAAGACATGGATAACAGATCACTTAGAGAATTTGCAGCACCCGATGCCACTAGGCTTCAATCCAGTATAAGAAGGCCTGCAGTTGAGGCTAATAATTTCGAATTAAAGCCAGCTCTTCTGTCAATGGTGTAGCAAAACCAGTTTGGTGGACTACCAATGGAGGATCCAAACTTCCATATCCAGATTTTCTTAGAATACTGTGATACAATCAAGATTAATGGTGTAGCAGTGGATGCTATCAAGCTTAGACTCTTCCCATTCTCCTTGAGGGATAGAGCAAGGGCGTGGCTACACTCTTTACCAGCAGGATCTATCACAACATGGGAAGAGCTACTGAGGGCTTTTCTATCAAGATATTTTCCCCCAAGCAAGACTGCTCAATTAAGGAATGAAATCACTACATTTTCTCAGAGAGAAGGGGAATCTCTATTTGATGCTTGGGATAGATACAAGGAACTGTTAAGGCTGTGTCCACATCATGGGTTAGAGAAATGGCTAGTTCTTCATACCTTTTACAATGGTTTGAACTACAATACTAAGCTTACTGTGGATGCTGCTGGAGAAGGTGCTTTGATGAACAAAAGGTTGGATGAAGCATATGAGTTGATTGAAGATATGGCTTTGAACCATTACCAATGGTCAAATGAGAGGGGATCTTCAAGGAAAGCTCCAGGTAAGTATGAATTAGATGCTTTTAACCATTTATCAGCTAAGGTAGATGCACTAGGAAGTCTAGGTAGCAAAGTAGATGCACTTATGGCTAAGTTTGATAAATTTCAAGTTAACAGTGTGAATGCAACAGGTGCTACTGACCTTCCTTATGAGATTTGTGGTATTACAGGTCACATGGCAACTGAGTGTACATTGGGGCAAGATTTCACTGAACAAGTGAACTATGTGCATAACAGTGGGTTTGGATAGAAAAATGCAAATGAACCATTTGGAAATACCTACAATCCATCATGGAGGAACCACCCAAATTTTTCCTACAAGCCCACCCAGCCATACAACACACAAACCACTCCCAATAGACCACCACCACTCAGTTTCCAAAACCAAAGACCCTACAACCGACTGGCTCAAACTTCTTCCACTGCTAAATTAGAAGGCTTCTTGGAGAAATTTCTCATTTCTCAAGAGAAAACTAATGAAGAGTTTAGACAGCATGGTAGAGCAATGGAGGATTCTATTAGGCAACTGTCCTCCAAAGTTGATTCATTGGCCACACATGGAAAGATGTTGGAAACTCAAATAGCTCAACAAGCTTCTGCATCTTCTTCTAGAGCTTTTGGTCAACTTCCCGCTCAACCTAAATCAAATCCTAGAGAGCATTGTAAGGCAATAACTCTTAGGAGTGAAAGGCTATTGAAGGATCCAATTGCCACTCAAGAAGATGAAGAAGATATAAGTGTGGGGGAAGTGCAGAAAGAAGGCAACAAGGCCTCAATTCCTAATGAAGCTGAAGACAAAGAAGGGGAGTTACTTGAAAAGCCAAAGTATGTCCCTCCAGAGCCATATAAACCGCCAATCCCTTATCCTCAAAGACTAGCAAAGGCTAAACTTGATAAGTAGTTTGGGAAGTTCTTGGAAGTATTGAAGAAGTTGTACATCAATATCCCCTTCATTGATACTTTTTCACAAATGCCATCATATGCAAAATTCTTAAAGGACATTCTCTCAAACAAAAGGAAGCTAAAGGAACATGAAACTGTAGCCCTAACGGAGAAGTGTAGTGCCATCATCCAGAACAAATTACCTCCTAAGCTAAAGGACCCAGGCAGCTTCTCTATTCCTTGTGTGATTGGAAATGTTCCAATTGATCGAGCATTGTTTAATTTAGGAGCAAGTGTGAGCCTCATGCCATTGTCGGTTGCAAGGAGGCTGAATATAGAAAAGATGAAGCCCACCATAGTTTCACTTCAACTACCTGACCGTTCAGTGAAATATCCAGTAGGTATACTTGAGGATATACCTATCAAGGTTGGTAAGTTCTTCATTCTTGTTGATTTTGTTGTGCTTGAAATGGAAGAGGATTCACAAATCCCTATAATTTTAGGTAGACCCTTTTTAGCCACTGCGGGTGCTCTGATTGATGTAAAAAATGGTAGACTTTCATTATTTATTGGGGATGAAAAAGTTAAGTTTAATTTGAATGAATCAATAAAATTACCTGTTTGTGAAGATTCAATATGCAGGATTGATGTGGTAGATAAAGCTGTGAACGAAACCCTTCTAATGGGGTGCCTTCAAGATCCACTTGAAGCATGTCTAGTCACAAATGGAGTTGTTGAAAATGAGGAGATTGCTGCATATGCAGAGTTTTTGGAGGCAAGCCCACCACTTAATGGCAAGGGATTGAAACATCATGTTGTCGGGCCACCAATAATGGCAGCACTAGACTGATTAAAACAGGGGTCAAGCTTATGACCTTAAACAAGCGCTTCTTAGGAGGCAACCCAAGCTTATTTTTTCAATTTTCTTGCTTTTAATTCTTAGTTTTTCCTATTTTTATTCTGAGTTTCTGAGTAGTTTGAGGCATATAAGTCATTAGCTGTTGATTTAGGATGTTCATTTTTGCATTTGGTCTCTGTCTCTGGGGTAAATTAAGCATATATGCATGTTGGTTATTCATTTTCTTGCACAGAAGGCTCAAAATGCATTCCAATGAGATACACGGTGTAGAACACGGGACGTGTCATACCCCGTGTACCTCACTGTCTGGTTAGTATAAAAGATTTATGATTTTCATGGCATTCCAGTGAGATACACGGTGTAGAACACGGGCCGTGTCTTACCCCGTGTACCTCACTGACTGAACCAATGAATAGGAGTTTTGAACATGAGCCTTCCAGAGAGAAACACGGGGTACAACACGAGACGTGTCGGACCCTATGTTCCTTGGCGGATGAGCTTTTAATGGCTAAAACTCCTCCATTTTCTTGTGCAGCAGCTACCCCATGAGGAACAGCATGATTCTCCAGGAGATGATGGTGATGCAGCTCTTGATATGGGTCCATCATCTTCTGCGGGGGCAGAGTTTCATTCGAGACTTACTTCCGGGACATACTATCTGGTCAGCAGCAGATTCTGGTTGAGCTTCGGCTTATCTCTGACCGTCAGACAAGGATTGAGGGTCTTTATGATGACTTGGACAAGTGCTCCAGACACATCGAGAGCATGGTCGAGCCCCTGTTCCAGCTTTTCCACCCCTCTTCCCCAGCTAACCCGGACCCTCCTGCTCAGTAGCTCGGATCATTTATTTTTCCTCTTTTTACTTATATATCATGTTTCTTTTTTACTTATTTCTACTCTCTACTTCCATTTATCTAGTCTGTACTTATATTGACTATGCACTTTCATTTACTTGTTATTATTTTAGTTATTTCTCTTTTATTTTCTTGCACTTTCATTTACTCTGTAATAACTAACAGCCTATTTTTCTAGTATTGTATCTTCTTTCTTCTAGATTACCAGCCTCCTCTCTCTCTCCTACTCTGTCTATACTTCTGGATCTCCCTGCAATCATAATCTATACTGGGCCACCATGCTCCACTTGTTAGGGAAGTTTCAGTCCCCCATTTATTCTCTGTCTCTTTTCCCATTTACCTTATTTTTACATTGAGGACAATGTCCAATTTTAAGTGTGGGGGAGCAGTGTTTAGAATGCTTTACAATGTTTTGCACTTGAACTTGCTTGATTGATTTAGAGTACTGAAATTTTCTCCAATTTCAATAATATAAAAAAAATTTTAAAAAAATTTTAAAAAATAATATTATAAAAATAATAATAATAATAATAATAATAATAAAAATTTTAAGGCAATCTTTTGAATAAAGTGATTGATTCATGCCTTGCTCCTTTAATGATTATCTGACAACTTAATAAGGAAAATCTAAAGCTTAAAGTTAAGAGAAATAAGCATAATTGACCCTTGTGAGATTTAAGCCTTTTGAGCAATTTTCACATTAGAAATTAAAGCTCATTCTTATCTTCTTGAGGGATTATGTCATCACTCTTGACTTTTTGCTCTACAACTTGCATTTGCTCTTTTTGAGGTTACATTTTATGTATTTTGCATGTCAAAAATGATGAGGCCATGTTTCTTTACCCTTTTTATTTGTATTGCTTATTTCAATCCTTTTCTTTGTTATACCTTAAACTATTTTTAGCTTTTCCCCTAGTTAGCCACTTTGAGCCTTGGACCCTTATTTCTAGCCTAGCCATACTTTGTACATCTAAAGCCACTGCCCAAGTAAACTTGAACCTTAGAGTTTAAGGGAACTTAGACACATTATATGAGTTTGGCTATCACTTAGAGGTCCTTACTTAGTGCTGCTAGTTGGATAAGTTGATTTATAGCTTTGATTATATATAAAAAAAAAGAAAATGTTTTATTTGCTGATTTATGTATATATATAAAAAAAAGAAAAAGAAAAAAAGAAGAATGGAGGTTAGAACAAGGGATAGAAGCAGGGTAATATGTTAAGCTGAGTAATGGAACTCGACAATGGTCAAACTCATGACCAATGTGTCTTTTTCCTTCAAACTCATGACTCTATCACTTTTCACCCCTTGATTTTCCTTTCCCCTATCCTCACCTTTTTCCCTAATAAAGTCCTCTGATTTGCATGCATTTTACAATAGAGTAGTGGAGATTAGAGTTTTTGCAAGCATATGGTAGCATTAAGTCATGAGCTGATTGACTTGAGAGTATACACAAGCCTTATCTTGAGAGTGAGAGTAAACACTTTACCTGTGAGGCTATTCTCTTTTGCTTTTATGCTGAGGATTGACTTGTTTACTTACTTTATTTTCATTTAGTTGCTTGGCATGACTTGATCCTAATCTTTGATTTGTTGAATGATTGTCTGATTATATATATAAAAAAAGAAGAAGAAAAAGGAAAGAATAAAAATTGGAGTAGATTTTCTATTCTCTTACTTCCTTACTCGAGGAAGAGCAAGATTCAAGTGTGGGGGAATTGACAAATGCACAATTGCACATAAATTCTATGAGTTTCATCACTTATTTACTTAGTATTTTGTGCAAATTAATTGAAAAAGATACTTAGATGCTTGATATTTTGTTTTCAGGCTTTGAAAGGACACATATGAGCATTAGAAAAGGATTCGGAGGCAAAACTATACGAATTGTGGAGAATCGAAGTAAATTTGCTCACCTGGCAAAGAACACGAGGTACAACACGGGCCGTGTTGGACCCCGTGTACATCACCAATATAAGTTTTGTGCGAAATTTTGAAAAAAAGGGGAAGAAAGGAGAGGAGAAACCGAGAATTAACAAGGAGAGCTGCTAGGAGAGACCCTAGGAGAGACCCAAACTCGCCAAGAGCACCTTCTAACGTGGATTCGAGCAAGGAATTGAAGATTCAAGCAAGGAATTTGTAGATCTTCATGAATTGTTTGAATTCCCTCTCTGTTTTCTGGTTTTCTTCTGATTTTGTAATGTTTTCACACTAAACCCTTGTGCTCAGCTTGGGTGAACTTGTTCATGGATTTATGGATTTGAATTTTATATAATCTAGCTTGATTTACTATTAATTTATGATTTGATTATGCTGTTTATGCTGGAACAAACCAATATATCCGGAATATTGTATTTGTATTATGGATTAATTGATTCTAGGTTGAAATGATCAATTAATTAATCGGACCTTGCATAATCATTGGGAATATCAATTAGACTTAGGAATTAAGCTAATTGGATTATTTTGCATAGGATGAAATGTATGAAAATGGATTCTAAAGCAAGTTAATGCAACCTAGATGAGTGATTACTAGAGTAATTCTGGGCATTTAATCTTCTGGTTAGTAGCTAGTAGCCTTGCAATGAGGTATAGTTTAATTTAGGTAATCCAGCAGTCTAAATTAACAGTAAATCAAGTTAGAGGATTACATTCATTCCATAATGAAATGTACAAGGGAACCTTAAGCTGAGTACGCTTTCATTTCATTGAATTAAACCTTTTCTTGATAACTAAGCTCTGCTTTACATTTTATCCTTAATTCACACTATCAATTGATACGCCTAGATAATTTTACTTGAAATTCAGTTAATATTCAACGTGCAATCCCTGTGGAGACGATAATCTTTTATACTATAACTCGACTTAACCCGTGCACTTGCGGGATCACGTCAGTAAACAAAAAGGATAAAATGGATTATATTAGTAAGAAAATGTGCTCCTTTGATATTAGTAAGGTTGATGAAATTTTTTACCTACATCCAAAAGTTATGAAAAGGTTTTTTAAAAGTCATAGAATTATATAGAAAAAAAAGTAAAAAACTAAAAATATTGTAAGTATCACAATATATTTAGCCATGATATTAATAATTGCGTTCATTTTAAGGAGATGATTGAGAAAGCTATCAAGCAAGGATGGTTAAAGTTCGATAATAAAACAAAGACAAAGAAATATTGGTTGACAAAGATACCTTCCTTGGAAGGTTGAACTACATAGAGCTTTGAGATAAATTTGACCTATTTAACTTATATGTGAACATAGTATCATATTAGGAGTATAATGATCCCTTAGATGCACCATTCTTCCTTGAAGCTTACCTAATGAAAGGTAAATCTAATTCTAATTTCATAAGGAAAATTTAATGCAAGGAAAAGGTGTTGAAGATACGTCCATGTTGTGAGAAATATTACACTGAGCTAAAGTTTGTTATGTATAGGAAATAATTAGAAAATCATATTGACCTTGAAGTGTAGAAATTAACTAATAATTAGAGACAAGCCTTAAGGAAAATTGAAGAATTCAAAAAAAGTAAGGGCAAGCTGAAGTTGATTTTTGTTAATTGGAATATGACTAACTAAAGAAGGAAACAAGAATTAAGATTGGCACTTAAAAGCTAAAAGGAGATCACCTAAGGGAGAATAGATCAAGACTGAATTACAAGATAAAAGGAAACAAACATGGAAGCTTGAGCTAAAAGAAAGGAGAAGTTAAAGGTATGACTACCAATATTAGAGGCTTCCACAAACCAAAATTCAAAAAAGAAAAATGCAATGGCAGGTTACTTATAGGAGGCAAGAAAAAGAAGCTCGCCAAATGCTTTCTAGTCTAAGTGAATCTAGCAACTCAAGATTGATGGAGGAATGAAAACAATCCCTTTAGTAGCAACTTAGGGTAAAAAGATGGGTTAGATGCTAATGTGATAACTATATTACCACTAACATTCATAGTAGTTAGTTTAGTTGGATTTAAGGAAGATTTTGGTTATAAGAGCCTTGCAGTTATAACTAAGTTTAATAAAGACATAAGTGTTGAATTTAAATAACCAACCGAGTAGATAAAGAAGTATCTAAGGTCCTTACATATAAAAGCTCATGTTGATGATCAGCCATGAATAAGATTCTAATTGATAGAGGAATGATGATTAACTTGATTTTAGAATATAAGTTTCATATGCTAGGAAAATAGCTAAAAGATGGAATGCTATCCAACATTGTAGTAATTGAATTCAATGAAAAAAAATCTTTAACTTAAAAGCGATTATGATAGTCGAAATTAAAGTAAGGTCTACAATTTAGCTTACTCTATTTATAGTGGTACCCTTAAAAGGTCAATTACAACCTTTTACTAGGCAGAGGTTAGATCCATGTCACGGGAGTAGTACTTTTTACATTGCATTAAAAAATATTGATTTGGAAAGAGGATAACACAATTAAATGTATAGAAGCAATGATAGCCCATGCTAGGTTTAACAATGTCATGTAAAGTTTAAAATATATAATCCTAGTATGCAATCATTACATGAGTTGATGTATAGATCCATTAATAATAGAGATATGTGTTCTAGATGTATTAGACTTCAAAGTTACCCTGAAGGCAAAAAATATGAGATTATCAATGAGTAAATATCAAGAGCACTTGTTCAATTGTCGGTTAATGTTATTGAGCAAGTCTAATCTTGGGTCCTAGACTATATATATGATGATAGTCCACTTTTATTCCTAGATTCACTAATCAAAGGAGATACCAAAAAAATGGAATCCTAAAACATCCTATAAGAAGTTAACTTAAGAATAGACAATAATCAAAAGTTAATGTTCATTTGTATTACTCTACCTAAAGATATCAAACAAATGGCCATCAATATATTTATATAATATAAAGATTGCTTTGCTTAGGATTATGATAAGATGTCAAGTCTAAGTTGAGACTTAGCAAAGCATAAACTACTGATTAAGGAAATTTTCAAACCTTATAAGCAACCCCTTTGGCATTTCACCTTTAAAGTTATGCTAAAAGTTAAAAAGGAACTTGAAAAACTACTCAAAACTAAGTTCATAAAAGCCACAAGATATGTAAAATGGCTTTTCAATTTAGTCCCCATTAAGAAGAAAAATGACAAGCTAAGAGTATGCATAAACTTTAGGGATATAGATAACACCACACCAAAAGACAAGTATCCCATGTTGATAACATATATTCTCATAAATTAAGCTTCAAGACATGTAGTGCTAAGCCTGATGGATGATAATGGTAGTTATAATCAGATATTTATAGTTGAAAAGGATATGTTGAAAATAACATTTCATTATCTAAGAGTGAGAGAAGCTTATGAGCAGTTGGTCATGCCATTTGGCCTGAAAAATGGTAAAGCCATTTGCTTGTGAGTGATGAATATGATCTTCCATAACATGATCAAGAAATCCTTGGAAGTTTATATTAATAACATAATTGTCAAAAGACCTTCTAATAAGTAGCATATAAAAAACTTAAAAGAAGTATTTGATTGGATGTAATGCAATAACCCAAAGATGAATCCACTGAAGTATGCATTCAAAATCTCAATTGGGAACTTTTTGGATTTCTTAGTACATCAAAAGGGCATTGAAGTGGATAAAAACAAAACCAAGGCCATAATAGAAACCTTGCCACCTACCAACAAGAAAAAAATTATAATGCTTTCTTAGAAAGGTTAATTTCTTAAAGAGGTGTATATTAAATTTGTCCAGTTAAACAAAAGCCTCTTCACTTTTGTTAAAGTTAAAGAGACTAAACAATTTAAATGGAAGGATAAGCATCAAGTCGTATTTAAAAAAAATAAAGAAGTATTTAATTAACCCTCTTGTAATGTCTTCCTCTATCCCTAGCCAACTTGTTAAATTATATGTCTCAACCTTTGGGGATATAATAGAAAGCTTTTTAGTCTAAGAAAATAATAAGGCTAAGGAAAAGGCTATTTATTATCTTTCAAGAATACAAATGTAAACAAATAGAAATAATCAACAATGAAGAAATTATGTCATTCTTTGTATTATTCTTGCATGAAGCTTAGGTATTATTTATTGCCTATAACTATATAAATGTTAACAAAAGTTAATGTCCTTAAATACATGTTACCTTTGCCCTTTGTTCACAATTAAGCAAGCAAGTAGGCACTTAGCTTGATAGAATTTATGATATAATATTACCTCTAAAAGTTGTTAAAGGTTAAGTCATGGTTAATCTAATAATTGATCATGAAGCTAGAACTCGGCATTAGGTGATAAAAATTATATTTCGATGGTTCATGCCATTAAAGCAATATCGAAGCAGGTTTGTTTATTATAATCTTATATGGAGAAATAATCAAGTTCTCATTCTTATTGGACTAGAAATGCTCTAATAATGAAGTGGAGTATAAAGAACTTATCATTGATGTGAACTTATTAATAAAGTTAAGAGCTTAAGAGATTAAAATTTATAACCCCCCTCACTTAATCACCAAATAAATAACTAGAGAGTTCAAATGTGTGAATTCAAACATGGCAAGATATTTGGCCATCACTACTAGATTGCTGGTTAAGTTCAATAATGTGATTATTAAGCATGTCCTAAGATTGGAAAATGAGAAATTTAACATCCTAGCATAAATCACCTTAAGCTTCTAAATTAGCCAAGCTTTGCTTACGAAGATGGCCACCCATCGTTCAAGTTTAGAACCTATAGTAATACAAGAAATCTTAAATATTGATGTTATTAATGGTTTAACTAATTATAGAACACTTTAATCAACTATTTAACTAATCCATTAGAAAATTCTAGCTAAACATTATGGGTAAAGGCTTTAAAGTTCATACTCATAGATTATGAATTATACAAGAAAGGATTCAAAGGTCAATTATTAAAATATTTAGATGAAGACAAAATAATGGTAGTCATTACTGAAGTTCAAATGGCATACGCAAAGCGTATGATGTTAGGGTTAAAATGAAATAAGTGCTAATTTGGAAAAGTTTGTACTAGCCACAGATGATTCACAATTTAGGATATGTGAAGAATGTTAGAAATATGGAACTATCCAAAGAATTCCTGTAATGAATTTAAAATACATCATCAAACCTTTGCCATTCCATAGTTAGGCCATGGATATTATTAGTAAAATGCATCCTCCTTCAATTAAAAGGCATTAACTCGATCTTAACTAGCATTGGAAAAGGATAAGGGATTTTAAAAGTATGTCTAAATTAACAATAACAATTTCAAAACAAGAATCTAACCAAACATACCAAAAGAAGTGTGAGGTTTAGGAGTTACTTGCTGAAGAATATATAGACATACTACAAAATAAACTAGCTATTACTATCTTTTTCTTTCTAAAAGGAATAAAAATCTCAAGAAAAGGTTTAAAAGATAGCTTAGTGAGTTGATTAGACCTACTTAGGGAACTATAGTGTTCTTTTCTTTTTCTAGTCACTTAAAAAGCATTTTCAGCACTATCCTCTATGAAAAGTTCCTCAATTTCTTTATATAGGTGTTTTAGCTCAGCCTCTGAAGTAGCTTGAATGGTTGAATCTAAAAGCACGCTAAAGATCTTAATTGGAATGGCAGTACCTAAAAGTAGCCAAGTGTTAAAGATAAAATCCATTGCTAAAAAAAGATAAAGAAAATTACCTTTTAGACTTTCCGATTGTTCATATTCAACCTTTACAATAAGCAACCATTCAACCTAAAAATGAATGCATATATTAGCATAAGGATAAAGGTAAGCTATGGTAACATCAAAGGTTAGCTCACTTTTTTTAGGAATTAAAGGAATATATTTCATAATGCCAAAAGGAGTATTCAACATTAGAATCAGTTTTGGTTTAAAAGGGTGAGTTTGAAAAGGGCTAATTTAGGGTTTTATTAGTATGCTCTCCATCGCTTTTTCCCTAATATAGGCATCATAATTGCTTGTCCTTTTAGCATTAAGTGTAATGGCTTGTATATGTCAATAATCATAGATAACTTTATAATAACTTATAAAAATAAGAATTTCTTAATAATGCATACCTATGGTCTTTTGAGATGCCTCGACTATCTGCATAATAAGAATTTATGTTAGCTTTATATCTACCTCTGTAGTAAAATAACAATAGGTGTAAATATTCCAACAATTCTAAGAATGCTCAGTATGAGCATGACAAGGTAGGAAAACATGTGGCTTAAAAGTACTTAATATACTTTGATTCAATACATCTATTATAGGAAAATTTAACTAAGTCAATACCCAGCCTTGATATTTATGGTTTAAAACTATTACTAGCTAAGATCAAGTTGCTTGGCCATCATACTTAACAAATACCATTCGACCAATGTGGTCTTCTCCTGTGGTAGGCCTGTATAAAAGTATTATGGACACAAAAAGTTAGCCTTAGTCTAAATGCTCTATATGTTATTAGGATTGAGATTATTAGTGAACCAAGTTAGACCATTAGGTTGAAAAGAAAAAGAAGATAGATAAATAACAAGGCAATCGATGGAACAAGTATAAAAAGATCAAAAATACTAATTAAAAAATACTATAAAATTAAGTCTTTAGTGAAAAGGTTGAAGGAAGGTGTACATGTATTTAAACCCTAAAATAAAACCTCATGAAGGTGCTATATAATCCTTAAGTAAGGTAAAATGTTTCTAAAAATATGCTACTAATTATAGTTGAAAAATCTAAAAAAAAAAGGTAGTAGAAGTCTAAAAAGGATTGTCAAGAATGCATCATCAATACAACTCGATTTATACTTTTCAAAAGACTAGCTAAGACTAGTTAATTTAAAGCCATTTATTAACCTTTATGTAAAAGAGTTGCTAAAGGAAGATAAGCACCCAAAATTTTTAAAGTAAAAAATATAAAACATAAGCTTATAAAGCTTGTAAAGTAAGAAAACAACATGTCCAACATTAGAAATAGGTAACTCTGGCTAACTGATAAATTTTTTTAGAAAGTTCAAGAAAATAAAGGTTTTAGAACTTAGTTTAAAAAAGTTTTAAAATCATTATTCAATTCTAAAAGTGGAGTATTTTTCTCACTAATAGGTGGAAGGTTGATCAAGACCAAAAGATCAAAAAGAGTGGCCCCTATCATGCCATAAGGCAAATGAAGGTTATTAGTCAAAGGAAACAAAAAAATGATAGGTAAACCTATAAGCAGGCAATTAGCTTTTCATGCATAACAAGAAAGTTGAATGAAATCATAAATACCTAGATTTTTCCTTAGTTCTTCCTTTGCTACACTCACTAGATTAACCTAAACTAAATAATCACTAGTGGGATAAGGGAAATTTCTAAAAGCCCTAAAACCCTTGATTATCCAAGGATAAATAAGAATCTTATTGATCATGAGCATAAGTTTTTGAGAAAAAATTTAGTAAAATTAGCATCCATATCATTAATAGTGATAAGACTTAAATAATAAAGGGGACCTTCATTTGCAATCAATTTAAAGGAAGAGGAAAGGATTAATACCCTGTATGTTAGCATGGAAACCTTATATAAATTAGGATCATCCAATCTCAATTATTTGGAAGTACAACAAGATGAATGTTAGGAAGCCATGTTGATTTGGAAGAATTAATGATAAAGAAAAGGAGATAGTCATAAGTTGTAAAGAAATAAATGCTTTTAAAAGGAATTTAATGAAGGCATAAAAAATGGCAATGGAAGGAAAACAAGCATTTAAATAGGGTATAATGGGTTTTAATGGGCTTTAATGATAAGTTCACTCATTAATTACTTTAAAGAGACATGACTACACATTCCTTATCATGATCCTTTTGTTGGGATCGGGAGCCATACGAGCGCAGCGAAATAAATCGATCCCAACCAGCGAATCCATGCAAAACATTAAATTAGAATGTAGGATTCAAGTTATACCTTTATATGATTCCAGATTTTGTTCATTGATCACCTCTTCGACTTCCTTTCGGTTAAAAACTCCGAGGTATCCACACGAACCAGTAGATCATCAATGAACGTCCTCACGATCACTGGTTAGAATTCGTCTCCTTAGCCTCGTAGTGCTAGCTACGTCTCTTCAAGGATTATGGTCAAGGAGAGGCGCTAGGGTTTCTCTATACTGTATAGGATGCGTGAATAATGAATCAACCTTATTATTACCCAACAAGCCTATTTAAATAGGAGCATAGAAAACCTTAACTAATTTAGGCTTTGGTTTATGTATAATTATAACATAGAATTCCCAAGTATTAGGCCCAAACAATTTGGTCCATTAATTCCAAATCCTCTATGCTCTAAATGTGTGACCCTTCAGGCTCTCATTACATTGGCAATAATCATTAATCATATTAATGATCATAAACAATGAGCGGTGTCTAGCAACACATCATTATTACTTAAGTGATGAGAAAGTCGGTGATTCGACTGAACCTTTATATGTGATCATCATCTATATCCTTTTGTCCTAAACATCTACATTGAGCACGAGACATGGACCATGTCATTCCCGTATAGCCCAATCTCGAGATTTCTTGATCCCTAAGTAAGCTGACTGAAGCAAATGTAATTGACATCCCATGTTAACTTATTTAAGTATGGCCATGCATTTTCTCAACTTTACTTAATCAAGGGGCCTACAGATGTTACTCCTGTTATATAGGAGGGACAAATTCCATCTTGATTACACAAACCCCTCCGCATGATATGTGACATATCCAATAACTACCCTTGTATTCACTCAAGCATGAGTGACATAATAGTATTAAAATATGAAACTCACATGTAAGGAACCTTGGTGATCTCAGGCCAAAGGACCATAATAATAATGATCACTAAGAATCACTCATGACACTCATATAATAATCCATGTAGTGTTCTTAGGATGGGTCGGTCCAGTATACAAGTTCTTTAACTTGTACTTATGTGTAAGCTTAATATCTCATATAAGTCTCTACACATGCTAGTCTTAACATATCAAAGCAATCTAATCCACAATGATATATGACTAAGGACATTTAAGAATATAATTATTCTAAGGTTATTATCATAATTAAATATATTATGCAGACAATATATATAAATATAATAATTGGATTGCCATTAAAATAACATGATTCAAAATTATAATCATCAATATGATTAGTTTAGGGTATATACACTAACACCTTTCTCGAACCTTATGAGCTACAAAGTCCACAAAATAAACTAAACTAGACATGTGTCCTGTCAAATAAAAAGCAACTTGTATGCCTACTAGTAATAATAAAAATACACTATAATAGTGTGATGCTACTTTATTATAAGGCATTAACATCCTTTTAACATAAAGTTCAAAACTAGAAAAAAGTTAAAGATAGCTAACTGATGTTAGCCATTTAATTGCACTTGATGAAAAGGCAATAGAAGGTCACCCTAAACAAAATTCTTAGTACTTTATTCCTCAATGAATAATAATATATCCTTTAACAATCTTTACTATCTTAACAAGCTTGTGATATTTTCTTAAAGCTAAAATCATCCTATTCTCTTTTCAAGGAATCTCTATATACCTTAAGAAAGAAAATTCATTTGCTAGTTTTAATCCCCTTAGTCTAAAGAAACAAAACTATAATGCCTTTATTATGTCGATAAAAAGACTAATGATATAGCAAGTAGGGCTTATAAACTAGCAACCATTGGAGCATTATCTCATTATATGATAGTTACCTATTAGTAGGGGAGACCCATGATCTCATTTTAAGATAACCGCTAGTTAGTGGAACGTGTTTTGAGATACTTGCGCACATAATCCAAAAAATAATGCCATTATTGCTAATGTAACTTTTAATAACCACCAAACAATATTATAAATATTTATATCTCAACATACAAAAGGCTTCATTTTCCCAATTGAACACTAAAACATACAAATTACACACATTTTGGGTTCTAGCACTTTGTAAGCTTCCTAAATTTTGCAACCATTACTGTTGCTTTTCTAAGCAATCTCAAAACACTTTATCTCTAAGATCGATCCACCCAATAAGCTGGTTAACTTAGCTCTAGAAGTTTCTAACTAGGTTAATGTGCTTCTACCTATAAAGAATCTACCAATGTGTTAGAAGTCTGGATAAGTGACTATAGTAGATTTTCTCACCTTTTTATTTTCTCGTACACAACTTTTATATGTTATTAAAGTGAATTCATTACTATACTTCTTATTTGTTATTAAATTTATGTTTCATTCAATGCTTTAACTAGTATACTATGTACACAAACCCCACCTTATAATCCTAAAAATAAATATTATTAATTTAATCATATTTCATAGAATATTTTATTTTTATGTATAAACAAGTGGCAATGGTTATTCTTCTTTTATATGTTAACTTATGTGATTTACTACTAGATTCTCAGCTCTTTTCTTGTCCTTTTTCTTAAGATCAAATTCTTCAAAAGAAAATTCATCTAATTAAGTTTAGGATTTACTTCCTTTTTTGCTAACTAATAAATTTACAAGATCAAAAGACACAATAACCTTAGCGCTAAAAAAGTAAGATATAAATTTATCTAAAGCAAAAACAATGCTTAAAAGCTTTTTTTTATTATGGACTAATTTCGCCTAGTTGAATCCAATGTCCTAGAGACATAACAAATCACATTATTTTCTTACCAATCTATTAGCCTAAGCTGCCACAATATAGGGTCTGTTTGGATATGTTTTGTTTTTGTGTTTTTAAAAACAATTTTCAAAAGTAGTTTTTAAAAACTATTTTCTTGTTCTCAAAAACTATTTTTAAATTGAAAAAAAATTAAAATTAGAGGGTAATTAATGTTGCAAATAAGGAAATATTTTATTTAATTACAAAACTAACATCCAAAATAAGAAAATAAATTTAGAAAATAACTAAAAGTTATTTCTATTTTCTTGTTTTTAAGTTACACATTTAAAGAACAGTTTTTAAAAATAGATTCTGAAAACAGGTTGTCAAACATGTTCTTCTATTTTTAAAAACAAAAAAACAAAAAATTGTTTTTAAAAACAGTATCTAAACAGACCCATAGTTAATTACACCACACATGATACCATATGGCAAATTCAAATAAAGAGGCTAAATGATAGGAATTAATGTCAAAAAAGCTTTTAACTTGTTAAAAGCCTCCTCACATTCTTGGTTAAACTTAAATTTTGCTTTCTTTTACAATAACTTAGATAAGGCAAGGCTATTTGGGAGAAGCCTTTAATGAACCTATGATAAAAACTTGCATTGCTAAGAAAAAAACACATTTCCTACACACTTATAGGGTAGGTTAAGTTAGAAACCAAATCAATTTTAGCCTAATCAACTTTAATGCCTCCATTAGATATAACATGCCCTAAAACTATACTTTATTCTCCTATAAAACGACATTTTTTTTAATTCAAAACAAGGTTAACTTCAATGCGACCTTTATGCACACTTGCCACATTTTATATACATACCTCAAAAGAATTATCATAAATTATAAAATCATCCATGAAAACATCAATGTAATTCTCTAAAAAGTTAAAAAAAAAAGAATCCTTTCTATTCCCCATTGAAAGGTGTCCAATGCATTGCACAATCTAAAAGACATCCTTTTTATAAGAAAATATGCCAAATAGGAAAATGGAGGTTGTCTTCTCTTAATAAGTCCAATTAAAATTTCAAGCATAACCATGCATAAAGCAATGATAAGATTTACTAGCTAAAAGCTTAAACATATGATCACTAAAGGGTAAAAGGAAGTATTACTTATTAGTTGAAGCAAGCTTACAATAATCTATGCACACTCAACACCCATTTTAAATTTTAATTAGGATAAGTTAATTATCTTATTTTTTTTTATCATTATGAAACTAGCTTTCTTTAGCACCACTTGGACTAAACTCAATCATTTATTGCTTGAAATTAATTAGATGATTCTAACACCTAGAAGTTTCATGGTTTCTTTTTTAACCATATACATCATAAGAAGATTTAACCTACTTTGAGGCTCAATAGTTGGTTTATATTCATAATCTAATATAATTCAACAAATACATATTAATGGAATAATGCCTTTGATGTTAGGAAATGGTTCATCTAATGGTTGTTTCGTCATCCTTAAGCACTTTAATTAATTTTACTCATTATTCATGAATCAAATGCTTAGCTATTATGACCAAAAGTTTTTCTTTATCCTCTAATCATACATATTTCAAATGGCCAAGCAAATGTTTCAATTTTAGAACTAGTGTTTACATAATTAAAGGTAGGAATTTTGGGTTAGAATGTGGTAACTCAATTGTTTTAATTTCAAGACTATTTAGAGTTATTCATGTTTCTTTAATTTTGAAATCTAATTCTAATGTCTCCTTCATTTACATGAAACCTTGATTGTGTACCATTTCTAACTCATAGTCAAATGCATTATACACCAATAAATTAACTAGATTAATAGACAAAATAGAATGATCTTCAAAAAAGTATTTCATGACCTCAAAAATATTGAATTTGATGGTTTCTCCATCAAACTCAATAGTACATGTCATTATGAACATCTATATTTTTTTTAGTTATTTTGAGGAAAGGACACCTAAGAATGATTGGAGTTAAATTTGTTACAATCTTATCTTCCACATTTAAGATGTAAAAATTAGCAAGAAAGTTCAAACTATATACTTGCATTAGAAATTTTCAACTAACCTTGTGGGATAAGCATTACAATGATTGGCTAGTTGTATAATAACATTAATTTCCTTTAAAGGACCTAATCTTAAAGAGGTGTGACATTTATGGATGCTCTTAAATTCAGTATGATATTTTCAGAGTTGCTTATATACATGGAATCGTGAAAGTGCCTAGATCTTTGCATTTTTAGGATAGTTTTCTTGGAATGACAAAAGAAAAATCTTTCCCCGCACTACTTTTCTCATTGCCTTTTAACTTTTTTTACTCTTTTGAATTTCTTTAAATTCTTTTTTCTTCTTTTACTTTCTTGGAAGTGGGAAGTCTACTTAGGAAAGGAAAAAGAACAAAAGAATTACTAAAAGAAATGGCCTAAAGTGCAAGATTTCCCCTCTTTACTGGAATTACCTATCACTTTTTCCTTTAGTTTTCTATTTGCTACATTTAGTTAAATGCAATCATCATTTCCTTGCCATTTTGCAGCATTATAGCATAAGTGATTTCTCTTAGATTAACCATTATTAAGGAAAGTAATTTGCTAGAATGTTAAGCTGGTAGCTTGTTTACTAACATTACAAACTAGCTAACTTATATCTCTAAGTTCTTAATGCTAGCCTTTATCTTTTTTTAAACTACATGGTGTTAGTTGTCAAACTCATTATAATGTCCTCTAATGACATCTCTAATTTAGGAGCTAGATTTTTTAGTTACTTAGGTTGAACAAGAAGCTTATATCTACTTTAAATAAAAAGATACTGATCTTGGCTAAAATTATTATTAAATTTGAAGTTTTGATAGTCTTTCTAACTAGGATTATAGGAATTGGAATATGAATCATGTCTATATTGGTATTTATTTGTTATACTAGATCATTATCTTGTAATGGTTGGGATATATCAATCATATGTCCAACCATAAAATAGATACCATAAGCTAGGACTAGTAATGAGCTGGATCAAGCTTGACTCAATTTAATTTTATTCAACTCATGGCTCGATTCAGATTCGATTCAAACTAAAATTTCTAACTTGAGCTTAACTTAAATCGAGCTCATAATTAGCTTACGTTAACTTAATAAATTCAAATTAGTATTCGAAATATATAATTAAACCATATGGTTCATCCAGAAAACTTACAAACTAGACATATGTTTAGCTTAACTTGTCAATAAAAATAAAAAATGTTTAAAATCATATAAAAAACTAGTGAACCAATATTAGATTAATTAATAAGCATGAACTAGTCACTATCTTATGTTTCTTACAATTTCAAATTTTCACATTATCACTCTATTTTATGATGAGAATACTTGCATCCACCCTTTATAATATTTGATATAGGCTTTTATTTGGAAAGTTTTCACATCTTTCCACCCTTCTTAAATGATATTCTTAAATTGCATTTACTTTAACTACACAACTAATTTCAAAATGAAAATGACATTAATAATATCTATCATCAACTCTTTATTTTTTATTTTAATTATAATTTGAATTTAAATACAAATATTGAAATACAATTATTATGATTACTAATTTTTCTTTATAGCAAATATTTAATTTAGAATATATTATAAAAGGATTTATAATTAATATTAATATATAATAAAGTATTAATTAATCTTAAATTATATATTATTTAAGTTAACTTATGATATAATTGAGTCGAACATCTCTAAGTATAAGTTCAGCTCATTGAATATATAAGTTAAATTATTCAGTTCATGTATCACTCATATAATTCAAAAGCTTAGGTCATTGAGATAAAAGTAAATTTGAGTTTTGAGTGCCTTACAATTTGGCTTGATTGATAGCTAGCCCTACCACAAATTTAAGAAACTTGCATTGGCCCCATAGCTAACAAATAAACCAGAAGTCAAATCTAAAAGTTATTGTTTAATGTTTGGAGTGGCTACCTTAATTAATTCCTCTTGCTAAACTATTAAGGATTGACTGACATGTTAGTAATGAGGTTTTTGGTAACT
The DNA here is from genome assembly GCA_020226215.1 of Sindora glabra. Lineage (NCBI taxonomy): Eukaryota > Viridiplantae > Streptophyta > Magnoliopsida > Fabales > Fabaceae > Sindora > Sindora glabra. Next base: position 63,765,231 of record CM035232.1, on the reverse strand, counting down.
TTCATAGTTTTATGCAATGCACCACAACTAATAGCATCTATTATGCTCATATCCATAGGCAGTAATTTTTTTATAAAAATATTGAATCAAGAGTTGGTCAATGATTTGATGTTGAGGGTAGCTAGCACACCACTTCTTAAAACACTCCTAGTGTTCATAAAAAATGTCCCCAATGAACTACTTGATACTACAAATTTCTTTTCTAATCTTGCTACATATGAAACAAGGAAATATTTCACCAAGAAAAACCTTTTTATTTCATGTCATAGAGTGATTGAACCAAATGGAAGATAATATAATTAGTCCTTCACTAAGTTAGCTAATGAGAAATAAAAAGCTTTTAGTTTGCCTTACTCTTTTGATATTCCTTAAGGTTTCAAATTGGAACATACTAATGAATCTTCACTCATAAAACCACAAAAGGTAGGAGGAAAATGAATCAATCCAAACTTTTAATTCAAATGTAACATCTAATTCAGGTTACTTTATACATAAAGACTGTATATTCAAATTAAGAGTAACTAATTTTTTCAAAATCGTATTATTTACTATCATATTCTCTAACTTTAGTATATGGTTTCTTCTCAATACAAGTAAGGTCCTTTTAATATTAGGATCAAAATTCAATAGAGAAATATGAGAAGATTGAGCCATACACCAAAAAGTTTAAGAATTAAACAAAAATATATCATAATGAAATAGAGAAAATTGATAAAAAAATGGAAAAAATAATAAAAAAAATTAAAAAACCCTATCAGACAATGGAATTTGGCTAAAAAAATGCTAAGATCAATTATAAAGCATAAATATTGATTAGGAGACCGAAATCCTTACAATTAGAAAGTTTTATCTCCAAATTTCATAGAAAATGTTATCACCTAATTTTGCTAATAAGGCTTGAAAATCAGAAAAAAAAAACTAGCAAAATAAAATGAAAGGTAATAAAAATAGAGTGAAAGAAAAAGATATTAATCAAACTTATCCCTAACAACGATGGTAAAATTTCAATGCTCATTGAAAATAAAAAAATTACTAATTGATCCTTTTACAACTTGTAGTACTAGAGAGATTAGGTCAAACTCAAAAGACTAGCTAATTAATTAATATTATTGAATATAAATAAAGAGTGTTTTATTTCCAAAGTAAAAAATATAATAAGAAACAAATTGTAAATAAAAAAAGAAAAACTACAACAAAAAAGGTTTTCTAGTTCAAAAGGAAAGGATATTTCATTTTGCTAATTAATCATAAACACCTAATTAATTATCTCTAATTTGATTACTTAGCATAAAATCACCTTAGTAGTAACTTTTATTGTTCCTTAATGTTAATTAATTCAAGCTTACCACCTAAATCAATCTTTTATTATTTAATCCTAGTACCTAAGTAATAACATTAACTACTTAGGAATAGGCCAAGACCACATAACAATTTAATCTAACATTAGATCATTATTCATTCCATATTTCTCTTAGGTTTTGAGATTGAAGTAGCTTAAATCATCAAAACCTCATTGCTACCTATAATAATAAACCATAATTACAATTACGAACAATAATAGCTTGTTTAACTACATATTACAATAGATAATTAACTAATAAGCTCTATTAGATAATTATCTATGCGATCATAAATAATTAGGCATAAAGAAATAGAAGATAATCAAATCAAGAAGAAATCATAAAAAAATAATGTCCCACGATTAAATAAATTGAAATTGAAATACTTGAACTAGAATTAAAGGTTTAGACATTCATGGCTTCTATAAAAACAAATACAAAAGAGAATAAAGAAATAAAAAAACTATGTTGTTTACCTTAAAGGCTAAAATGACTTAGTTGTTAAATGAATTAGGCATTTACCTTTAATTAATCCTCTTAAAATTCTAATGGATTAGACCTTGCATAATTTAAAGCCATAGAGCTTAACTTATGGCCTAAAATTTGTGATTGCTCTAACTTAGTCCTATCCTATAATCCAAGTTCATGGTTCTTTTCTACTAGTAAAACTACATTATATCATTAAATTTTGTTAGTGAAAGTTATAGGTTTGTACCTTGTTATCAAATAGGCTTAGGTTTGCACCATTTTAAGGTTTGTAGCTCTAAATATGTCCTAACAATCATGATTGGTCCAAGGGTATCAACAATAGGACAAAAATTTTTCTTCGATTTCTCAGCTAAATTCAAATAACTAAACATCCAAACAAGGTCTTGGTGTTTTCATAACATTCTTTGGGCATCCTTTCAACTTTCCTATGATAAAAAGATAAACCTAATAGAAGATTCAAACTTAAGATATAGTTAAAATTCAAGACAACATAATAATTTCTAACTTATAATGAATATATCTTTTTACATTTCAACAACTTGATCCAATCATAAAACAAGTCATAATTAATTCAATTAGGTATATGAACACACTAAAAGAATATATATAGGAGAAAATATATATACAAATGTTATGCACATCACTGAACACACTCTAAGTAGTAATTGACTAGGATTATAAGAAATAAGTATAAATAAATTGCTTATTTATTTATTTAACTAGGGAATATTTTAGGAAATTCTATATTCACTAAATAATGCTTGGATAAGATTTCATGAAATAAATATAAATCACTTATTTATTGAGAAATATTTTAGAAAATTCCTTATTCATTAAGTAAGCTACATTATAGGTAAATGATAAGATGATTATATAATGAGAGTTACAAGATTGGTAGAAAACCTCAATACAATAATACATAATTGCATTAATAAGTGTTATAACTCTCAATAATCATATTTGTATGTGTTTATATGTCAAACTAATCACAAAACTTACCCTATCTATTCTTTTCTTCTTCTCTTTATAATTATCATTAACTAATGATAGCATAAAAATGTGACAAAGCAAAGGCTAATCATATAAACTAACTTTAGAGGAGACACTCTTGGATCTTTTTATTGAAGTTTTAGAATGAATACAACCGGATGATAGAAAAGATGATTTTTCTCTTAATTATATGTTAATAAACTAGATTATCCTCAAAAAGAAAATTCAAATTAACTTTAAAGTGGCCAAACACTTCAAAAAACACAGTTTTGGATGATTTTATGATGGTTGTAGCTTTTATTTATCTTTTATTTTCCACTATGAGATGCTTATGCAAAACTTTTGCTCACTATTTTACCATGTTCATTGTTTTTTCTCTCTAAAATTTTCGCTTTAAATGCTTTCCCTTTGCATGGCATTATGAGTACATCAATAAGGTTAGGCAAAAGTTCACAACTTATTGTAACTCACTAAAATAGAAGCTTAAAACTTTTAGTTGAAATAATTAGATTTATAATCCAACAAAAAAAAGTTCTTAATTTTCTTTAAAAAAAAGTTTAAAAGGGTAAATTAGATTTACAAAGTGTTAGCCATTATGAACCACATTTAACCAACTATCATGAAGTGTTTTACATACTTTCTTAATGAATTATTTTCTTTATTCTTATAACCACCCACTAGTCAAATCTACATAACTCCTAAAGGACATTACTTTTCATTATTTATTGTAATACTAAATCATTTCTTTAATAATTTTTACTCTCATTTTCTAATGTTTGATTTCAACCATCCAAACATTTCTTTAATGTTTCATTTTTTCCAAGTTCAATCCCAACTATTCTTTTATCTCATATTCTTACTTCTATAAGACTCTCACTCTTCAATTTTTCTTTCTTAGTCTTTGATTCAAATTGATTCTTTATTTTGAATTTGAATGGCGTCTAAGGTAAGATTTTGTCCATCTTCAAGATTTAAGTGTCCATGGCATTTGGGTTTCAAATTATTCTTTAATACAATTGACAATCTTTATCATCATTTTCCTTACTAACATTCTTTGATCTTTTTTTAGTTTTTTTCCAATTCTATTTTCTTTAGCCTTTAGTACTAGGTAAGTTATGCTCATTGTTTCTTTGTTAAGAAATTATCACTTTTCACCTCTTTGTACTCAAGCCAAACCACTAACCTAAGCCTTCACATACCTAAAAGATTTTATTTATGGTGATTATAACTTGAACGATGAGATATAGATCTCTAATTTTTCTACTTGCCACATTCAATTCAATTCAATTTCTTTCCCATAAATTAGTAGCAACCAACTATTCAAGGAAATGGGTGAAAAAGGATTTTTTTTAAGGTTTGGTGTGCATTTCATAGTTATGGGTTTGGCTAAAATTAGTCTTTCTTGGATATTTATTTTTTTCACCTTTTTTTCTAGATACAAAGCTTTTAGAGAAATTCTTATGCGCACTTCATGTATTGCATAAAAGTTTAAATTTGATTCACTATCAATATAAAATATTTTACACTATCAATGAATAAGTAGATAATATGTCATTAAAAAATTAATAGTAGTTTAGAATTTTTACATACAACGAAGAAAGTTCAAAAGATAATTAATGATGTCATAACATATGAATGGATAATAGTATGAAATTTGTTATTTTCACTAATAATGAATCAATTTTTTTAGTACAAGGATCAAATTTGAATTTGTTACATTAAAAAATAAATTAATTAATTTTTTAAAAGGGTACTCATTAATAATATAATAATAAGTGGTGTGATATTTAAAAAATTATTTTGATTAATTTAATATAGTACATGAAATATGCCTAACATTTTTTCCCCTTAACTTGACTCACAAAATGCAAATTGAAAAATAAAAGGTTTAATTTCATTTTTAGGTCTTCTAATATATATTTTGTTCGCATTTGATCCCCTAAAATTAAAATTTGAGTACTTTTGGTCCTTTTGCTAACATTTCGTTAAAGTTGACAAAAAAAGAAGGAAAAAGAAAAAGAAGAAAAAGAAAGGAAGAAAAATAAAAAATTAAATATGTAATTTATTTATTAATTAAAATAAAAAATAAAAATGAAAGTAAAATAAGAAAACACTCAAAATATTTCATTACTATTTTGTTGTAAATGATATATCAAAAAAATTTTAAAAAAATAAGCAATTTATTTATTTTTCAAAGTAATCAATAAAATTAATAATTATATTAAAATCTTATTTAATTAAGAATTTAAAATTTATCACAATATATTTAGAATTCTATTTTATTACACTGGATAGAATAATTGATCATTAAAGAATTTAAGTATATAATTTATTTTATTTTTAAATGATAAGTCATTTTTTATAATTTATACATCCAATTATGATTTTTTTAACTAAAATTTTTTATATCAAATATCCCTCAGAAAAATTAATTATTATTATTAAAAGTAATCCCAAATATGGAATCAATTTATACACTCTAGTAAATAATTAATTTTATATTTTCATTGCATATTTTTTTTACTAAACCCTAATTATCTATTAGAATGCGTAATAATACTAAATCAAATTATTAGCCTAATTTTATTTTTGGCGAAATTTAAATTTTGAACTTTATTAAATTGTGTTACAAGATATTTTATTCTAAATTAATAATGTATTTAAAATAGTACTTTTATTATTAGTTCGATTTATTATTACCGCTTGAAGTGTTATTCATTTCAACTATTAAATAACACGTGATTTATTTGGAGACGAAACCTAGGAATTCAGCTTTATTAAATATTTTTGAGCTCTTATTTAATTAAATCTTAAAAAATTATGATGATATATTTAATATTTTATTTTCGTTATATTAATTATGTAGCAAGTATATCTTAATAATTTAAAATCTAAAACTTAAAACCTATGTATATACTTTATCAAACTAATGTCAGGTCTGATTGAAGTCTACCCTAAATACTATTTTTAATTTCTTTCATTATTTAATGTTTTAATATACTAATTTCATTGACAAACAATTTAAATAGTTATATTTATTTATTAGAGGAAAAAAACATACTTTTTTTGGAATTGCACTAGGGTATTTTCCAACCCCATTAGTAAGAAATTAATCTCTCAATATACTCTCAAACGGCTTTGATCTCCTAGTGGAAATTTAATTTAATTTTTTAAGTTTTATTTGAAAAAAAAATTAACTTCTAATTTTTTAAAAATATTACTCATTAATCTAATTTTATTAAATTTTTTAATAGAAATATTTATGTGACATCCAACTTAACAACTTACATAATTCATATAAATAACATTTTTACATTTTTTCCCACTTTCTCACTCACATTTATATATTAAAAAAAATAGATATCCCACATGCCACTAGTTCCATGCCCTTCTTTAAAACGTGCAGCAAATTCACATAAAAATCCGAGTGATAGATTCAAAATTATATTTATAACAAAATAAATATAAATTATAATAAAAATATCTAAATATTAAAATAAAATTTAAGACTGATTTATTTTAATATTTTGTGTATTTTTTATAATTAATAAATTTCAATATGTTTTTATATTATTTAAAGTAAAATTTTTACTTATCAATAAACACAAGAATAAACTGTGAAATAATTTTATATAAATTTATAGGGAAATATTTATTATTAATATATATAGGTTAAAAAAATTAGTGAGTAAATTTCATTTACCTCCTTTAAAGTTTGAGTATAATTCATTGATCTCCCCTCTAATTTTTAAAATTTCACACATTTGCCTCAGAAGCCAACTTTTATTGACCCTTTATTTTAATACCAATTCTAGTAAATAATTAGGGTTTAGTAAAAAAATATGCAATGAAAATATGCAATTAATTATTTATTAGAGTAATGCAAACTAATTTCATAATTGGATGATTTTTAAAAATAATTAATTTTTTTCTGGGATATTTGATGTAAAGATTTTTACTAGAAAAAATTTGTAATTAGATGTATAAATTATAAAAAATAACTTATCATTTAAACATAAAATAAATGATACTTTCAAATTCATTAGTAGTCAATTATTCTATCTAATGCAATAAAACAAGACTCTAAATATATTGTCATAAATTTTGAATTCTTAATTAAATATGATTTAATATAATTGTTAATTTTATTTATTATTTTGAAAAATAAATAAATTACTTATTATTTTTTAAATATTTTGATATATCATTTATAACTAAATAGTAATTAAATATTTTAAGTATTTTTCTATTTTACTTTCATTTTTATTTTTAAATTTTAATGAATAAATAAATTATATATTTAATTTTTTTATTTTTTCTTTCTTTTTTTCCTTTTCTTTCTTTTTCTCTTTCCTTTTTTTCCTTCTTTTTCCACTAACTTTAATAGAATGCTAATGAAAGGATTAAAAGTATTCAAATTTTAATTTTAGAAGGATCAAAATAGATTTTTTTATTTAAGGGGACAAAAAGTGAACAAAATATATATTAAGAGGATTTAAAATAAAATTAGGCCAAAATAAAATTGCTTTTCATAGGAACTATAGGCATTTGAAATTTGATGAAATAATTCATGTATATGAGATAAAATTATGCAAACTAGTGCAATGTGAGATTTTGAGTTAGCATTTGGACATAGAATTGTGGACATAGAATTGTAGAAATGGTAGATTCAATTACTTGCAAGGAAAATGCAAATCAAGATTCGAGATATTAAAATAAATTAAGTCTAATGAGTTGGTTTGTAACTAACATAATTTTGTTTAGCCTAGGATTATGATTAATTCGAAAAATGATAATAGTAACCCGACCTGGTGATATATTGAGATTGATTAGTATAACTTGATAAAGGATAAGTGTTAACCCATTAGTTTGATAATATTAATCAATAATAAATAATTATATTATTAATATGTGTATCTATATGTAAATATATACATATTAAAATTATACTTTAACATATATAGTATTAAACTTATATATATATATTAGTGATATTAAATAATTTCTAATGTCAAAATTAAAGAATTTATATATTTAATATATTAATATATTACATAAGTTTAAAAAAATGAATAATTATACTTAAATTAAAAAATAATAAAAATTATGTGAGAAATTAAAATTATTTTCATAAAAACTAAAAATTAATAAAAATTAATTACACAAAGTAATTATTATAACTAAACATATATAAAATGATTATTATAACTAAATAAATATATTAATTATAGTATTAAATTATTATTATAATACCAAAATAATGATACATTCATATATATGTTGCAAATTTAGTTAATAAAATATTAGTAGATATTTTAATTAGTAGTAATTTTTTTAAAGTAGGCCTCATAATTTTTGCTCATCACATTGGATAATTTTTCACATTAAAATTTTTTATGCCTTTGATTTATTTTTTTACTATTTTAGTTATATCTAATGATGATGATAATAATAATTATTATAATAATAAATAACAATACAAGTTTTTAAATGATAATAACAATAATTGACTCTAATTAACTAATAATGTGAAAATAGTAATAAATTAATAAATGATGTAACGTAATAATAATAATAATAATAAAGTACAACAAGTTATAAATATATGCTTGGAACTATCTAGTAAAAATTGATTTAAGACTATAATTATAATAACTTGACTTGAACCAATTTGATAAAAAGGTAATCCAATTTGAAATTAGCCTAGTGTATAATTATTGCCCATTAGGTTAGCATAATAGAATTAAGTTAGCATATTTTAATAAATTTAATTTACACCTATAAAATTAGAGGCATCTAAAGTGTGAAATCTAATTAATTTTTTTTTGTTGGGTTTGTAGTTTAAGCAAGTTGAATCTAATTGGTAATGGTTAGGTTAATTATATCTTTTTCCTATTTTAAAAATGTTATCTATATTCAGACTTAAATGCCACTTTTGGAAAAAAAAAAAGAGAGGGGAAAATCCAATTAGTCTATTAAATAAGTCCAAATAAATAAAATTATTGAAAAAAAGCATGGGCACATTTGCATAAAAATATTAAAAATAAAAGATTAAAATTCAAGAGTCCATTTGTTTATTATTTTTGAAAATAATTTTCTATTTTTTATTTTTAAAAATATTAGTTCTTGTTTGACAAATTATTTTTAAAATTTATTTTTAAAAATCATAACTCCAAATATATAAATTAAAAATAAAAAATGTAAATAAATTTTTAATATTTTTTAACTTATTTTTTGTTCTATATGTCAATTTTATAATTAAATAAAATATTTTTCTTATTTACTTATCATAATACCCTTTATTCTTTGTTTTCGTTGAATTTAAAAATAATTTTTGATAATAATTTTGAAAAAAAGATAAATGTGTCCAGACATATTCTAATTTTATATCTAAGTCTAAACTAAAGTAAAATACATTGAAGAGTAAACAACTAAATTGATTTTTGAAGAATATAAGTTACATCAAATTTCTTCTGGTTTGTTTTACATTATATAAATACATATGCATCTAATTTTTACAATAAATACATTTTTAAAAGATAAGTGTTACATTAAATTTTTCCTAAATATGTATTTTTTAAAGACTAATTTGGTGGCTCATTCTATTTTAAAATTAAAAAAGATGCTCCCAAGAGTTTCACTATCCTAGGCCTATGTGTTATTATGTCTACCTTTATTTTTCAATTTTTAACCTTAAACATTCACACTAGGTTTTAATGTTTTTGGTCTTTTATTATTTATAGGTGTTTTAGGATTGAAAATACTAAAGTTATATAATTTTAAGATTTATAATTACCATTTTAGATTTAAAATTATTTTTTAAAGGTTGAAAATGATTTTTTAAAAAGAAAGTTTGGATATTGGTTCATTGAATTTATGGATCCAATATTTTAGGACTCAAATTATTAATTTGGCAATTCCTAAAAGTTAAGTTAAATTGATATTTTCCTCCTTATAGTTTACAAGTTTTTTAAAATAGTTACTTATAGTTTAAAAAGTTTGAATTGAATGCCCATAGTTTATTTTCACTTCTAATTAAGGGCTCACCACTAGCCAAACTTATTTTCTATCCTAAAATGGTTGATATGTGTAATAGAAAGGTGACATGACACATTATTTTCTAGCTTGGACAATAGCTTAGGTAAAGGTGTTATTGTCGTGTCCAAGTAAGCTCTAATTTGACTCTAAAACTTGATAATTTGGCTTTAAAACATTTGTAAGTTTGGTTGATATTTTACTCCCCTTCTTTTCACCTTGGATTCTTTAAATATACAAAAATATTGGCTTTAGTTTCTTCTTATCACAAAGAGTTAAGCACGTGGTGGACCACACCAAAGAAGGAAAATGACTAAAATGCATTGGTATTAAGGTAGGATTTTTTCTATTATTGTACTCATGTAGTATTATATCTTCAAAAATCTCCTATTTCATTTAGTTATTGTTTGCTTGCTTTGCCTAAGGCTTAACAATATTATAGTTAGTTGTACTTTTTGCAATTGATATTGAAATGCATTCCATTTGTTGTGAAACATAGTTACTTTAGGCTCAACAAATTGTTTAAGTTTTAATTTTTGTTTAGTGAGTTAATGATTAGTTACTAAATGTGATCAATCTTTTTAAAAAATTTATAGCTTTGACTTCAAACTTCACTTTTGACAAAGCATTTCAACTTACAATACATCATGAAGGAAAAATTGCTAAAAAGAAGTGCACGAAGTATATTGAAGGTGAAGAAGCTATAATGAAGGATTATTTTTTAGAAGAATGATTTTTGCAAGAAATAGCTACATTTTTAAAACAATTAAGATACAAAAGCAATGTTAAGATCTGGTATGTGAATGACATTTATAAATTAAGTTCTACAAAAGAAGTGAAAAATGATTTTAAGGATCTAGTAATGGCTAAAATTGCATTATAGAGAAATTACAAAAATGCTCACTTATATATTTCTTATAGATACAATAAAGAGGGGGTTATTCTCACTTTGTCATCCATTATTCTTGCATCACATGTTAAAGAAAGGCTATAGGGTAATTTAGATAGGGTTGGCAATTTGGTTTAAAAACAAAAAAAAGTAATTTAGCTAAGGTTGATAATCTAATAATTAAAAGCTTGGAAAATGGATATTTAATTCAAAATGGTAGCTTAATTGAAGTTGACAATCATGTAATTAATGGCTTTGTTAAGATTATAGTGAATAAGGACATTAGAGAATATAATTCTAAAATAAATGAAGACAATGAAAAAGATGAAAGTGAAAATAATACTGTAAGAAATATTAAGTTTGATGATTTAACTAATGAAAAGAATGATAATAAATGGTTTAATTACTAAGTGGGCTGAAAAGAATGACAATGAATGGTTTAATTACTAAGTGGGCTAAGATTTAAAGGGCAACATTGAACCTAATATGCATGCTACTATGAATGATGGTGGATGTGAAATGCATTTTGTTAGGAATGTTAATGGAGATGAAATGCTCAATGAAATGAATGTTGTTGGACCATTAACCTATCCTAACATGCAACCAATTGGAAAGTTAGATAACAACTATAAGTTTAAGTCTTTAAACAACATATAACTTAATGATGATAATAATAATTTTGAGCAAGTTAAGGAGTTTAAATACCCAAAGTTTAACCCTACAAAAATAAGTAAAGATTATAGATGGGAAAAGGGTTAGAGTTTGCATCCATTATATAATTTAAGAATGCCATGAAAGAATATTGCTTATTAAATGGTAGAGATGTAGAGTTTAAGCTTAATGACACAAAAAGATATAAGGTAAAATGTATAGTAAAAAATTGTGATTTTTTATGCTTTGTTAGTAAAGTTAGTGGTTCTAAAACTTATTATTTAAAAATATTTAATCCTAAACATATTTGAGTGAGAATTATTAAAGGAAAACTAGCATCTACTAATTAGATTACTAATAAAATAACAGAGCATACTAGAAATAATAAAAAAATAAGGTTAGTAGATGTCATTGACACTATGAAGAGCAAATACATATATGAAATTTCTATTAATAAGACTTATTGGGCAACAAGAAAAATAGAAGAGAATTTGAATGGTAGATACGATGAGCAACATAAAAAATTGTAAGACTATGGTGATGAATTAAGAAGATCGAATTCAAACTTAACCTTAAAGTTATTATTAAAAAAGGTTGTCACTCACAATTTTCCTAAGGTTTTAAAGGTTCTACATATGCTTAAAACTAGTGAAACATGGTTTCTTAATAACTTGTAAGCTCATAATTGGCCTAAATGATTATCACTTAAAAAGGCATGTATAAAGGCCAATTGTTAATTACTATTGCAAGGGACCCTAATGATGAATTCTTCCTAGTTGTCGTTGTTATAAAGGCTAAAGTAAAGAACTCATGGTGTTAGTTTTAGAGCTATTGATGAAAGATACTGGCATATTAGGTAGGCTTTTAATTTTCATCTCAGATTAGTAGAAAGCAATTATATTGTTAACTTAATTACTTATATGCACATTTTTTATTCATTACTTTCTTATCTTTTTAACTTGGTAATAAATTATTTCACCTATATAGGGATTAGTTCCTATATTTGCTAAAATTATACCCCAAGCAGAGCTTAGATATTATGCATGCCATATTTATGCAAATATCAAAAGAAGATATGATGGATAGGCTATTATTAAGGATTTAATGCTTGTTGTAACTAAGACCACTTACTATAATGAATATGATAGACACATGTAACAACTAAAAAAATTCAAGGTAGAAGCATACAACCATTTAATGAGTATAGATCCAAAATTATGGGTAAGGACATTCTTTTCATTCAATGTCAAAAGTGACATGGTAATGAAAAACATATTAAAGGCATTTAATAGAAGAATAATAGAAGCTAAGGATAAACCTATTATAACTATAATGGCTTGGATAAGATGTTATTAAATGTTGAGATTTGCTAATAATAAGGCAAAAAAGTGCAACATATAAAGGTATTATTAACCTTAAATTGAGAAGAAAATTAGATAAAAAGGTGAGTGAGTTTAGTAAATCGGTGATCAAATGGGTTAATGCTAAAAAATTGAAGTTGGCATATATCTTTCAAATTTGTTGTGGATCTACAAGTAAGTAGTTATAGTTATAATTTCTATGGCTTGATGAGTCTTCCACCTAGACATGCATATACCTACATTTTCCATATGGGAAACAAACTGAGAAGTATGCTTCTAACTACTTTGTTCTAGAATATTATAGAGTTTGCTATGCACTAATTATTAATTTTATTAATAGAGAGAATTTATAGACCTCGGTTGATAAGGTTAAGATTTTACATTCTAAGCATAAAGTACCCTTTGTTAGGCTTAGAAAACTTAGAAAAAGAGAACCAAAAGGGCTAAACACCTTTACAAACTATATAAAGTGAACACTAGCCTGAAATGTTCAAGATGCAAGAAATAAAGGCATAACTAAAGGACATGTAAAAATTCTACTAGTAGTCAATCTTTTATTATTGTTGCTGCATCTTGTATACCTATGCTTCTACACTAATAGCTTTTGGTAAACCATGTACACATCATGCAAGATCATCTATATAATCTGCAAGGCCATTTATATAGCTTGTTCCATCTGTTGGTTGCTTTATTAAAAGGAAAACAAATAAAGTAACAAAAAGAAATCATATTATGAGAAAAAAATGATTGCTAGAAATCATACATTAGGTACATAAGTATCTACCCATTCTTCACAACCTCCATCAAATAACTAAGCATGAAAGATTCCAAAGTTATCATTTTATATTAATTAGTATTGTTGAACTTTTTGTCTAAATTTGAATGATACTATTTTTGAGTTATCCAATTTACTTTCTCTTTTGTCATTTTCTTATAGTGGTCCTGTCAATGTTGTCAATATAATGATGACAAGCCGTAAGACTTTAACTTTTAAAGCATATTTCTTTATATAAAAAAAAAGGTTTGCTAGTGTGGATGCCTTTCATTTTTATCATATGCTTTTGAATTTTGGTATAAATTCCATAATGGTATGGATGATATTTATTTTATCTTATGGGTCTCTTCCTACCAATATTACAAATTTGTGTATGTTTTTTTTATGCAAATCTGCTCTTGGTATTTAATTTGAGATGAATAAGTCATTTATGTTAATTTACATGTATGACAATTCAAATAAGGTAAGATTTTTCCAACTTCAGTTTGTAATGTAGTGGGAAAATATAAATTTGAGTTAGCAATAACTTATGGCTAATAAGAAAAAGGCAATTAGTAAGGAACCCTTTTCCTTGCAAACTCAAATGTTTCTACTAGAACTTCAAATGTTAACATGGTAGTAGCTTTCATGCTATGAAAATTTGTAATATTTATATTTTTCAAACTAATACTAGTGCACAGGGTTCAATCTTATATTTCTTGTAAGAAAGAACTTATTTCCTTACAAACTCAAATGTTTTTACTATAGTAAACTAATGGACATGTACACTTTTGAGTTAAAATCACATACTTCTTAGTCATTTATAATTACTAGATCTAGAAAGATACCAAGTTATGATAAGAGGATTACTCACTTTCTGTCAAATTTGTTAACTTCTCATTATGAATTCAAAGCTACTTAAGTAAAGATCCATGCATGCTTACTTGAAGCAGTTAGTTTGGTAATATATATAGTTTTAAGGTTAGAGAGATAGTATGAACATGGAGATTTTATGTTTTGGCAACTATTCCCCTTGTAAATACTTTGCTTGAAGAAGATTTTATTCTAATGATATATAGTCTCAAGATTTTTTAGTAATTTCCTTGAATCCAATTATTCCTCTTATTAAAGGATAAATTCAGAAAATTATGATAAGTTCCCATCACTTAATAAATTGCCACTAGCAAATCAATTTGTCTCTTTATTGTTAGCTATCTTTTGCTTATCCTTTTAATTTTCTTTTTCTTTAAGAAAAATATTTGCTGTTGTATTTTTTTAGTACTTCATAAACATTGTTTTATTCTATAGTAATCAAGGATAACTGTTCGAAAGTAGATTGTTCATATGATATTTTTGAATTCAGTAGATGTCTTAATCATATTTATCTTAATTAATTAGTCCTTTAAATCCTTGTTTCTAGTCTAAATATATTTATCATAATCCCTTAATACTATCATTCTAATTATGATATTTAATTACATTATCTTTTATTTTATATGGAAAAGAAAATTCTATTTCCAAAATTTGATAGTTTCTAGCATCTGGATGTTACATGCTATGGTTCAAACTTCTAAGAAAGGCCTTATTTTCATTTATGGTTGTAGATCAACATATGTTACTACTACTTTAAGTTCTAAACTCATAAAGTATCTTTGGTTTCCCAAATTGCATAATGATTTGTAAAAGTCACTGTACACTAGATCACATGCATTATCCTATTTGCAAGCTTATGATTAAGTATTTATTAAAAAAATGCCTTCAAGTAATCTCCAAGGATTGTATAAAAAGCAACACTTCTAAGCATGGAATCATGAAACTAAAAAAAAAAAAAATCTAAATCTATCCTAACCATTACACAAAAATTCTTCTATATTGCATGAATAACCATTTCATTCCTAATAAGGGTCCAAATACATCTTGCAAAAAACTAGAAATTTTTTTTCTAAAACCATCCTAATCATTACTTATAATTCTACTATATTGCATTACAACTTTCCTAAAACTACAACACATAAACACAAATCTTAATGTGAATATAGCCTATAAATTCTTTGCTACTATATTATCCCTTTTAATAGTTATATTGGGCAACCATTTAACCATTAGGCTTCTATTGTAGAAAATGGATTTGTTAAAAAAAAACTAAGAAGCTATAAGCATTTGACTTTAGCATCTTTTTAGTGAAAAAAAAGTACTTGATAAGATCAACATTGCTAATATCTCCCTTAATATACTTCAAGTTGGCTTGCAAGTTTAAAGGCATAAGTTTCTTTGACATTTGAAGAGCGCTCAAGTTTTCTAAAATAAAAAAACATGTACTATCATTAATCACCACATTGCATTACAACCTTTCTAAAACCAAAAAACACATATTATCACTACACTACATTACAGCTAATGACTAAAAATCATTGCTTAAAATATATAACAAAAAACAACAATGATTGCTTAAAATATATAACAAAAAATAACAATGCCTAAGAAATTCCCAAAAGTAAAACCACCTTTTCACACATGCTTTGTAGTTCAACTATAGTCTTCTCCTATTCTTATATAACCTTTTTAGCATTTTCATCAATTGGATTGTTAACCCATTCGAAGTAGCTATATGACCAAACTTCCTATAGGAAAAACCCATCAAAAAGTTGCCTTATAATAAAAAAAATAAAAAAATGCCTATTTTTATATTGCACACATTGTAGTTTCTTCACTTAAAGAACCTTCTTCTTGGGTATACCTTTATTTTTTATGCTAGCAAAAACACCATCTCTCCACAGGCACAATAATGTCATTTAATGTGACCATTAGTCGAGCTTGATGTTGTAGTCTACATATTTTCTAAAAGCATTGAGTACTTAACCATCTTTTTCAACAACAAGCCTTAATTTATAGCAATAAAATGAAATGGGGTAGGAAGAGAACAATAACACCTTTGCCTGAATTATTATTCAAGTTGGAAAACACTATATCATGTCATCTCTCTATTACACAAATGAGCCATTTTAGGATGGAAAATAAGTTTGGCTAATTGTAAGCACTTAATTGGAAGTAAAAAATAATTGTAAGTGTTTAATTCAAATTTTTTAAACTATAGGTAGCTATTTCAAGAAATTTGTAAATTATAGGGAGCAAAATATCAAATTAACCTAAAAATTATGGGCTTATCTAATCTAAGTTATTTAAATTGAATTGTGAATGGATCAAATAAGTTTGTATAATAATTTTAATTCTATGTCAAATTATTGGTTGAAATGTATTTTAATTTAAAATTAAAAAAAATGCAAAATATTTTGTTTAAGCTTCATGTGGTTAGATTTTGTTTGGAAAGCAAACCTTTAAACTACACAACTTAGCATTGATAATTTACTTAATTAATCATATTACTATTTTATGTAAGCTTTATGGACTTTTTAAATAAGAAGCATGATATTATTTATATTGGTTTAACTCATATTTTTTCTTACATAATTTATATGTTATATAATTAATGAGATTTAAATTAGATATACAAAATTTTAATTAGAGAGGAAACTATCAAATTATTATCTCAAAGAGTTAGTGGATATTGAATTAGTATTGATTTTTTTTACATCAATGTAGTATCCATTTAAAAAAAAATTAGTATAAATTTGATGTCTTCCAAATTGATACTAAATTGATATTAAAAAAAAAATCTTTTGCTACAAATTTGGAGTGAAAATCTTTTAGTATTAATCTGATGTCTATTAAAATTTTTAGGTAGTAATTTAGTGATTTTCTTTTCATTAAATATTTAAGAATAAGTTATGAAATTATATGTAAAAAATAAATTATTAAACTAATATGTAATAATATTGTAATTTTTACTTAATTTTTTAAAATGTTTTAGAATTTGATAAAATAATTAATTACATAAATGATTGTTAATATTCATGAACAAAACTTTAAAAATCATGATAAAAATAGTGGTATAATTCAAATTCCAAGTGGATGTATTATAAATTATATATTTTAATTTGAAAAATTTATAATTGTATGTATTGATATTACATATAATATGGAGATGTTTATCATAATTTATTATTCATCTTAATAATCATATAAATTAAAAGATAATTTATAAAATTGCTAAAAATTATAAATATTATCATATGATAGAAAATATAATGCACAACTAAATAGAAAATATTGTTTGGTACAAAGTCACATAATAAAATTATTTAAAAAATATATAATGAGAAATTTGTTAAAAATATAAAGCAACAAAAAATATAAGTAGCACTGAATACTATCACAACCTATCTTTACAGTTATCATGATTGATATAAAAATGCCTACTTAATGCTAGCATATTAAATAAATGTCTCTATAAGCCTTTATTTTATTCTAATATCCTTACCAAAATAATATTATTAGAAGAAGTAGATATTTATACCCAAAAAACAAAGCTATATACATTATAAGTATTGAAGTTATATATACATACATCAAAAATTGTTTTCATGAAAATATAGTTTACATAATGCATATTAGATGCTACACTTTCCTAATTAGATCCATTAGGATTCCATTCCTCTAGATTTGATTTTATAAAAGTAGGATAGGTATCATTACTAGCTAAACTTTTAGGTGGGGGAACTTGATTTAAAGGATATTTTATAATAGGATTAGAATATAAATTTATTTGCTTAACTTCTATCTCATAGTATCCTCTTGTGTTTGTAGGGTAGGGATAGATGTTACTATATATTGAAATATTATTTTATACATGTCATGAGGTGATTGGAAAATTCTTATAAAAGTATTAATTTGCTGTGCATGATCCATGATTAGTACTTGTAATTAATTTAATATAATAAAAAGAGAGAGTATAAAAAATACTTAGTGAATGGTTACTCATCACCTTATTCAAAAGGTTTCACTATATAAGATTTGCCATTTCTTTATGGACAATTCTTATCTAGTGTCTTAAGTAATGATAGGCATATAAGTTTCACCTTATATATTTGGTCTAATCTTATCTCTTGCTATCCTAAGTTTTAAGTCACTAATCTTTTCTCTCTATTACTAACCATTCCTCTCATTTTTTTTTATAAAAGATATTATATCTCCCCCTTCTCAATTTACAATAAGCAATAATGGGATGTTAAATATTAATTATTTAATCTATTTCAATGGATATAGCCAGATACCAACCATACTATAAGTATTATATGTAATTCTTGAATGTATTATATACATTTAAACTTCTTAATTCAATATTTCTCAAAAAAATCTTAATTAAACTTGTAGGTATGTTAAAGTTTAGAGCCTTTTAATGCCCCCAAATCAATTCAAAATTTTACCATAATTTATCCTAACCTTTTTAACATATTATTAAACAAAATTCAATAATTGAATTGTATAAATTGTCTCCACGGATACCATTTATATAAAACCTAAAGGAGAAGCTTAGAAACATGATAGTATAAGGAAACTTGCAATCTAAACCCTTTTTCAACTATCAAATGTAAATAAATTGTTTCCAAATTTTATTAAAACATTCATAACATGATAATTGAAAGATAACTTAAGTTTTGTATAAATAATTTCATAGGTTTGCAAGTGTATTAAAGGCAAGAACTCAGAATAGTTAATTTTAGATTGCATCAAAGCTGTCTAAATAAAGCTATCATTTGGATAACCAAATTAACTCTTATTGCTACCAAATTTTTACACAAACTTGATAACATTCTAAATACCATATCCTAAAAGTTTCAGAATTTTTCTCAATTATTGGGTTGAAAGATTGGAAACTTGAGACTACATAAATAGGGTTCTAAATTTACTAATTTTGAGCATTTTCATTACTAACTAGCTTTTTTATACACCTAAATTTTTTTAAAAATTCCTAAATTATAATACTAAATATGACCTTAAAATACTAAGAATTGAAATTTTAAAAATTTTTAAACCCCAATTACACTAGATGATCGAAACCTTGGTTCAACAATACTAGGGAATACTGATTTCATTCCATTTAAATTTGTTTCTTTCATATTTTTTAACCAAAATTTGTGAATCCTTTTTTCAAAACTCTCAACATCAATATACCAACATTATGCCATCATTTTATCATTTAGAAAACACCAAAATAGAACTATATAAAAATATGTCACAAATAGCATAATAGGAAGTATAAACCAACAACAACATCATCTTTCTTTTGAGAAAATCGTAAGAATAAAGAAGAGTTGCCACTCACCTCAATTCCTTCACTCCTTAGGTTTTTAATAACCTTTTAAGACAATAAAGAAGTGGCTTCATGATAACAAATAAAATTTTAGACATTTAGGAGAGAAGATGATCATAAACTCTTGAAGAAATTAAAGGAAAATTCCTATTTACCTTGTAAAATTTGAAGATGTTATTTGGAGAAATTTTTTAACAACTTATGAAGTTTAGACTTCTCCACCAAATTTTCTCTCCTCTAGCATGGTTTTGTTAGCCTAGAAGTAGAATTTTTCTGTTGCTAGACGGCTTATATCTATTTATATAAAATTCTAATCCTAAATTCTAAAAAAATTATAAATTTCTTATTATTATTTATTGAATTTTCAAAAAAATATTGGGACAAATGGTTAGGGTTCTTAGACATCCATATGGCCGATATAATCAAAAAATAATTACCCTATAATCAATAAAATTAATTCACATAAAAAGGATAAATAAGGTTTATTACAAAATGAAATCAATTTTTCTCTTTCTTGCATTTTTTCCTCCTAAAATTTTTAAATATTTTTGGACCTTTAAATTTTGAACTTCCATACATATTTTGAGCTTGAAAATTTTAATTTAGGTCTGTCTAAGGATTTTTAAATTAATTCATTAAATTTTTGGTTCAAATTTTTACTTTTTTTTTACCTGGGTTTTAGATTTCTAACAAATTCTTATGTGAATTTTTCTAAATTTATTATTAGATTTTTTAATTAAATTTTTATCTATTTTAATGCCTAATAAAGCTCTCATAAAAATTTTAGTTAGGCTCACATCAAAATTACTACTTGAATCTAACAAATTTCACCTAATTTTTTATACCAAAGTTTTTGATTGGAGTGTTTCTAATAGAATACCTATTTGAAATTTCTAATTTACTTAAAATATTTTTCAAAAAAACTCTCATAGGATATTACAAATACACACTTAAAATTTTTTTTTCTAAAACTCTCCATTATTATTGTAAATAATTTAATTTTTATGTGACTCCCAATAGTATTAGTTGTTTCATAGTTAAAAATTAATGTGTGAGCATTTTGAATTATGAGATACGTGTAATAAGTATTAACGAAAAATCAATAAGAATTAATGAAAATCAAAACATTGTAATGTTACCAAAAAAAAAGTAGAAGCTATTAAATTTATGGATTAAGCTCAATAAAGGATCCTAAAATCTGATATTTGGAAGTATATGTTAAGAGAATTTAACATCTACTGTTACTTCTTTATCGAACAAGTATTGGCCTCATGCTTAATAAAAAAAGCGCAAAGAAATTATAGGTAAAAACAAAAAAAAAAGGACTAATATAATTATTAAACCATAAACAATGAGTTAAATTTAAAAATTTAACAACTCATTGGTTATACATTTAAGTCGTTATATAAAAAAAAATATAGGTTGATGATGAGATAGGATAAGAGCATATAACTTTCTTTTATCCTATATCTAATTATTAAATAAAAATATTATTTTATTACATACTCCGTGATCGAAAATAAAATTTATCCTATTTCAATGTCTTAGAACTTTATGAAAATTTGCGAGGAAGGATAAAAAATAAAAAAATAAAAAATTTAAAATTTAAAATTAAAGATTACAAATTTATACATAATTAAGTAATATCAAATATTAGTAAGTAAGAAGAAAAAAATTAAATTTAAATATTACAAATAATTCATAATTAAAATGTTATAATATAGGTATAAAGTCATATGTAATTAATGTAAATAATTTGAAACCTAAAAAATTAATAAATAACCAATAAAATATTATTATATTCTACATTTATTATTTCAAATAAAATCTTAATATATTTTTAATTTTTTAAATAATTAAATTATTAAATAACTTAAAAATTATACATATATATATATATATATTAATATATAAGGTAAAAATATATTAATTTTAGAATAGCAAAGTTTCAGATAATAATGTTAAAAAAGGCATTATTACCTTATTTCATTATTTGCTTTGAGATAAATACTTACTTCATATATTATCTTATTAAATAAAGAATTATATCATCTCCGAATTTTATTAGGACAAGCTTGTGAGTTATTGTAATTGTAAATTTGAAATATTTTATCATTTCTAAAAAGAGTCATTGATATATATTTAATACAATCATATATTATCTTACTTTATATATTATTTTGTGAAATAAAAAATTATATAATCTCTAAATTTTACAAAAACAAGTCTTGCAAAATATTTTAATCATAAATTTGAAATATTTTATTATTCCCAAAATAAAGTTATTGACGTATATTTACCACAATGGTTCGACCCATATTTTGACTAGAGGTCAAGGCATCTTACCTTGAGTTTTTACTCAAAGTAATGCTAGTGTTCACATAAATTTGAAATATTTTATTATTCCCAAAATAAAGTTATTGACGTATATTTACCACAATGGTTCGACCCATATTTTGACTAGAGGTCAAGGCATCTTACCTTGAGTTTTTACTCAAAGTAATGCTAGTGTTCACATATGTAAATCAGATAGAAGAACGCATTTAAGTGTGATTAAGGGTTTGTTTGTTTTTTGTTTTTAAAAATAATTTTTTATTTTTTTAAAAAATGGAAGAATTTGTTTATTAATTTAGGGTCTGATTATTTTCTATTTTTAAAAATATTTTTTATTTTTAAAAATAAAATAACCTGTTTGACAGTTTATTTTTAAAATCTATTTTTAAAATATGTTATCTAAATATGTAACTTAAAAATAGAAAAAATAGAAATAATTTTAGGTATTTTTTGAATTTTTTATTTGGATGTTAACTTTGTAATTAAATGATATATTTTTTATTTACAATATCAATCACTATTTAATTTTAATTTTATTTTAATCTAAAAATAATTTTTAAGAATAAGAAAATAATTTTTAAAAGTAATATTTAAAAATATAAAAATAAAAATATATTTAGATACATCATTATTTTCAAAATTTATTTTTAAAAATTATTTTTTAAATATGTAACTTAAAAATAAAAATAATTTTTAATTATTTTCTAAATTTATTTTCTTGTTGAGGTGCTTGCTATGGTGCCCCTACAGGTTTAGTATCCGGGGTGGTGTGGCAAAATACAAGTCACTGAATGAGATTACAAAAATCTTAATATTGACTTAGTAATCTCATCCAGTAATTTATATTTTGCCACATTATCCCGGACACCAAACCCCTAGGAACACTTTAGAATTCACTTCTGGTTGAATATCAATTTTATAATTAAATAAAATTAATTTTTTTTTACAATATCAATTACCCTCTAATTTTTTATTTCAATTTAAAAATAATTTTTAAAAAAATAATTTTTAGAAATATAAAAACAAAAACATATCCCAATACAACTTAAATTACCTATTTTTCATTTATCCCACTAAAATGCCAAATTTCTCCTCCCTAATTCAACTGTCCTTTCCTCTGCTAGGATCACCTTCTGGCTGTTCTATGTCGTCGCAAATTTTGTTCACCCATCGAGCTTTAACCCTAACCTTAAGTAGAGCTCAATTCAACCCTGATTCCTATCAACCTGTAAAATTGCGTATAATTCGCAATATATAAATCCCCTGGATATTTTCGACTTTTTGTTTCATAAATTTTTCGTGTAAAGAATTCTGTAATTTCAGCAATGAATGAGGTTTCAGCGTTTTTGGAAGTTGTATGATGATCAAGGTTCCTGGCACGTCGAATCAATTGCATGGTCTGAAGAATGCCGGAACTTCGTAGAAGAGTCAGACGTGGTCGGGCGACAGTAGGCCAAAAAAATTCGGAGTCTCCAGCAGCAAAATACGTGAAGACTCGTGCTGCAGTTGCTAGGGAAGTCGCTGAGGCGGAGCAGAGGCCGGGAACTCGTTTAGTGGCAAAGCAATTGAAGCAAGAGAAGCTACCGGTGATTGTTATATCGGAGCCGCATAGTGATTCAAAAGAACTCATCAAGGCAAAAAAGGATAAGGAAGAACTTGAAGGTGTGATGGGTGATGATAGTGGTGGTTTGAGTGCTAAAAAGCCTGTTGGGCAAGATGATGATGGAAACACTACGCCTTTTCCTGAGACGGTATCTTTTTGCTTTTTCTTCCTACTTTTTTGATTAGCATGTTTCTGGCTACATTTATGATTATTTTTTACTGGGTTTTCCAGTATGTTTAGTCTATAGCTGCAGAATTATGTGGTGTTGTGAAAATAGCTGCTGTTTGGATACCTGGATAATACTTGATAGCGTGATTTATGGTATATGTCCTTGTTATAGTTTTTAGGTGGCACTATGGCAACCTTTGAGGAAAAAATCATCAAGAACAAAAGTTGTTCTTGCAGTTTTATGTTAGTTTGAAATTTAAAGGCGTTCCTCATTTTGCATTTTTTTGTTGTGTGCTCAACTACTGTACCTTCTAATATTTTTCGTCTCCTTCCTTGGGTTTCAATTTCATTTCCTTTCCGAGGTGATTGGTCATTTTTTCCTTCTTGATCCCTTGATGTGATGGTGGAACTAATAAATATTTCATTTTGATGCTTATAAATTGATTACTTATAGTTTTAATTTTGATGTTACCTTTAAACCAAAGGTTTCAGTAGGAGGATCTCCTGTGTACAAGATAGAGAGGAAACTGGGCAAAGGTGGGTTTGGTCAAGTTTTTGTTGGCCGTCGTGTGATAGGGGGTAATGAGCGCGGGAGATGTACTGGCGCTATGGAGGTAAGAATGATTTGTTACTTAAGGTTTTACATTGCTGAAGATTTGATATTTTTAAGACTTCTTTGTCATAAGTTGTTTTGGATCTTTTTCATACTTCAGGTGGCTCTGAAATTTGAACACAGAAACAGTAAAGGCTGTAACTATGGTCCTCCTTATGAGTGGCAAGTGTACAAGTAGGTACCCTTTTTAATACTTCTTTGACAAATTGAGGTAAACACATCTTTTAACGAGATAGTTATATTGATGCAAGTGCACCTGACATTTTGATCTTTTAAAAGCACCCTTGGTGGTAGTCATGGAATACCTAAAGTACACTACAAAGGAAAACATGGAGAATACTACATAATGGTAAAGTCTACACAACAACCATTATACTATCTTAACAGCCAACTTCACAGTTCACCTTCTGCTCTATTTATGTGCAGGTTATGGATATGCTCGGGCCCAGCTTGTGGGATGTCTGGAATTCCTCAAACCAGGCGTGAGTATATCCTACCTGTTTCTTCACTTACCTTCCAACTATATTCCTTGTAATGGCCTCTGCAGCTTTGTTTATATTAACGGCTTTCCTCCTTATGTTTCATTTTGTTCTGAATTCACAGTAAGGAAATACACTGAACGATTGAAGACAAATTTTGAATCTGACCTGCTGTACTTAAAGTTTTCCTGCTATCAATTTCCTGCTTTAAAACATCATAGTTCCATTTTAGATATACGTATCCAAGTGAATAATTCTTATGGTTTCTCCACTGTTTGCAGTAGTCACGTCCAATGAAATTGTTCTTTTGTCTTTTACTCTAGTATTTATGCCTTCTAATTACTGAGGCATCACCATCGTTAACTTGCTTTAGCTGCACGTTGATTTGGTTGAGTTGTATTAATAGATTACTATAGACTTTACATTTTCTAATCTGTTCATTTCCCATTTTTTGTTTATTATGTCATTTTCTGGCTGCTTAGGATGACGGCAGAAATGGTTGCATGTATAGCTGTTGAGTCTTTATCAATCTTAGAGAAGATGCACTCAAGGGGGTATGTTGTTGATTAATATTTAGCTACTGGCCTGTGCGTCCATACTCCATGAGCATTATGCTGTTCATATACAAGTGGCTTTGGCTTTTTAATATTGTGGATTGTAATGTGTGCTTCGTTCTTGTTCATTTTAGTTATGTGCATGGAGATGTAAAACCAGAGAACTTCTTACTTGGTCAGCCAGCTACACCACAAGAGAAAAAATTGTTTCTTGTTGACCTTGGATTAGGTCAGTGAATGTAATTTTAAGATTTAAATGTGTTTTAGGATTTTGTCATTTCTGTTCCCTTTTTTCTTCAATTTCTAATCTTAGCACATAGTATTGTAGCAACAAAGTGGAGGGACTGCTCCAGTGGGCAGCATGTTGAATATGATCAACGTCCTGATATGTTTAGGTTAATCTTTCTTGTCCTTTCCCTATCTTTGTTTTGAAAGAAATCCTGTAGCTTTATTATTTTTGTTTTATGGTTTGCATTTTAGTTTCTTTATTGAACTTCTTGAACTTTATATTTTTTCAATTTCGTCAGAGGGACTGTTCGATATGCTAGTGTCCATGCTCATCTTGGAAGAACTGCAAGCAGAAGGGATGATCTTGAATCTCTTGCATATACACTTATCTTTCTTCATAAAGGTCGGGTACCATGGCAAGGCTATCAGGTACTTGCATTCATTCTTTATGCTTAGGCACTTAACTTTTACTTTAATGTCTCCATTTAATTTCTGTACACTTTTTCCTTATTTTACCTTTTTTCTGTTAGGGTGATAATAAATCCTTCCTTGTTTGCAAAAAGAAGATGGCAACATCTCCTGAGATGCTGTGCTGCTTTTGTCCTGGTCCTCTTAAGCAGTTTTTTGAGATTGTAGTCAACATGAAATTTGATGAAGAACCTAACTATGCCAAGCTAATATCGTTGTTTGAGGGTATGATTGGACCAAATCCTGCATCACGGCCAATTAACACTGATGGTGCGCTGAAGGTAAGCATTTTAAAGCATGACATTACTGTGGTGGCATCATCCCAAAGAGATCCAAATCTGGGTCTATTTTCTTATTCTATTTTTTTGTCTGTTTGGCTAATTTTGTCAGGTTGGGCAGAAACGTGGTAGATCAATTATTGAGGAAGAGGATGATTCACAGTTCAAGAAGAAGGTTCGTTTGGGGGTTCCTGCTACACAGTGGATTTCAGTTTACAATGCAAGACTTCCAATGAAACAAAGGTGGGGCTGCTGTTACTGTATGGTTGCATTTAATAACTCATTACATTAGGGTGGTGTTTGATTTGTAGAATCATACATTCTTAGACATCTTAATATTTTTGAGAATGCAATATTACCATGTTTGATTCAGTTAAAAATATTCTTAGGAATGTGACAATATTATGTTTTTATTTGTATATTTTTTAAAATATTGTTAGATTATCAAAAATGTCTTTATCAAAAATTAAGTAGTTAATAACGGTGGGTGATGGTAGTGGGAGGTGATCAATGGTGGTCATTGGTGTTGGATGATGGCTAACAATGGTTTTCAGTAATGGGTGGTGGCCAACGGAGGTCATTTTTGGTGAGCGATGGCTGATACTAGTCATTATTGATGGTAGGTAGTAGTCTGGAGGTTACTGATAATGGATAGTGACAATGGTGATCACCTGTGGTGGATGGTAGTCATTGGCAGTAAGTGATAGTCAATAATGGCAATTGGTGATGGGTGGTGGAGGGTGGTGATTAATGGTGGTGGATAATGGTTAGTAATGGTTAATCATGATAAGTGGTGGTAAAATAAGGTGTTAATAATGGTAAGGTTTTAATGAAATGTTGGACAAAATTATTTATTTATATTATTAAAATAATGTCATGATATGATACACACCTCTCCCATGTGAATATTTTGGAAAAATATTAGACTAAAAACATTCTTGTGAGCCCTTAAGACATTCTTGGGAATGTGGAAAAAATTCCATGGGGCAAATTCCACCTAAATTAAAAGCTGAGCAAACTACCCTTTTATTTGTTCAAAGAAGCCCAAGCTTTTCATATATGACAATTACCATTACAATATAAACACTCACTGCTGGTTGATTCACTGATGTGTCTGTCCAATATATATTTACTTGTTGCTTTTCAGGCATATGCATTAACTTTATGGATTTGGCTTGCAATTTATTCATGCATTTGAACCAATTGAGTCCTTCAGGTTTTGATGATTTTGTTAAACTTGTTCTTGGAATTAGACTGTAAAACTGATATTAACGATGATAGATCCCACTGCTGGAGAAATATCAGTGAAAATGCTAATTGCGGAATTAATTATAATATGTTGGTTGTAGTATTGGATTATTAAAATTTTAGGTTCAGTTCAACTGTGTGGTGGTTTTTGTATAGGTGGTAATGTAGATGTCAATGATGTGTTGCCAAAATGGTTGTCAAAATTGCGAGTTGAATCGCAAAATCCTATGATTATATGATTTATTCACTGCAATATGAGTTCGATTATAGGGAAAACTTGCAGTTGTTGGGATCGTGTTAGGATTGCGATTTTTACTGTAAAATCGCTGAAATTGTCCGTGCACAACGATCCCAGAAGAAGCTTGAAACTGCTTCTGAAATTTGCCAAAACGATGGCGTATTTTTTGGGTTTGTTTGAGCCTTTAAAAAAAAAAAAAAATTCCGCCGAACCTTCAACCCTGAAGAAAATTCACTCAGGAGCTGCACTGGAAGGCAGGACAGCAGAAAATGTCATGCAAGGCTGGAACTGTAGATTGCACCATCGAGGGCTGTTGCTGAAGAAGACGATGCAAACTCGGATAGACGAAGACCCAGAGCACAAACACAGATGCAGAACAGTGGAATCAGAGGACGCCGTTGCTGGAAGGTCAAAGATGCAGAAGAACCTTCTAGTTTCTGTTTCAAAATTTATATTTTATATATTTATATTTATTTCAGATTTTATATCATTTTTTTTTAATTTATATATTTATATTATATTAATTTTATTATGTGATTGTATTTATCTTGTTGCTAATTTTATTGATTTTATCTAATTATGTTGATTAAATAATTATTATCTTTTATATATTAAATGATTAATTTTTTATATTTTGATGTTGATTAAATGATTAATATTTATTTTATTAATTTTAATTTTGATGTTGATTAAAAATTTTTTTCTTAATTGATTGATGAAAGATTTCTACTTTATATAATTATTAATTTTTATTAAATGATTATTAATTTTTGAAGCTAAATAATGGCACATGCGTACACACACACACACACACACACACACACATATATATATAAATTTAAGAGGCATATACATATTTTATATTATGGGTAGAATTTTACGATCCTACTTACGATCTCATGAATGATGATCTTAGTCCCTTCGTCCGATCCTAGGTAAGATTTACTATTTTGGCAACTTTGGTTGCCAATGATTGCCATTTTTATTGTTTGGTGCTAGAAGCTGCAGTAATGTTAGCTGAAATTATCCCAGCTTCCATTCTGAAAGCAGAGATGGTGGACCCGCAGGGATATTGTGATAAACAAATTTACTGCATATTTAGCATGCCAATAGATTGAGATGCGTCCATTGCAATGACTATTAGTAAATAGGATCCAGGGTATTTGCTCTTTATATTTTTGTATGCTTTTGTGAATATTTGCTTGGTTCATTATGGCCCACTTTGCTTGTTTCTGTAAAATAAAATTGTTGCTCATCTTTGTGGAAGACATAAGTGTCAGCCGTTGAATATGATAATATGATGATATGCTTGTGTGCTTCCTGAGATGTTTTAAGTGGTTGTATTTAGGTACCATTACAATGTGGCTGATGCGAGACTAGCACAACATGTGGAGAGGGGGGTTGCTGATGGCCTTCGAATTAGTTGTGTTGCCTCTTGTTCCAATCTTTGGGCACTAATAATGGATGCTGGAACTGGTTTTACAAATCAAGTGTACAAGTTGTCACCTCTTTTCTTGTACAAGGTGCAATTATACTTTAGTTCATTGATATTGTACAATCTGCTATGAATTATTTATTTCCTTGTTTGACACCTAATTTAACAGGAATGGATTATGGAGCAGTGGGAGAAAAACTTCTACATCACCTCTATTTCTGGGGCCAATAATGGGAGCTCGCTTGTCGTGATGTCAAAAGGTTTTTCATTTTATTTAATTACTTAGTACAAAGATTGAGTGGTTTTTATCTTGAATAATAACAAATCTTAATAACTTGGGAGAGCTGTTGAGGGATGTCAAAGTATCAGTGCATAATTCTCAGTCTAGAATGTAAACAATTTTTGGTGCATTTATTCCCTCGAGTGTTCTTTTCTTTCTCTTTTTTTTTGGCTGGGGGGGGGGGTTTACCTGCATGTGTTTATAACTTCTCTAAGATCTTAGTCTTTTTGTGCAGTGGAAGTAATTTTTATTTGTTTTACCATTAAATTCCTGGATATGAGTACCAATTATATGTGATGAATGTAATGCATTCCCTGCTGGTTTATCCAAAAGTCTCCTGAATTTTTGTGATACGTCATACCGATTATGATGTTTCCTCCTACATTGCCAGATCATCCTTGCCCTTTATCTTAATTGGAAGAACATAATGGAACCTTTTTAGCCTTAATGTATCAGGCATGGTCTACCAAATTGCCATGAAGGATGTTGGTGGGATGTGTCCTAGTCCAAGGTGTTTTTTGAATCATCTCCTTTCAATCGGCTGGATTAACTCTGTTAATTTTGAAGGGTTGATTTTTGGGAATTTCTTACCTGGCTATTGCATGGGCATGATGACCAAAATCAATGATGTTTTATGATGGTATGTTTGGAAGTTAGGGGGAGGCAATAGAATGGAAGCTAAGGAGGGGAGGAGGATGGATGATTAAGAGAGGACTTAACTTTCTCTTGTTTGGGTCTTCAGAAAATCTTCCAAAATCTCCCAAATTGGAGAACACAAAATAGTGAGTAGTTGAAGATGTTGAAGTGCTTTGAAGGATTGTTATAAACCTTTAATTTCTTCCCCTCCTTAATCAAGAGTGCCAAAGGAGAATGTTAACTTTCCCTTCCTTCACCTTCTTCTCCATTCTCCCTCATCGATACATTGCATTAAGTCACTTTGTTGATGAGCAGCTCTCCAGTAGGGGTTGCCTGGATAACATGATAATCAAGCTCAATTTTCACCCCCAGTATTTGCAATAAGTATGACATTTCTATCTGCTTCATGTTACACATGGTGCTTCTTAATAGACCACTGATGCTGGAAAAGAGCTTTGCATTAGATTGATGTTGTTAAGGTCTTTATTACAAGAACTATGTTTTTATTTTGAAGCACAAAAGCCAGGTCAGCTGTAACCCTTACTGAACATCACAAACTTTAGTAGAAGCACTATCTTCCACTAGTTTCTGATAAACCCACCACATCCAGCCAGGCTTATGTTTACTAGCTCCATCGAGTGTCTAACACTTCATTTGGATATCTCCACTGGACCATCACTGCATGAGTTACTGGCCTAGGGTAACCACTGAACCTGCATGGCTGTCTTACAGGACTCGGCTACACTGATGATGATTTTAATGTTGTTAGGCCTTTGGACAGAATCATAAAATGTCTCTGTTCAGCCACTTCCATAAGCAGCAAGCTGTAGCACCCCATACCAGCAGCCAGTGTTTGCCACTATGGTCCTGGTCTTGCATGTTTAATTTAACGATGCAAAGAATCTAAATATTAAATATGATGTGTCGATGTCAGCTCAAAATGCCCTCTTTTCTTGTGTAAACTTGATTAGGAGGCTAAAAAAAATATAATGTAAGATCTCTGGATGCATGCAGGTATTTTATTGTATTTACATTTGTGGGTCTGGGGTCTCAGATGGGAGTGGGGGAAACAGGTAGCGAACACCTTGAGTTTCCAGTAGCATATATCCATCAATAACAGGCAGTGAGTGAAATTAGGGATCTATAAAAATCAGTACTCCTATTTGGTGTCTGCACTTCTAAAAGATGGACTGGCCGAATGAAAACAACTCAGGATCATAAATTGATACCCAAGTGGTTGAATATGATACTCCTCCATGGTTGTATGAGGTTCAAACTTGTTTGATAATGGAGGAGCCTGAAAAAGTAGGGGATGGATTGTATACTTACTGAAAAGTTATTGGTGTCTGGCAAAGATCTTGTAAGCAAAAGCATTTTTGAGGACTTCAGGATTATCCTCCATAAGGAAGCTCACCAATGTTCATTGTGGTCATTCTATGTCAACACAAATTACATTATTTTTTTTTTTGTTATTTATATATCTAATTGCATTGTCTTAACTATTTTTTTATTAACTAAACATCTAATTGCCATTGTCTGACTACTTTGCCCAAAATCGCCTGGTGGTTATGGTACCTTGAACATTGCAAATACCTTTATATATTGGGAGCATTATAGCATTTATTTGGTTGAAATCTGGGTAGCACTTTTTTATTTATTTGAAAATTGATTATATTTTAGCTTGAGCTGTATTTACCCATAGGGACTCTTTATCTTGTGACCTTTTCTGCAGGCACACAGTATACTCAACAATCATACAAAGTGAGTGAATCATTCCCTTTCAAGTGGATTAACAAGAAATGGAAAGAAGGGTTCCATGTGACCTCAATGTCCACAGCTGGAAGCCGTTGGGGAGTTGTTATGTCTCGAAATGCTGGATTTAGTGATCAGGTTTGAACCCATCTGTTTTTTATTTTGTTGTTCAAGGCTGAATATTTTTATTCACAAATTGCTGCCTTAGAATGCAATAGGAATAAAAAGGGACTGAGAAATCAGTGCATGGCAGGTTTTGTGAGATTGTGCTCTTGTGACACTGATTGATTTTATCTATGGCATTAGTTTAAATTAGAGCTGACAGAACAATGCTAAGTCAAGATGCATCCTTGCTTCTATGGGCTTGTTGGCTTAAATTTTCTAGATTCCATTAGGCGACTGGTCTGCCAATTGCATTTGCATGAAAGAAAAGATAATTTCTTCTTTGAATGTCCTAGTGCTTTTGCACGGAAAAAGCATTTGCTTTTGGGTTGCAGTTGTATACTGTTTCTCTGACCACTGACTTGGCCTCTCATCTGCCATCTTATCAATAGGTTGTTGAACTTGATTTTCTTTATCCAAGTGAGGGCATCCACAAACGTTGGGACAGTGGTTACAGGATAACAGCAACTGCTGCTACGTGGGATCAAGCTGCCCTTATATTAAGCATTCCCAAGCGCAAGCCTGGCGATGAGACTCAGGAAACATTGCGGACATCTCTATTTCCCAGCACACATGTTAAGGTAAGAGATGGGAAAAAAGAATAAGTTTTTGTTTGGTTGTGTAAAGACTGACTAATTGTTGTGTTGGTTCTGTTTGTGTCTAGGAGAAATGGTCAAAAAACCTTTATCTTGCTTGTTTGTGCTACGGGCGTACAGTGTGCTGATTTCCATCCTAGTTCCAAGGAAGTATAGATCTTGTCCCGTTCAATATATAACTTGGGTTTGCATCAGAGCTAGTTTCTGCAAGCAGAGATACTTGTTGTTCTCTAATGTATATTTATGCTTTCTATTTCCCTTTTATCTCTCACCCTCTATTTTGGGTCAGGGGATTATTGCCAGATTGATGTATACAGCTTTGCTCTATATTGTCCTCCAATATGTTTTATGTGCAGGTTTTATTTCTGTGATATTATTCTACAGTTAACAATATCGCTACTTTCAAAACAATCATTTTTACAATTGCGCGAGTTACAAATTATAAATGCCTTTTTTTTTTTAATATAAAATGGTTTGTTAGTTTAAAGGCTGCTTTAAAATAGTGGGTTAGTTTAACTCATCATATAAAAGTTGCTGATAATGTTGCTTGAGCTAGGCTTTGTTTAAAATAGGTTGGGTTCGCATAAAATGAATTTAGCCCGTCCTACCGTTCACCTGGCTTATAAGTTTATTGTAGGTTTGAAATTTGGCCTGGCTTCATGCGTAGACAAGGCATTGCCCGGTTTATCAGCCTTTGTATGCTTCCTTTTAGTAATTTTTTCTTTTTAAATACTGAGGAATGGAGGTTTCTCTAGTTTAGACTATTGGGCACAGCACGACTAATATAAAAATCTGTTTGACATTAAATTAATGCTAATATTTTGCTTAAAATATACATTGATAAAATGTTGTGTTGTGAAGTTTGGAGTTGGCGGCAAAAATTAATATTCTAATAAGTTTAAAACTTAAATCGAAATTTGCAGAATGTAATTTGATCTGCGGTAAGGTTTAATTAAACAATTAGTCTTCTGTAATTAGCCATATTATTTGATATAAATGTAAGTGTAATTGAATACTATAATGTGGCAATGTTATAATCAGTCCTTAGTCCAGTCCGGTTCGGGTGATTGGGAAAACCCAGAGGAGTGGTTCAACCATTGTGAACTGTCGAAACCCGCCGAATATTTGGGGATCCGGCGAACCGGTTCGGACGGGTCTTCAGCTTGCACTCTACTAAAAAGGAGAAATTCGTGCTATCTACGAAAGTCAATCCCCAAACCCCTTGCGCACATGCATTGTCCTCACCGCTGGACCAACACGTTCTGTCGATTTATATGGGCCATTAAATTTATATATTGTATCATTTGTATTATCAACTATGACCAAATCCTCCAATAATAAAAAATGTATTTATTATATTTTGGCCAAAAAAGAAAGTATATTTATTATATAATAAATTATATTAATTAATTTTATATTACATATAATTTTAAACTATGTTATTTTAATTAATTTTATTATTTTAAATATTTTTTAACTTTATTTAAATTATATTATACATATTATTATAAATACTAGTAATGAAAATATATTTATTTTTGTATAGTAGCAACATACAAATTTAAAATTTAGAAAAATATTATATTCTCAATGATTTAAAAATATTAATTCATAATATGATATATTAATTTTTTTTTATCATATATAAAAACATATTAACCGGTTCAACCATCCAGTTAAACCAATTGAACTGGTCCGACCTTCACCTATTTATCTTGTTGGGTTAACAGCGAGTCAGGTTTTAAAATATTAGTTACAAGTTTTAATTATATAATTGATGTATGAATAATAAAAAGGCCCTCACTTGATTTAAAATTGTTGGTTAGTTTAACCTGAGATTTCGTGAGATGTGAGCAAAATTGCTTTAAAATGGTTTAAGTTATCTAGAAAGGTGGGGATACAGGGGCGGACGCACGGAAATAGCTGTAGGGGCTAGGGAAGGAAATAGGTCATGCAAGGTTACTGTTCATTTGGTTGGAAAATATTTTTTTTAATATAATTATAAAATATTAAGGTGATAAAAAATAATTTTTATATTTAATATTAAATATAAGGAGTTTGATGAAAAATAATATTTTTCTTCAAAGAGCTTAAAAAAAAGTGGTTGTCCTTCATTTCATATTTTTAAGTATCATTTTTTTAGTGATGACGAATAGAAGTATATAATATTTCTTCATTTATATATAAGAAAATAAAATTTTCATACAATTTTTTTTTCAAAAAACACAACCTAAGTTACACTTTATTTAAAATAAGTTAGATTTGTATAAAATTTTAATCTGGCCGAGCCTACACACGTTTTATTGTAGGTTTGTAATTTGTTTTGATTTGATTTGTGAATAAATTTTTTAAATCTTGCTATGAGCTAAATTAGAAGGAATCACTTTAAAAATTAGAGCATTAAAAAAATTATTCCTTTCAACAAGGAATATTTATAAGGTTCGAACTGATTTTTATTAAAAAGTAAACCGAGTCAAACTTTATTTAGGTGAACAAAGGGAGTAAAAGACCAAACGAAGAAATTCAAATCAAATTTTGATAATATTGAACATAGTTGAATTAACATTGAAAATTGTTTGAATTGAACTAAATTTTGACCTTGAACTTGCTTTAACTCAACGTTCCAAAGTTTGAGGTTTAGCTCAATCCAAGTTAACAAAAATTAATGAATATAATATATTTTTTAATAAGTTCAAAATTGAATTTGACCTCGGGTGTTATTTTAAAGTAATTAAACAATAATATATATATATTTTTACCAAAGATTATCAAGTTTTCTTATATATATATATATATATATATATATATATATATATATATAAAGATATATATATATATATATATATATATATATATATATATATATATATATATATATATATAAAGAGATGTATGAAGTAATAAAAGTTTTTTTTATATGAGAGGTGAAAAGAAAAAAAATATAATCATTAAATCTTGCATTGAATGATCAAGATTAAGATATAAATAAAGATCATGTAGTCATTTAAAAAGATCATGCAATTACTTAAAAAAATTATATAAGTTTATATTTTAATTTTATTCATTTAATGCAAGATTCGATAATCATAATTTATTTCTTTCACTCTCACATAAAACCACTACCTTCACTTAATACATTCCCCACATATATATGCACACACTTGGTTATTAAGATAAGCAATAATTAATGTAATTTGATTTATTTTGTAAAATGGCTCAAGATTTTATTTAGCCTTATTTTATTTTATAAATAAATTATATTATATTTTAAAAATAGATTAAGACTCTATTTATTTCATCAAAATTTTTTTTCTGTAAAATATGATTATAAGATATTAAAATGAAGGGAAAATGTTTTACTTGTCTAATGTCGAATATGAAGAATTTGTAGAAAATAACTTCTCTTATTGTAAAAAAGAATTTATTTTCTCTTATTTCTAAACTTTTAGATATTATTATTTTTAGTTATTAATGTAAATGATATATCATTTTTTCATATATATATATATATATATATATATATGAGATTTTCCTGCAAAAAATAGCTTCTAATAAAATAAATGGAGTCTAAATTGGGATGCTGTGTAGCAATGACGCTGCTCTTGCCAAACTCGGACATTTACTGTGGGTACATTTTGAAGGTTGAGATTAGAGGTGAGCTTTCATCGAAGGATTTTTCAACAATTAAATTTTTTATCAATTTTTTTAACAAAATTAACACGCCAAAATAGATTCACTTGTAGCTGTTTTATACTTCTATTGGATTTAAAAAATAAAAGTTCTTGCAACTCCTTCAATACATTTGCAACTCATTTTTAGAATGACCACACGTTGTAAAGAACTAACCTCATATAAAAAGATGCAATCTTCTTTCTAAATAATTTAGAATGATTACACGTTGAATATAATAATCAATTTCACTTGCAAAAAATTTGTATGATTGTTCAAGATACAAAAGTCTTTTACGCTTTCTTTTGAAAAAACAAAAAAATGTCTTTTACAATTTGTCTTTGACAATGGTAACTTTGAGTGGTGATATTCCCATAAATCACCTTTATCAAGTTTCTAGTAACCAAAATTTCAACGCCAGTATTGTTCTATCCTACAATTGGCATTGTGGTACACGTTTTATGATGCATTTTTTTTATATTTTGAACATTTGAAGAGAACAATCTTTGTTTCAAAAATTTCTTTATTGAGACACTTATTATTAATAGTGGAGAAACATTTGGATGCTTTTTTGATATGTATCATATGGAAGATTGCATCACGTTTTTTATTGCTTCTTTGATGGGTGTCACATGAAAATACATGAAAAATCCAACTTTCTCCTATTTCAATTTCCTCCTAAACACTCATTCATCACAATTTGGGTAAAATTAAAGCTTAAATACTACCGAGAAAAAAATTGAAGTTTAAATGCAATTTTAATCTTCTAAAATATAAATTGTGATATTTTATTTCTTTACTTTAAAATACTTTATTTTAATCTCTTAGAAATTTAATTGGTGCAATTTTGATTCTCATGCTTGATTTGTATCAATTTTTGTTTAATCTTTAAGAAATGACTTCATTGTTTCTCAAACAAATCACAATTTTAAAAATTTAAGAGATAGTGAACTTTCAAAAAGATTCAAAATTTCATATTTAATCATTTGATTTTGCTTATAAATTTTGATACCTAAATAATGATTTCCTTTTATGCTCATTATAAGCCATTAGAAATGGTCTTTTGAGATTAAGAAATCGAAAAAAATTGAATAGAAAGATAAAAAATTTATCAATTAAATATTTAGGAAATTAAAATTACACATTTTGTATATTAAGAGGACAAAAATTACCTTTAAACCCTAAAATTAACATAAGATGTTATTTCCATTTTTCTCACAAAGCCATCATTGAATTCTTCCCCTAGATCTATTGAAGATGTTGTTCAAAATTTGAATCTCAAGTAAATCAATATAGACACATAGGAATGATGTGCATTATACATACCATAATTAATGAACTATTCTTGCTACAACTATAGTGTTGGAAAGTTTAGGTCGAACATAAGGAATTAGGTGATGAATTTAAGCAAAATAGAATCATAAACAAAAGGGTTGTAATTGCAATCTTATGAAGATAAAATAAAAGAATAGATGATGAAAAGGAAACTCTAAAAGTAAAGAGATTATATCTAAGGTGATTGTATACTCTAATTTTTTTCATTGATTTTTGACAACTAATGAAATATCTTAAATTTGATCACTTAGACAAAAAACAAAATGCTCAAAATCCCTACAATGCTATTCCTAATGTTAATAAATTCAAACAATCTCCTAAATTAATTCCCTATTAACAAATTCAATTCAAGAATTATCTGAAATGTTTTAATAACCCTCAAATCAATTCAATAATAGTAGAAGAATTATTTGGAATCCTTGCAACACCACTGCTAATGTTAATTAATTCAAACAATTGCTTAAATTAAATTCCTTATTATTGAATTTAATTCCAGAATTATTTAAAATCCTTGCAATAACCTGCAAATCAATTTAACAATAGTATTAGAACTTCACTAAGACTAATATTCAATAACCCTAAAAATTAATTCCTTATTACCAAATTCAATTCAATTCAAATAAAATCAATAATTGCAATTGCAAATCATCCATTTATCCTTTGTTTCCTTAGGTAACTAATGATTTACCTAAATGTCAAATCATCAAAACTAAATTGCTATGATAATAATCAATTATAACAATTTTATAAGTGAAGGTAATTATAATCAATTGTTTAGATTTAAGCTTTAGCAAATAATCAACTAATCAGTTATATTTAGCAAATTATTGAAGTAGTCAAACATGATGAACAATAGAGAAACAAGAGAAGAGATAATTAAATCCATAATATATTCATAAATATTAAGTCCTATAATATTGAAAAGGGGAGAAATCACACTTGGCTTCCACAAGTAAAAGAAGAAGAAGTGTTGAATGGTGACTTATTGCCTTTAGAGGCATAAAAGATCTAATATTTAAATATGCTAGAGTTTTTCACATTGAAGTGTTTTGTCAAAAATGATAACTCTTTTAGCTTTTCCCTATAAGTGATCTGCTTATCATACTTTTAGGATAGGTTGATCTCGTAAATCCTTGACTTGAAGGAATATTCTTAAAAGGCATCCCTTTAACACCAAACATGGAACTTTGCCTTTTTTTCTTGTTTCCCTTTTATGCTTCCTTTACTTTCCTCTCTTTTGACCTAAGCTTAAGCCTCAATCTTTGATCCAACACTTGTTGATAAGTAGTGGTGTTCTTAATGCAGATCAATTCAAGTAGGAGTCTCGCAAGCCTTGTACAAAGCATCTAACTTTAGCCTTTTGAATAAGGACTAGATAAGCTACATATCTAGACAATCAGGGGAACTCAACATAATACTTAGAAACAAAGAGGCTTTCTTGCTTCAAATATTTAAACTCCTAAACTCTAACTTGTCATATACTTAGGGGTAGAAAATGGTTAATGAAGATTTCTTGAAAAGTTACCCAAGTTAAAGGCACTAGGCGAAGGTCTTAGTTTTTTATAGTATCATAAACCAATAATAGACCACATTATTGAGTTGATAAACCAAAATCTTAATCAACAATAAAGTAGGGCTTTGCAACATTTGGCCAAATTGCTTAATTTGTTTTACGAACTAATAAGAATTTGCTACCACAATTATACTAGAATATTGTGATGGCTTTAGTTTAAGGAATTCACGTACTATTTTGAATTTGTTTTCCCTACCTCCTTTATTGGATCTTTTTTTATTCACATTTCTCATCATTACACCCTTATTCACATTTCCTCTTCATGCACATATACTAAACTCAATCATCATAATCATATTCATATTACATATGGCAATCATACTATATCTCATTGCATAGTCACATTACTCAATTTTTTATTTAAATTCTTAAACATGTATAAGTTAACATTATATACTTAACTTACATCATATCAATTGCTTATATGAAATCATTTATAAGGATATAGGAATCATAATTAACTATATAGTTAATTATATACTTGAGTATTAGCCACCTAGAACTTGGCCATAGTTGACTATGAACTTGCAAGAAGGCAAGTCATAATTGACTATAGACTTCCAAAGGCAAAATCCAATTTAAGCAATTGACATTATAATTGACTGTGGCCATTTAAAGAGTAGGCTCTTTAGCTATAGTTGACTATAGCCTTTTAGAGATTGAATTCCTTATTGGTAATAAACTATGTAGTTGACTATAGCCATCCTAAGAGCAATTCTTTGGCCTTAGTTGACTATATAGTTGGCTATTACTTGACTTCCTATAGATTATAGCTTCAAAAAACATTGTTCATGCATAAATTCATTCTAACTCGTCTGTTGCATAACAAATCCTTATCCAATCATCAATACACATATATAACACTTCATTCATACTATTTACAATATTATGCTCTTAACATATTTCATATTAAAACTATTAAAAACCCAAAACCTAAACAAAACCCACAATTTTCAATTAAATCTTTAAATTAAGGTTAAGATATTTACTTACATAATATATATGGGGTTTTTAAAGGCTAAAAGTAAGGTTTGGAAATTCCTAATCATTCAAAATAAGCAATTTAGGAGCTAAAGTTTCATTTTCCCCCCTTAGATCTCAAATTTTGAATTTTGCTTGAATCCAAATGAAAGATTGAGGGAATGCTTAAAATTAATGAAGATTTGAGTAACTTTATTTTGATTGTGTGTGAATTTGATGAAGAATCAAACTTCAATTACTTGATTTGAAGGGAGTAAAAGAAGAGGAGAAGGAGTAAAAAGAACATGTTTGTTAGATGTGTTTGGGGATTTGGAAAATGAGAGGTAAAAGAGGAAAGGGTTGAAGTT
Organism: Sindora glabra; assembly: GCA_020226215.1. Lineage (NCBI taxonomy): Eukaryota > Viridiplantae > Streptophyta > Magnoliopsida > Fabales > Fabaceae > Sindora > Sindora glabra. The sequence continues at coordinate 63,724,534 of CM035232.1, read as the reverse complement.
TATGCCCTAAATCTCTTTTACAATCACATATTTACTTTTAAACACTTATAATCTATAATCTTTTCACCATACCAACTTTTCTTTATTTATTTCATGCAAAGTCCTTTTCCTTAATATGCTCAAATCAATAATTTTTTTCTATTTACTATCTCATTTATGCTTCTTACTATAATTTATCCATTCTTATTAAATTTTTGTATTTATTACCATTAAGATTATGACAATCATTCTTCTTATAAAAAATAACATTATAAAATTATAAAGAAGATGTAACATTGTCGCATAGTAACTCAAGCCATATTTATCTAAACATTATTTATAATATCTTTTACTTTGTTAAGTTGTGCCTTAAGCTAATCATCATTAATGTATATTATCTTTCTTCATCATTGATTCTTTAATTAAAGATCCACTTTTGAGGATGTCAACTATATTTGATATTTGATTTGTCTTTGATAGCATCAATTATTTTTTAAGGTTACATAACTCATTCATTATTCTTTTTGAAAACTTCAACCTTAATGACATTAGTGTTCTTAGAAATGAAGACTTTATAAATAATTTACAATAATGTTTTTGAAGATAATTATACAACATTAATGTTTAAGATTGACTTCCATTACTTTGCTAGTAGAGATCAACTTTAATAATTGTGCTCATTAATGCCAATATCCATTGCTCTACCTATTAAGATTAACTTTCATCATTCTGTCTATTAAGATAGACTTTTATGACTATACATATCAAGACTAATTTCCATTACTACTCTACCTTATCAAGATTTGCTTTCTTTTTTTTTTTTTACTGATGATGACAAACTTTTGTGGCTATGCATATTAAGTGACTTCTATGACTTTGCCCATATCAAGATTTGCTTTCATCACTATGTTGATTGTGATAAACTTCTATGATTGTGCTCATCAAACGTAATTCCCATCATTCTTCACTTTCCTTCCTATATTAAGTGGTGTTAAAGTTTGTTAATGATTTAAGGTTCGATATTGAAAGTTTGAGATGATGAATGGTGGTAATGGAAAAAATGGTAGCATCAGTAGTAGTAACTGTTAGTATATATGCCCTAAAACTAATTATATTGATGATTGTAATTTTGAATCATATTATTTTAATGACAATTTTAATTATTATATTTATATATATTGTCTGCGTAATATATTTAATTATGATAATAACCTTAGAATAATTATATTCTTAAATGTCCTTAGTCATATATCATTATGAATTAGGTTGCTTTGATATGTTAAGACTAGCATGTGTAGCGACTTATATAAGATATTAAGCTTACACATGAGTACAAGTAAGAGAACTTGTATATTGGACTGACCCATCTTAAGAACACTACATGGATTGTTATATGAGTGTCATGAGTGATTCTTAGTGATCATTATTATTATGGTCCTTTGACCTGAGATTACCAAGGTTCCTTATATGTGAGTTTCATATTTTGATGCTATTCTATCACTCATGCTTGAGTGAATACAAGGATAGTAATTAGATATGTCACATATCATGCAGAGGAGTTTATGTGATCAAGATGGAATTTATCCCTCCTATATAACAGGAATAACATTTGTGGGTCCCTTGATTAAGTAAAGTTGAGAAAATGCATGGCCATGCTCAAATAAATTGACATGGGATATCAATTACATTTGCTTCAGTCAGCTTACTTAGGGATCAAGAAATCTCGAGATTGGACTATACAGGAATGACACGGTCCATGTCTCGTGCTCAATTTAGATGTTTAGGATAAAAGAATATAGATGATGATCATATATAAAGGTTCAGTCGAATCACCGACTTTTTCATCACTTAGGTAACAATGATGTGTTGCTAGACACCGCTCATTGTTTATGATCATTAATATGATTAATAATTATTGCCAATGTAATGAGAGCCTAAAGGGTCACACACTTAGAGCTTAGTGGATTTGGAATTAATGAACCAAATTGTTTGGGCTTAATACTTGAGAATTTTATGTTATAATTATAAGGTCTAATAATAAGCCTATAATTATACATAGGCCAAAGCCCAAATTAGTTAGGATTTTCTATGCTCCTATTTAAATAGGCTTGTTAATAATAATAAGGTTGATTCATTATTCACGCATCCCATACAGTATAGAAAAATCCTAGCACCTCTCCTTAACCATAATCCTTGAAGAGACGTAGCTAGCACTACGAGGCTAAGGAGACGAATTCCAACCAATGATTGTGAGGACGTTCATTGGTGATCTATTGGTTTGTGTGGATACCTCGGAGTCTTTGACTGAAAGGAAGTTGAAGAGGTGATCAACGAAAAAAATCTGGAATCATATAAAGGTATAACCTGAATCCTACATTCTAATTTAACGTTTTGCATGGATCCGTTGGTTGGGATCAGTTTATTCCACTGCGCTCGTATGGCTCCTGATCCCAACAGTGGTATCAGAGCTACTTATAAAATGCTAAATTAGGATTTTGTTTGCTAATTGTGTGATTATGATGTTGATGAATTGTTCTGTATATCACGCTTCAATGATTCCTAATTAGGATTAGGGTAAATTTAATTTCGTGCATTCTGGTTCAAGCAAACTTAATATGATTAATTCTGATTCTGTTTCAAATTTAAACCTTATTTTGAATTCTGATTTAAATTTGAATGTGTTTTGTGATTAATTTTTATTTCTATTTTGAATTCGAATTTGTTTCTGAATTTTTGATTGAAACTCGAATCTATTTTTGGGTTTCTTTTTAAATTTAAATCTGTTGCAATAATTTTGGATTTTGATTCAAATTTGAAACTGATTTCTAGGTTCTATTTTAAACAGAATCAAAAGAATTAATTGCGTTAATATGTTTTAATATATGAAAGACGTTTTCTAATTAAAATACAGATTCTGTCATGAATTAGAATTAATCAAATTAACTTCTTGAATCTTTTTCATATATGTGATATACCTTGCACTTAATGGTTGAATCTGATTTTTCATGAAATTAATTGTTGAATTTGTTTCGTATAAAATCTGTGAATTAATTGGATCTATTTTAATATGATTAAAATTTATCTATTATGATTCTGTCATAAATCAGATTTGCAAACATTTGATTTGAGTGTCAATAATTATTGAATTGATTGACTAAAGGGGAATGTCAATTATTGACAAATTGAATTGCAATCTGAATGTCAGGTGCAATCAATTTTTTAGGCGAGGGGCTCCGCCCCCTAACCTCCTGGCAGGGGCGCTGCCCCTTGACCCCGCCCACTAACCGGCTAGCGGGACCGCCGTAAATTCTCTGCGTAGTGCGACATTAAGTAATTAGTTAATTAATTCAAAATTAATTAATTCAGATTTTGATATTGAAAATATCTTTGGATATATGTTTCACTTATCATGTTATTTTGTTGCTTGATGTATGGTGCATGATTATGGCCTTTGATTTTGTTGCAAATTTTAAATACAGCCTGCATGTCGTATCTCTCTATTACTTCTAGTTGTACATTCTCTTCTCATCTTACTCCTCTTGAATGTAACTCGAGGTTTCTTTATTATTATGTAATAATTTTATTGGAGCACTTGAAGTGGAAACAATAGAAGTGGAGATCAAACCATGAAGAAAGAAGAAGATTCTTAGGAAGAAGTTTTTCTTTCTTAGTTTTATTTGATATTTTTGAGCTCTAGAATATCACTTAGGTTGGGCCATAATCATGTCACATTTAATTTATGTTTTATGTATGAGATGCATATGATGAATGTATGAGATACCTATGCTAGATGTATATGATGCATGCTTAATAAAACCAAGTACATAATGGTGAGATCAAATAAATTAAAATCCCTTAAACAAAATATTAAATAAAAAAAAGAAGATGCTTTCCAATAATAGCACTCATCAAGATCTTGATCGACCATAGGTGGGTTTGCCAAAGCAAATTACTTAAAGTTTATATTGGTAAGACGCAATGGGATAATAGTGATATCCAAATTGCTAATTATTGGGTCTTGACTTAACTGGGCTATACCGATAGGATTAGGGCTTAGAGGCATAGAGTTGGTTATGAATTCATGAGATGAATTTGAATAAGTGTTATTCACCTAACTATCCAAGAGTTGCATAAGATGTAATTGACAAAGGAGTTGTCTACCTAAATAGCCATATCTTAGGCGATTAGCTAAAGCTAACTTAAGATTTGGTAAAATATGAATCTTGGCCCACTAGAAAACCTTGACGATAAGGTTTTTCGAAATAATAGTGAGGGCTATTATTTTGAGAAAAATAGTGGGAGTATTATTTAATAAAAGACCTTATTAAATAAATAAAATACATGATTCTCATTCTGCATATTTTTCTATTGTAGATAACCATGACATCAAATGCATCAAACTTATCATTGCGATCTATCCTTGAGAAGGATAAACTGAATGGGATGAATTTTCTCGATTGGTATCGAAACTTGAGGATTGTCCTCAAGCATGAGAAAAAGTAGTATGTCCTAGAGCAACCTACTCCAGATGAGCCTGCTGCTAATGCTCCTCGAGCAGAAAAGGATGCTTATAAGAAGCATCTAGAAGATGCTCTGGATGTTAGTTGTCTCATGCTTGCTACCATGAACTCTGAACTTCAAAAGTAACATGAGAACATGGAGGCATTCAATATGATTGATCACCTTAAATAGCTCTACCAAGAGCAAGCAAGACATGAGAGATATGATGTATCTAAAGTATTGTTTCAGTGTAAGATGGCTGAAGGAACACCCGTTGCTACATATGTGCTTAAAATGATTGGGTACATCAATAGCCTTGAAAGATTAGGTTTTCCTTTGCAGCAAGAATTGGCCACTGATATAGTTTTGCAATCGTTGCCCGGGAGCTATAGTTAATTCGTCATGAATTACAACATGAACGAAATTGATAAAACTTTGCTTGAACTGCTTAACATGTTGAGAACTGTTGAGCAGAACTTGAAAAAGTCCAAGCCCAATTCCATTATGATGGTTTAAAAGGCCAAAGGAAAAGGCAAGTCTAAGGCCAAGAATAAAAAGAAAAAGGACAAGACTGATGGAAAGTCCAAGTTAAGTTCCTCTGCACTGAAGCCTAAAGGTGGCGTGGCCAAGGAAGGGCAATGCTTCCATTGCAAAGAACCAGGGCATTGGAAGTGAAATTGCAAGATTTACCTGGAAGAGCTTAAGAAGTAAAAGGGAAGTGAGACTTCTAACTCAAGTATTTATGTTATAGAGGTTAATTTATCTACTTCTACATCTTGGGTATTAGATACTGGATGTGGTACTTACATTTGTGTAAATGTGCAGGATCTTAAAAAAAGTAGATCATTAGCCAAAGGTGAAGTGGACCTACGCGTTGGAAATGGAGCAAGAGTTGCTGCATTAGCTGTAGGGACTTATTATTTATTTTTACCTAGTGGATTAGTTTTAGAATTGGACAATTATTATTTTGTGCCTACTATTAGTAGAAATTTGATTTCTGTTTCTTGTTTAGACAAGAAAGGTTTTTCATTTATAATAAAGGACAAATGTTGCTCTATTTATTTAAATGAAATGTTTTATGGCAATGCACAATTAATGAATGGTCTTTATGTTTTGGACCTTGAAAATCCAATCTATAACATAAACACGAAGAAGGTTAAAACTAATGATTTAAATCCAACCTATCTTTGGTATTGTCATTTAGGCCATATAAATGAGACACGCATCTCCAAACTCCATAAGGATGGATTTTTGGACTTATTCGATTTTGAATCATATGAGGTATGTGAGTCATGTTTATTAAGTAAGATGACTAAAGCCCCTTTTACTGGGAAAGTTAAAAGGGCTAGTGATTTATTGGGCCTTATACATAGTGATGTATGTGGACCTTTAAACACACAAGTTAGAGGAGTTTATCAGTACTTCATTACTTTTACTGATGATTTTAATAGATATGGTTATGTGTTTCTTATGAGACACAAGTTTGAATCTTTTGAAAAGTTCAAAGAGTTCAAAAATGAAGTACAAAATTAACTTAGTAAAAATATTAAAGCACTTCGATTAGATCGAGGTGGTCAATACTTAGACCAAGAGTTCCTTAATCATCTAAAGGAGTGTAGCATTGTATCACAACTTACTCCATCAGGAACACCTCAATGGAATGGTGTTTCTGAAAGGAGGAATCAAACTTTGTTAGACATGGTTCGGTCAATGATGAGTCAGGATAACCTTCCAAATTCCTTCTGGAGACATGCTCTAGAGACTGCAGCTTTCACATTAAACCGTGTTTCGTCAAAATCAGTTCAAAAAATACCATATGAGATATGGACTAGGAAACATCCTAGTTTATCTTTTATAAAGATTTGGGGCTGTGAAGCTTACATAAGACGTCAAGCTTCTGATAAACTTGGACCCAAATCTAATAAATTTTTTTTCTTTGGATATCCTAAGGAAATAAAAGGATATTATTTCTATAATCCAACTGAGCAAAAAATGTTTATTGCTCGAACTGGTATTTTTCTAGAGAGAGAATTTATCTCTAGAAGAATCATTGGGAGAAGAATAGAACTTGAAGAAATTCAAGATCAACGAGAAAATATTGAACTTGAGATGGAACCTGAGTCGGTTCCACAACCAGTTGTGGAAGAACCTGTTCATGTAACACAGAACCCATATAGATCTAGTAGGATACGTCGTGAGCTTGAGAGATATGGATTTATCGTGACTCATCACATTGATGTGTTGCTCATGGACCAAGATGAGCCCACAACCTACCAAGAGGCTATGATGGGCCCAGATTTTGAGAAATGGCTAGAAGCTATGAAATCAGAGATGGACTCCATGTATTCAAACCAAGTTTGGACTTTGGTTGATCCACCTGAAGGGATAAAACTGATTAGGTGCAAATGGATTTTCAAAAAGAAAACCGACATGGATGGTAATATGTGTACCTTTAAGGGATAATTGGTTGCAAAAGGTTTCAAACAAATCCATGGTATTGACTATGATGAGACTTTTTCTCCAGTTGTCATACTTAAATCCATCAGGATTTTTCTAGCTATAGCAGCATATTATGATTATGAAATCTGGTAAATGGATTTCAAAACTGCTTTCCTTAATGGAAATCTTCTTGAGGATGTGTACATGACACAACTTGAAGGTTTTGTAAATCCTGAAAATGCTGGAAAGGTTTGCAAATTGCAACGATCCATTTATGGGTTGAAGCAAGCTTCTTGGAGTTGGAATCTTCATTTCGATGATGTGATCAAAGAGTTTAGTTTTATCAAGAATAAGGATGAACCCTGTGTGTACAAGGTTAGTGGGAGCACAATAGTCTTTTTGGTATTGTATGTAGATGACATATTACTCATTGGAAATGACATTCCTACACTACAATCTGTAAAAACTTGGTTAGGAAATTATTTTTCTATGAAAGACTTAAGTGAGGCCTCCTATGTATTAGGTGTCAAGATTTATAGAGATAGATCGAGAAAATTGCTTGGCTTAAGTCAGAGTACATACATCGATAAGGTGCTAAAAAGGTTTAGCATGCAAGATTCTAAAAGAGGATTCTTGCTGATGTCACATGGCATAAGTCTCTCAAGAACTCAATGTCCTTCCAAAGAGTATGAGAGACAGCGCATAAGTAAGATCCCTTATGCCTCTGCGATTGGGTTTATCATGTATGCCATGTTATGTACTCGTCCTGATATCTTGTATGCTTTAAGCATGATGAGCAGATACCAATCAGATCCTAGTGAAAGTTACTGGACAGTTGTCAAGAATATTCTTAAGTACTTAATAAGAACTAAAGATATGTTCTTAATTTATGGAGGTGAGGAAGAGCTCATTGTAAGTGGTTACACTGATGCTAGCTTTCAAACCGACAAAGATGATTTCAGGTCGCAGTCAGGTTATGTATTTTGCCTTAATGGTGGCGTTGTGACTTAGAAGAGTTCAAAGTAAGGGACAGTGGCTGATTCTACAATAGAAGCTGAATACATTGCAACATCGGATGCCACAAAGGAGGCTGTTTGGATTAAGAAGTTCATCACTGAACTTGGAGTTATTCCTAGCATTACTGATCCAGTAGAGCTCTGTTGTGATAATAATGGGGCCATTACGCAAGTCAAGGAACCTAGATCTCACCAGAAATCCAAACATATACTTCGGCGCTATCATCTCATAAGAGATATTATTAATAGAAATGATGTTAGGATATGCAGAATACTGACTGATGATAATGTCGTCGAACCACTGACAAAAGCCCTGACGCAGCAAAAGCATGATAGTCATATGAGATCCATAGGTATTAGATACATGGATGATTGGCTGTAGTGCAAGTGGGAGATTGTTAGTGTATATATCCTAAAACCAATCATATTGATGATTGTAATTTTGAATCATGTTATTTTAATGGTAATTTCAATTATTATATTTATATATATTATATGCGTAATATATTTAATTATGATAATAACCTTAGAATAATTATATTCTTAAATGTCCTCAGTCATATATCATTATGGATTAGGTTGCTTTGATATGTTAAGACTAGCATGTATAGTGACTTATACAAGATATTAAGTTTACACATGAATACAAGTTAGAGAACTTGTATACTGGACCGACCCATCCTAAGAACACTATATGGATTGTTATATGAGTGTCATGAGTGATTCTTAGTGATCATTATTATTATGGTCCTTTGACTTGAGATCACTAAGGTTCCCTACATGTGAGTTTCATATTTTAATACTATTCTGTCACTCATGCTTGAGTGAATACAAGGGTAATTATTGGATATGTCACATATCATGCGGAGGGGTTTGTGTGATCAAGATGGAATTTATCCCTCCTATATAACAGGAGTAACATCTGTGGGCCCCTTGATTAAGTAAAGTTGAAAAAATGCATGGCCATGCTCAAAAGAATTGACATGGGATGTCAATTACATTTGCTTCAGTTAGCTTACTTAGGGATCAAGAAACCTCGAGATTGGACTATACGGGAAAGACACGGTCCGTGTCTCGTGCTTAATCTAGATGCTTAGGACAAAAGGATATAAATGATGATCACATATAAAGGTTCAATCGAATCACCGACTTTCTCATCACTTGGGTAACAATGATGTGTTGCTAGACACCGCTTATTGCTTATGATCATTAATATGATTAATGATTTTTACCAATGTAATGAGAGCCTGAAGGGTCACACACTTAGAGCTTAGTGGATTTGGAATTAATGGACTAAATTGTTTGGGCCTAATACTTGGGAATTCTATGTTATAATTATAAGGCCCAATAATAAACCTATAATTATACATAGACCAAAGCCCAAATTAGTTAGGATTTTCTATGTTCCTATTTAAATAGGCTTGTTGGATAATAATAAGGTTGATTCATTATTCACGCATCCCATACAACATAGAAAAACTCTAGCACCTCTCCTTGACCATAATCTTTGAAGAGACGTAGCTAGCACTACAAGGCTAAGGAGACGAATTCTAACCAATGATCGTGAGGACGTTCATTGGTGATCTACTGGTTCGTGTGGATACCTCGAAGTCTTTGACTGAAAGGAAGTTGAAGAAGTGATCAATGAACAAAATCTGGAATCATATAAAGGTATAACCTGAATCCTACATTCTAATTTAATGTTTTGCATGGATCCGTTGGCTGAGATCGATTTATTCTGCTGCGCTTGTATGGCTCCCGATCCCAACAGTAACAACATAGACTAACTTTTTATCACTTTCCTCTTTTTATCTTGCATTAGGTGGTATCAAAGCTCAATCACTTATTTATAATTAGAGATTGAAAGTTTAAGATAATGATTAGTGGTAATGGTAGATATTACAACAATCTTATTACTAACAATGATTATAAGATTAAAACTCTTTAGGTGATAATGTAAGATCAAGAGACAATAATGTGAGCTTAAAAGAAGAAGATGACCTATGAATTTTGAGAGATCTCAAACATGCTTGCTAACTTGAAAGTTAACACTAACAAGTTTCATGGAAGTGATGGAGATAATTGTATTGAAAATGGAGCTTATAATTGACCTATGAATCATCACAATCCAAGTCAACCATTAACAATTATTGAAGATTTGCTTTCATCACTTTATTGTCAAGGTAAATTTTTATGATAGTATTATCTTCTATGGTTATTCCTTTTATTACTAACTTTCAAAATTATATACATTGAGAAAACCTTATGACCACTTTTGTGACATAAATGCCATTTAAAATGAAAGTTCAACTTCTGAAAGAGTTTGATCAATTCAAGGATCATATTCTTAGCAAAATATATGTATCTTATACTAAGTGTAAGAAGAGTTAATTCATATGCCATGTAGACTCCACATTTGTCAACATTCATTAGATTGAAATTTACACACTTAATGACACACATACTTAGATTAAACAATAGTTTATCCATATGCTATAAAGACCTCACATGTGATGTAACTCCCTTACTTATTAACGCCTTAATCCTCATTAAAAAGGTAATCATTGCATACTAATTTGCTTTTTACTCTAAACTAGCTCACAATACCTCAAATACATATATATTTCATACAATATAGGTAAGGGTCATGTAATATACAAAATGTTCAACTTACAAATCGTACATCCATCACATATTACATCACCAACTATATAAACATTTTTAATACAACTTCAAAATATTATTCTCCTTTGTCATGAGGGTCTTTAGAAGCATCACCTCGAATGGTTAGTAACAATACAAAACATAAGAAACAAAGTTTCCCAGTAGCTAGCTATTACCATAAAAATGTATCAAGCCATTCTAGATCCTTAAGCAAATAAAACATACATTTCAAAAATAATTAATCATTTGTCATCTCATTCCATACCATTGTAAGAAATATGCACTTCGCACAGCAATCATCAAGCCCATTCAAGGACTTATATAGATATCTAGATGGCCATCACAGATAGTCGTACCTAGGCCTATATACAGTAATTCACTGTCTTCCCGGGGTACTCGGGCCAAAGGCCTAACATATAGAATTTCATTGTCTTCTCGAGGTACTCGGGCCATAGGTACTGCACACAGCAATTTCATTGTCATCCCGGGGAACTCGAGCCATAGGCCTTACACAGTATTTTACTGTCTTCCCGGGATGCGCACACATTCCATACAATGGCATAAAATATACAGAAAATTATATAAATAGAAAATAGAGCTTAAGGATAAAGCTAGCTACCTTTTATAAGCTTCCAATAGTGATGTTTCCTTTGCCCTCACTTAAAAACTTCTTTACAATTCTCCTTGCCTTTCCAACTTATCACTCCTTAGTCTACATAAAGACACATCATAGTTCTTATTAGAACATCATCATTTTCCTTAAACCTCATGTATTCTTCACTTCTTTCACATTGATAAATGTATACTTAGATGCTCTATATTTTATTTTCAGGCTTTGAAATGACACATATGAGCATTAGAAAAGGATCCAAAGGCAAAACCGTGCAAATCCTGAAGAATAGAAACCAAATTGATCACTTGACAAAGAACACGGGGTTCCCATACCCCGTGTTTAGGGCCGTGTTTCTTACTGGATCGCTTCGAGGCGTCATTGGACTGCTCAGAGAAGAACACGGGGGTAAACACGGGCCGTGTCATACCCCGTGTATCTTACTGATAGCTTTCGACAAAGAACACGGGGTACAACATGGGCCGTGTTCTACCCCGTGTACATTACTGATCTTCCAAAAACACATTAAATGGCTAAATCTCCTTCTCTCCTTCTTTTCCATATTCACAGTTTTGGCTTCTCAAAAGGGAAATTTCTCACACACACTTTCATAATTCAAAATTTCATCTTCCATAGGCTTCATAATTCATAAGAATTATTCTAATTTCATCAATTTAGCTAAATTCCAAACATATCATGCCAAATCCATACATGCACCATTATGCCTCTAAAACCCTAGTGTGTACATCATGGTTTCTTGTTGTTTTTACACCAAACCAAAGCCATAGATCAACATAACAACATCCAAAACACCATTAGACATGTTCAAATCATCCAAAACTCCATGGTCAACCACCTTTGACCACACCAACATCAAAATTTCAAGAAACTAAAAAGAGTACATTAAAGAGCTTTTAGAGGAGAACATTTTTATCTCTTGGTGCAACTTGAAAATCCTCACTTAGAGCTCACCAAACTTGATCAAACTTGAGTTTTCCTCAATCTAAACACACCAATAGATAGAGCTTGATGAGAAGAGCAACTTTTCCTTCTACAACTAAGCCTAATTCTCACTATTTTTAGGTGAAAAAGTCTAAAGAAGTTTTCTCTCTCTTCCTTCTCTCTCTTGCACGTTTTTGGTGCTTTCATGGAGGTGTTCTGCAGCTTGGAGAAGAAAGGAGAAGCAAGAAGAGCTTTCATGAAGCTTCAAGGGTATTTTGGTCATTCTTGAAATTTTCAAGGGTATTTTAGTCCTTTTTCACTAATTAGTAAGGCTATTCTCGCCATTTTTTTTCTAATAATGACACTTGTCATGTGTCTATTAGTCACACTAAATAAAATCACATATTACACCCCAAATTCTTGGTTATTCATATTAGATCCCAAATGCTTGATTATTTACACTTTAACCACACCCAAATTTGCACTTCTGCAATTTGGTCCATAGGGTTTCTGTCTGTTTAAAATTCATTACACTGTCAGACTTAGATAACTTCCCTTTCTAGGATTTTCTAACCTCCTCTGATCATCTATATTATTTATGGAAATTAATTCTTTTCCTACTATTCCTTTTTTCCTTCAGAATTTCGTTTACCTTTACACTTAATTCCTTTCAACTTAATATTCACCCACCAAGCTAATTCAAATGTACTCTTCATTTCTACGACCTTAGAATTTAGAAATTCAAATGATAAAATTTAAAATTCAAGACATTACATGTGGAGATGTTTAAGACTTCAAAATTTGGAAATATTCAAGGCCTTACATTTGGATATGTTTAGGACATCATATTTGAAGGAATTTTAGACTTCACATATGAAGGCATTCATCTATTACACCACCTTGGAGGTTTTCATTCTTGAATATATATCCATATTATCCATATAGGAAGATTTCATGACAGGTGAGCACATGGAATCTCAGAATTCAAAGAGAAAATATAAATCTTTCTTAACTTTATGTAACTTATTAAACTTGTTAATGCATTGAACTTTAATATGAAATCTTATTTGTAATTTCATATTTAGTTATCATTGCATAAGGACATTTTTATTTATCCATTTATATGAATGCACTTGGTAATTTACTAAGTCACCTACATACATAGTAAAGAATTAAATCAAACATAGTTCAATTTTTATTTTTACACCATTCACAACTTATACTTGTGTAGGTTAGGAATATTACATATATTTTTAGTCTAATTTAGACATTCACAATTTATACTTGTGTGAGTTAGGAGTATTATGTGAATTTTTTTAAAAAGCTATACATAATTTTTACTTTTATGAGTTAAGAGTATCATGCAATTTATCTTGATGCAATTAAAAGAGTTTCAGAACTTTGTTGATTTGATTTGATTTATCATCCCAACTTTAACTCATGTAAACTAGGACCAATATGCAATTAGCCTCGCGTGATTATAAAGGTTTCAAAATTTTGTTAAATTTGATTTGTCAGCATAATTTTAATTTATGTGAATCAAGAGTAACATGCATTTTAACATCACACAATTAAAAGAATTTCAAAATTTTAATGATTTGATTTGATTCATTATCACAATTTTACTCATGTGAACTAGAGCAACATGCAATTTAGCCTTACATGATTAGGAGGATTTTAAAACTTTATTAATATAAGTCATTGTCACAATTTTAACTCATGTGAACTAAAAGTAATGTATAGTTTAACCTCATGCAATTAGAAGGATTTTAGAACTTTTTTGATGCAATTTTATTTATTATCACAATTTTAACTCATATGAACTAGAGATGGCTTACACTTTATTCTTGTGTGATTATGAGAATTTAACTTTGTTGATTTAATTTGTTATCAAGAATCACATGCAATTTTTTTTTTAATTTTGATATGTTACTTTATGTGTAGATGTTCTTTGAGCAATTTGAATGAGAATTAACTTTAGTATAAGCTTTTTTAATTGTATTAATGATAGTTTGGTCATCTTTTTCCAATAATGACAAAACAATTTTTATTTGCTTGATTGGATGATATTCATTATTTATATTTATTGAAGAAACATGGTAAGCAAAGACAATCTCTTGACATTTAGAAGCTTCAGTTGCAATCTTTATAATTTTCTTCCTTTGACTTGTTTTGGAGGATGTTAGCCAATTTTTTTTCTTATTTCTCTTGTATGTGACTAAATTACATCCTTCATTATCATTTAAAGAGGCTTTTGACTCATCATTGTACTTGCTCTTAGTGACATGAGAGGTTGCAATATTTATTTGAAAATTAACTCATTTTCTAAGTATCATCAACTTAATCTTACTAAATTAAATCACTTAAGGAAAATGATGAACATTTGGTGAAAATGAGGCTATTATGGTCTATAACACCTATTAAAAAATAAAATATACATTTAAAAATAAATAATTATAGGATAATTATGAATAAGATTTACTATTTTTATGATGTTTTATTCTATTTATGAAAACATAGTTTATGAGTGAGTGAAAGTGATTTAAGGTTAATTAAAGATAAATAAAGAGAATAGAGAAGATAATGGGAGATATCTCTTATTTTTTCCTTAGGGTAATTATCCTTCAACTTTTCCAACCATTAAACCTTTGAATTCTTATTTCATATTCTCTTAAAACACATACACATACTCATCTTTCTCAAACTTTCTTAATCAAACTTTCATCATCTTCAACTTTTTAATCTTCACATATAAAGCAAAGTGAGCAATTTACTCTTTAATCCATGCATTTTATTACTTCTATTTCTTATTTGGTAATGAAAAATTAGGAATTATAGCATAAATTAGGGGATTGGAAACCTTGAACCATAACACTTGGATTTTTTAAGTTTAAGAACATCTCCACCCTTAAACACATTAGTTAGTATCTCCTCTATAACCTATGAGTGGAAATTTTTTTAGTTTTCACTTATTTTAAAGGATTTGAATAGATGGAGTTAAGTGTTATTTAATATTGAATGATTTGAGAAAAATTTCTATATGTTGGTGTTTAGCTTAAATTAAATGATAAAATTGGTAGTTATAATGTTGTATTTGGATTAAATGGTGATAGAGTTGAGTTATATGGCTTTGGTTATGAGATTTGAGGAATTTTCCCATAAATGATAGTAATTTTTCTAGAAAATGCAAAACATTCAGGCATAAATTAATTCCTTAAGAAAAAAATGTAAAAATTATAGCCAGGAATCGATTGCATAATTGATTCACCCCTACTTGAAGTAAATTCATAGGAATGGAATCAATTTTAAAATTAATTTAGAGGGTGGCAAAGAGCAATTGCCTCATAGAGAATTGATCCCAGAAAACTAACAACAATTGGTCTAAGTGGATAAGAGTTTGGTCTCTTTAAGTAAGGTCTCAGGTTCGAGTCTTATGAATGGAGAAAATTATTGTTGGGAGCTTTATCCCCATATTGGATCCTCCCAACTCGAATTCGAATTAGTCGGAGGTCCAATGTGACTTACCGGATACCGGATGGTTCTTACCAAAAAAAGAATTGATTCTAGAATCAATTATTAGCTTTCAAAATTGAAATTATGATCCTAAATTGATTAAAGATTTATAAAAAAGTTATTGGGGGTTTTGAATTGATTCTAGAATTAATTCCCTTACTTAAAATTTGTGTTTTACTTTTAAAATTAAATGTAATTATTTATCTTAGTGTATTTTACATATGAAATGAATTATGGACATGATAATAGAAATTTTATCGCTCTTAAATACATGAATAGCACTTGTCCCCTTAAAATTTTGTTGGAAATGAATACAAATAGGATAAATGATGTTAATTAAATACTTTAGGCCATGCAAAGAAGGCATGTGCAGTGTTAATTTATACCATTGTGTTATTAATTGCTTATTTTATGGCAATTAACCTTGTCTTGTGTTCATACTTGTAAAGATTAAGATGAAGGCATATTAATATCATTTTTTAACACCAAATCTGGTTATAACTTATGAAGGATAATGTTAACTTAGAGGGATAAAGATGAATGAGAGTTACTAGAAGATTTAGTTGCTTTCTTTTTATTGTTATTTATTCATTTTATATGATTTAGATGTGATATATATAAATTTAAGAATTGGGCAAATAAATATACATGCTTATAAGATTATTGTAATAATACAAATGAAAATGTGTTATGAATTATATGATAAGAGTAATTAGGCTAAAGGAGGGTAAATCCTATAGGTAAGAGTTTCAATAGATTTTCTTATGCCTTGTATTTATTAAAGTGCTTACTCACTAATACTCAGACTTACCCTTTCATATTTTATTTTGCAAATTCTTTGATTACACTGTCTCATCCACTATTACTACAAGGATAAATCCTTTGTAAGCCCTTTTAGAATGGTAATTAACAATAATAGATGCTTTATTATAGATAGATGTTGTTAGGCCTTGAAATCTATAAGGAAAGGATAAAAAAGATGCAAACTCTTCTCAATTAGGGCAAATTAAGCTAGCTTATCCTTAAATTATAATGGATCATAAGCATGCTTAAATTCTCTTTATTGTAAAATCATTTGGATAAATATAATTCTTATGTCTTTCGATTCTTTCCCCCATGATTGTCCCTTTCCTTATTTTCTACATATAGTACACATCAATAAAGGAAAATAGGTTAGGTTAGTAGAAATTAATTAATCTAATTCCATGTTAATCATAAACTAGGAAGGGTTATGACATGGTTATATCATAAGTTTCATTGTCATCATCAAATTTAATTTTTCCTTATTTAGTCAACTCTATGATCTTGTCTTTTAATATGAAGCTTTTTTCAACTAGGTTGCCAATTAGTATATAGTATTTGTTAAAGTTTGGATCATCCACTTTGCTTTCATCAGCTAGTTATTTCATCTCTAGTAGCTCAATCAAGTTAACTTTCCTTCATTTTTTGAAAGCATTGATAACTTTGTTATCTTGCCTATTTAACTTGATAGTTAGCTTAATTAATAGGATATACAATCATTGATTGCTTAGTTTCACACTTTGTTATTGATAGCTTATTAGTCTTATGAAATTCATGTAATTTTTCCACTTTGTCTAAGATTGAAGACCTTTAATTGGCATTACTAACAATGTTAAGCTTCATGTCACTTTTGTAGTCAATTCTTCAAAATTTTGAGGCTTGGTAGCTTAAAGAATATAACTTATGCTCTAATTTGTCCTTTATATGCATATCTCAATAGCAGATGATTCTAAAAGTTAATTTTTATAGTTGAGACTTAAATTTCTCCACCACTAAATATAATTGATAACTAACTTATCTTTTGATTGTCGAGTCTTTGTAAGTTTAAACATGTTGACTATGCAATGAGTGTTGTAAAATTAATTTAAAAACTTGTACTCAAGTAGTGTCTAGCTTTCAATTGATCTAAGTATTAAGTTTGTGTATTAGTCAAAGGCATTTCCATTAAGAGAATGCACAAATTATTTCATCATAAGGTCTCTATTTGTTCTAATATTTTACAAGTCTCGATAAAGTGAGAATACACTGCCTAAGATTTCTGTTATGATTAAATTATTGAAACTTAGGTGGTTAATAATTTTGAGTCATTTTCAAAGATCGATCCTTTGACTATATGGTTTGATGTAAAAAAAACAAAGATTGTATGCGCCCTTTTACTTAGTCTTCAATGGTTAATTTTTGATGAATTTCTTTAATTGACTAGTAGAAATAACACTATATGGAGAAAACTACTTGTTCTTGGAGCTATTTTGTACCTTCACAACTTCATCTTGATTTTCTTAGCATGACTTATCTTCAAATGCATCACTTAAACCATCATATGATTTGGAAAAGCTATTAATCTTTTGTAAAATGTTAGACATTTGTTTATCTTTCAAACTTTTTCTTTCTAAGATGGGCTTCATTAATGTTTCAAGTATTTTCACAATAGTTGAAACTTACTCCTCTAGAGAGGTTACATTTTTCATCATGATTTCCATTGCAATGGAACTTGACGATTTAGAAAATTTAAGAGAACAATCTTTTAACAAAGATCCATTTAAGTTAGACATTAAAATCTTTAAAGTAGAAAAGATATTATTAGCTTTGCTAGCTTTTCTAGTAGTTGTAGCCTTTGTTGCTGATTTAGAATTTTTAAATGGAGTAGGTTAAGCCAAGACATCATTGAGAATGTCAACTACATTTGACCTTGCCTCATCACATGTATAGGTGATGATGATTTCCATGATAATGAACTTATGAAAATAGAAGCAAGATTTGGTATTGCAATCTTTTGACCATAAAAATTTGCAAAAACTCTTATTTTACCTCGAGTCACATGACTTTGATTTTAAAAGTTAGACCTCATGAAGTTGATTGGAGGATTTCCTTCAAAATCATCAAATAGCAAATTATTGAATATTTACATTTTTAAAGATGTTAGTTGAACTTGATTTTTTTTAAAAAAAAAAGAGAGGCAGAGATAGTCCTAGGGTGTGCCAAAAATTTATACCTAGAAATTTTCTCAATAAATAATTTATTAGATGAGAAAATTATGAAACACACAATTTTATTGATTTTTAAATGTAAGAGTACAATATTTAATTTTTGTAATTCTTAAAAAAATAAATCTTTTGATTGTTCTCTTTAATGGATTTTGATCAAGGGCTATGGGAAGCTTGATTCTAGATTGAATGATGAATTTTGACTTTAATAAATGGCTTTGATGAAGTTTGTTCTTGAATCAAAGGTTAAATCTTGACTTCAAAGGAGGGATATGATGAAGCTTAATTTCCAATCCAAGGTTGAATCTTCATAAAGGCTTCACGCTTGGAAAGAGTCAAGAACTTGGATTATAATGTGGTTAAAATCTTTAACTTTAAATGGATATTCTTGATTGAAGTTAGATAATTTGAATGCTTTAATCTTTACCAATAGGAAAGTTTCATGTCTTTTTTTTATGACTTGTTTTTCAATGGTATAAATAAGCTCTCAATTTATAGGGTTCCAAGGAATGCTTAGAAATAAGCATATTAATTTTTAATATTTATCCATTCTAATTTTATTAAAAAGAAAATTTTCTTATTAATTGAGATGATGCACCATGACACATAGTGACTTTTATTTGGCAAGTGATGTCATAAATCATAAACTTTATTTAATTGGTTTAACTATGTCATTGTGCACATATAACATAATTTAATTTGTCATCCAAAATATCTTACGAACTTGCTTATTTTTTATGTGAGATTTTGAGATAATTGGTTTTTGTGTTTTTCATAGAAAAAGTTTAGATGGGACCTACAAAATGAAGCCAAAATAAGGAAAATTTTTATGCACAAAGGAGTTGATTGATTGAGGGATATGATGAGAAATGTAAGAAAATCTCATAGATAATCGACTTAAGTTCCAAGGCATCTTGGAAGTTGATGACTAATTATTGAGATAAACTTCTAAAAAGAGTCTAGCTAAAATAAGACAAACTCCATTAGTGGACATAGCCAAATGTTAGGTTTTGGATTAATATATGTAGCGGAATTTTAAAATTTTCAATCCAATTCCTACCTAGGATCCATGCAAAACGGTGTAAATCAGTATTAGGGTTTTACCTTATTTATGCTCGTGTTCTTTCTGAACGAATTCTTGAGAGATCAAGATGAATCAAACGCTGGCCAGAATGTATAGTGTCTCTACGGTATCCACACAAAGTGAACAACGACTTCTCCCCTCTACGAAATTGCTAGGATTCGTCTCTCTTACTAGGATTAGGATTGAGCGTTTTCTAAGTGATTTAGCATTTTCTTGAAGCTTATATGCATGAATCAAAGTGCTGCATTCAAGTCCCTTTTATAGAACTAAGGCATATCACAATCCTAGTCCAATTAGGATAATGCTTCAAAAAAAAATCCTAATTACACTTAACAAATATCACCTTATCCTTATCCTAGAAAGATTGAAGAGAGATACAACTTATCTATTAATTATCTAATGTTAGATAATTACATTATCTCATAATATAATTATCTAATATTTAATAATATAATTATCTAATATTACTTTAATATCAAATAATATCACATAATATTATATATATATTACGTGAAAAATATATTATTATCTTAATAATAATATATATGCACGAAAATAAATTCAATTAATTTGATTTTAGTCCGACTAAAATTCAATTAATTATTGTCTCATTCCTACTCCTTTTGTGTGACCGTGTAGGTTCTTACTACGTTGATAATGACTTATCTTTAGGCCATAGACAGTGACCGGT
This sequence comes from Sindora glabra, assembly GCA_020226215.1. Classification (NCBI taxonomy): domain Eukaryota; kingdom Viridiplantae; phylum Streptophyta; class Magnoliopsida; order Fabales; family Fabaceae; genus Sindora; species Sindora glabra. The sequence continues at coordinate 63,704,091 of CM035232.1, read as the reverse complement.
ATCTAGCAATACATCATTGCCACTCAAGTAGTAAGAATATTTGTGATTCGACATCCACCTAATGTGTGATCAATGTTTTGCATCATAATCCCTTTTGTAACAATATCTAAATCAAACTAGAGGCATGAAATGTGTCATCCTCGTTAATGTTCAATTTATATTTCTTGATATTGAGTAGACTTTAAAAAAATGATTAATATCACATATTGATCTAATTGAGCATGGTCATGCATTTCTAAGTCTCACTTAATTAAGGGGCGCAAGGATATTTCTCTTTTATACAAAAGTAACAAAATTCCATCTACATCACTCACTTCCCTCTGCATGATTCGTGACACACCTAATCAACGCCCTACTCGTCATCCCAATTAAAGATGACATAGGACGATATCAAAGTGAGTAACTTTTCATATAGGAAACTGTAGTGACTTCAGGTCAAAGGACTATGTGCATTTGTGGTCATATGAGAATAACTAATGACATATTTATCTGTGCAATATTCTCACAATAGTTCAGTTCAGTACATTATTCACTAATAATGTACTCTTATATTAACTTGATATCACATATCCATGATTTATAATCATCAGTCACTATACATGCTAATCTCGATGTATTATTACTACCTTTTTCGTAATAATACTTGACTAGGGACATTTAAGGAATAGTAAAACTATTCCAAGGATAATTATTATATTTAAGTTATAATTTGCACAAAATAAAATAAAATAAAATATGATAATTATATTGCCAAAATGAAATATAATACATTGTGTAATATTACAATCATCTCTATGATTGACTCTTAGGACACACACTAACAATCTCCCACTTAGACTAGAGCCAATCACTTTTGTATCTAATACTAAGTGACTTAGTATGATCATCATGCTTTTTTTGCGCTAAAGGCTTTGTTAGTGGGTCAGTGATATTATCATCAGTTAATACTTTACATATCTTTACATCTCCTCTATCAATGATTTCATGAATGAGATGGAAACGCTTAAGTATATATTTAGGATCACTACTCAGATCTAGGTTCCTTGACTTGTGCAATAGTCCCATTGTTATCACAATAGAGGTCCACTTTGTAATGCTAGGAATAACGCCAAGTTCAGTAATGAACTTTTTAATCTAAATCGCCTTTTTTGATGCATTAGAGGTAGCAATATACTCAACCTCTGTAGTGGAGTCGGCCACTGTTTCCTACTTTGAACTCTTCCAGCATATAACACTACCATTTAAGCTAAATACATAACTTGATTGCGATCTAAAGTCATCCTTGACGGATTGGAAATTGGCATCAATGTAACCTTTTATAACAAGTTCTTCCTCTCCTCCGTATATTAAGAATGAATCCTTAGTCCTGTGCAAGTATTTAAGGATATTCTTAACGGTAGTCTAGTGATGTTCACCTGGATTTAACTGGTACCGACTCATCATGCTCAAAGCATACGAGACATCAAGACAAGTACATATCATGCATACATGATAGATCTAATTCCTGATACATATGGTATCTTATTCATGTGATCCTTCTCATCTTGTGTCGAAGGATACTCAGCTTTGGACAAATTTATGTCATGTGACATAGGCAAAAATACTCTTTTGAATTCTTGCATGTTAAACCATTTTAACACTTTATCTATGTGTGTATTCTAACTTAGGCTAAGCAATTTTCTTGATCTATCTCTATAGATCTTAATACCTAATATATAGGCAGCTTCACCTAAGTCTTTCATCGAGAAATAATTTCCTAACCAAGTTTTTTCTGTTTGCAGTGTAAGGATATCATTTCCAATAAGTAGCATGTCATCCACATACAATACAAGAAAAATAATTGTGCTCCCATTAATCCTTTTGTAAACACAAGATTCATCTTTATTTTTGATGAAATCAAATCCTTTGATTGCTTCATCAAAATAAAGATTCCTACTCCATGAAGCTTACTTTAATCCATAAATGGATCGTTGTAACTTACATTTCTTTCCAGCATTTTCTAAAGTGACAAAACCTTCAGGCTGTGTCATGTACACATCCTCGAGAAGCTTTCCATTAAGGAAAGCAATTTTGACATTCATCTGCTAGATTTCATAATCATAAAAACCTGCAATAGCAAGCAAGATCCGAATGGATTTAAGCATGGCAACTAAGGAATAGGTCTCATCATAGTCTATACCATGAACTTGCCTTTAACCTTTTGCGACTAATCACCCTTTAAAGGTTTGCACATTACCATCCATGTCAATTTTCTTCTTGAAAACCCATTTGCACCTAATGGATTTTACCCCTTCAGGTGGATCAACCAAAGTCCATACTTAGTTAGTATACATGGAATCCATTTCAGATCTCATGGCCTCAAGCCACTTCTCAGAGTCTGGCCCTTTAATATCTTTTTGGTAGGTTATAGGTTCATCTTGATCCATGAGCAAAACATTACCATTTTGAGTCACAAGAAATCCATATTTCTTGAGCTCATGGTGTATTCTACCAGACTTACGTGGGCCTTGTGTTACTTGGGCTAGCTCCTGAGTCACAACATTTTGTGGTCTCTGTTCAGGCTCTATTATAGGTTCAATGTTACTTTGTAAGTCTTGCACTTCTTCAATTTCTACTTTCCTCCCACTATTTTTCTTAAAGATAAATTCTCTTTCAAGAAAAATATCAGTTCATGTGACAAACACTTTGCCTTCACTAGGATTGTAGAAATAGTATCCCTTAATTTCCTTAGGATACCTTACAAAGTAGCACTTATTTGATTTGGGTCCAAGCTTATCAGAAACTTGATATTTTACATAGGCCTTGCAACCCCAAGTCTTCATAAAAGATAAGTTAGGACATTTCCTAGTCTATATCTCATATGGAGTCTTTTGAACCATTTTAGAGGGAACACGATTGAGCGTAAAAGTAGCTATCTCTAAAGAATGTCCCCAAAAGGAAATTGAAAGATTTGTATGACTCATCATAGATCATACCATGTCTAACAAGGTACGATTCCTCCTTTCTGAAACACCATTCTATTGTGGTGTTCCAGGTGGAGTGAGTTGTGATACTATACCACACACCTTTAGATAGTCATCAAATTCTTGGCTTAACTATTTTCCACCTCGATTTGATTAAAATGTTTTAATACTTTTTCCAAGTTAGTTTTGCATTTCATTCTTGAATTCCTTGAACTTTTCAAAAGATTCTGATTTGTATTTCATAAGATACACATATCCATATCTACTGAAGTCATCAGTAAATGTAATGAAGTACTGGAAACCTCATCTAGCAGGTGAACTAATAGGATCACATACATCAGTATGTATGAGACTCAATAGATCATTAGCCCTTTCACTATGTTCAGTGAATGGAGCTTTAGTCATCTTACCTAATAAACAAGATTTGCATACTTTATATGATTCAAAATCAAATGAATCCAAGAATCTATCTTCATGAAGCTTGGATATACGCTTCTCATTTATGTGGCCCAAACGATAATGTCAGAGATAGGTTGGATTTAAATCATTTAATTTAAATTGCTTAGTGTTTATGTTATAAACAGGCATTTCAAGATCAAGAATATAGAGTCCATTGAACATTTGTGCATTGCAGTAAAATATTTCATTTAAATAAATTGAATAACTTTTATTTTTTATTATAAATGAAAAACCTTTCTTGTCCAAACAGGAAATACAAATAATATTCTTGCTAATAGCAGGCATAAAATAACAATCCTTTAATTCAATTACCAAACCAGAAGGTAAAGATAAATGATATGTTCCTACAGCTAGGGTAGCAACTTTTCTCAATTCCCAACTCGTAGGTCCACTTCACTTTTAGTCAGAGGCCTACTCCTTTGTAGTTCCTGCACATTTGTACAAATGTGAGAACCACATCCAGTATCTAATACCCAAGATGTAGAAGTAGAAATATTAATTTCTATAACATAGATACCTGAAGCGGAAGTCTCACTTCCTTTCTTCTTTTTTAGATCTTCCAAATAGACTTTGCAGTGTCTTTTCCAATGTCCGGTTTGATCGCAATGAAAGCATGTCCCTTCGTTAGCCATACCTTTTTTTAGTTTCAGTGCAGAAGACTTAGACTTGGGCTTGCCTTTGAATTTAGAATCCTTCTTATTTTTGCCCTTGCCTTTGCCTTTTTGAACCATCATTATGGTATTGGGTTTAATCTTTTGCAAATTTTGTTCAGCAGTTCTTAATATGCTTAATAGTTCTGACAATGGTTTGTTAATTTCATTCATGTTATAATTCATGATGAATTCACCATAACTCTATGACAACGATTGCAGAATTAAGTCAGTGGCCAACTCTTAGCCTAGTGAAGCACCCAATCTCTCAAGATTCTTAACATACCTAATCATTTTGAGTACATGAGGCCCAATAGGGTTTTCTTCTGTCAGTTTGCACTGAAACAATACTTTTGTCACCTCAAACCTTTCATGTTGAGCTTGGCCTTTATAAAGCTTTTTAAGATGCTCAAGCATGTCATAAACTTCCATGTTCTCATGTTGCTTTTGAAGCTCAAAGTCCATGGTAGCCAACGTGAGACAACCGACGTCTAATGCGTCATTATGATGCTTCTTATAAGCATCCTTTTGAGCTCGAGGGGCACTAGCTTCAGGTTCTTGAGGAATAAGTTCCTCTAGGACATATATTTTTTGCTCATGTTTGAGGACTATCCTTAAATTCTTGTACCAATCCAAGAAGTTTGTCCCATTCGATTTGTCTTTCTTAAGGACTGATCGCAATGATAGGTTATTTGATGTATTAGCCATTGGTTATCTACGACAGAAATATGCAAAGTAAGTATTAAGTTTCAAACATTTAATAAAGTCTTTTATTAAATGTAACTCCCACTATTTTATTCAAATTAATAGCCCTCACTATTAATTCGGAAAGTCACATTGTTTAGGCTTTCTAGTGGGTCAAGATCCATATTTCACCAAACCTTAAGTTAGCTTTGGCTAATCACTTAAAACTTAGTTATTTAGGTAGGCAACACGTGCCAATTGTATCATATACAACTCTTGGATAGTTAGGTGAACAACACTTGTTCTAATCCATCTTATGAACTAAAACCCATCTCTATGCCTCTAGGTCTCAATTCTATTGAGATATCCTAGTTAAGTCAGACCCAATATTTGACATTCAGATATCACTACTATCTAGTCGTGTCTTACCAAAATAAACGAGGTACTTTGCTTTGGCAAACTTACCTTACGTCGATCGAGGCCTTGACAAGTGCCAAGTATTAGAAGGCATCATTAATTATTACTGACTTAATATTTCAGATGAGGGATTTTAACTTAATCATTATCAGATCTCACTATAACTAGCCTATTTATTCATGCAATATATCTAGCATATCTCATACATGATATAAAGTAAATGAATAAAATAGAATATTGCATATCATATATCAAGCAATGGATAAAACTATCATATAACAAGAACATAGGCTATCACATAGTAAATGCATGCTTCATCAATATCATCACATAACAAAGAAATCAAAATATCACATAATATGGCTCAGAATTCTATTTTCTAATGATATTCCTAAACTAACTCCTTAGCTTCTTCTTGTCCCATAGCTCCTTAGCTTCTCCTTGTTCCAAGCCAGGATTGCTCTATTATGATTATAATTTTATAACAGAAACCCCGAGTTACATTCGGGGGGAGTGAGATGAGAAGAGAATATACATCAGAAAAATAGAGGAAGACACGACATGCAGGTCGTATTTAAAATCCATCCATAAAAACTCCAAGGGCCATACTATGCAACATATTCATGCATCATATGTAATAATTGCTAACAAATATTTGTAACCAAGATAAGCAGGATGATTGATATATACATTTCATAACATAATCAATATCAAAAATCATGTTTTAAAATAACATCTTAAGAACAAAAATAATTTTTGAACATTATGTAGAGTTAGCACAGCGGTCTCATTGTAGGGGACAGAGACCCCCGAAAAAAAAATTGAATTTATCTGACAATCAAATTACAATTTTTCTATCAACAATTGACACACCCCTTTGGTTGAACAATTCGACGTTAGTTGACATTCAAATCACAATTTCGAAGTAAGATTTACATCAAAACACAATGGACAGATTCCATCATATCAAATAGATCCAACGAAGTTCATATACATTAAACCATACACGAACATACTTCATACATGAGTCCAGATTTATTTATTCACATTAAATGAATTTAAACTGATCTATATGAAGACAAACTCAGAACTAATCACATTAATTCTGTGCAGAATAGATTGTATTCATAAACGCAGAGTATATCACATATACAAAAATTGATTTAAGGAATAAATCTGATTAATTCCGATTCATAACAAAACCTTCTTATTTCAGAAAAATAATTTTCATGTATTAAATTATGTACACACAATTAATCCTATTAGTTCTTATCAAAACAAAACCTAGAATCAATCATGAAAATAGATTTAGATTTAATTCAAAACTTAGAATTACACATGAAACAAATTTGAATATGAACCAAAAAATACATAATCAGATTCATTTAATTAATCTCATTAATTCCTAATCAGAATCAAAATACAATTTATATATATCTATGAAATCAGAACCAAACACAAGTTTATATATATCATATATATATCTGGTTTAAACAGAAACTAATTTAATTTTATTTATCACATAAATATTCATCAAAACATGCAATTCTAATTTAAACTGAAATAGAATATTTATCATATAAACATTTAGAAAATCAGTAAAACACATAATCGAATTTATGTTTTTGTAAGAAGCTCTGATACCACTGTTAGGTTTTGGATCAATATACGCAGCAAAATTTTAAAATTTTTGATCCAATTCCTACTTAGGATCCATGCAAAATGGTATAAATCAGTATTAGGGTTTTACCTTATTTGTACTCGTGTTCTTTTTGAATGAATCATCGAGAGACTAAGATGAATTAAACATTGACTAGAACGTACAACGTCTCTACGGTATCCACATGGAGTGAACAACAAGTTCTTCCCGCTATGAAGTTGCTAGGATTCGTATCTCTCAATAGGATTAGGATTGGACATTTTCTGAGTGATTTAAAGTTTTCTTAAAGCTCATATGCATGAATCAAAGTGCTGCCTTGAAGTCCCTTTTATAGAACTAAGGCATGTCACAATCTTAGTCCTACTAGGATAATGCTTTAAAAAAAATTCTAATCACACTTAACAAACATTACCTTATCCTTATCCTAGAGAAAGTGAAGAGAGATAAGACTTATTTATTAATTATTTAATATTAGATAATTACATTATCTCATAATAAAATTATCTAATATTAAATTAGCATATAATTATCTTATATTAGATAATAAATTATCTCATAATATAATTATCTAATATCTAATAACATAATTATCTGATATTACTTTAATATTAAATAATATCACATAATATTATATATATTATGTGAAAAATATATTATTATCTTAATAATAATAATATATATATACGAAAATAATTTCAATTAATTTAATTTTAGTCTAATTAAAATCTAATTAATTATTATCTCAGTCTTACTCCTTTTGTGTGACCCTATAAATTCTTACTACGTTGATAATAACTCATCTTTAAGTTATAGACAATGAGCAGTATCTAGCAATACATCACTATCACTTAAGTAGTAAGAATGTTTGTGATTCGACATCCACCAAATGTGTGATCAATGCTTTGCATCATAATCTCTTTTGTAATAATATTTAAATCGAACTGGAGGCATGGAGTGTGTCATCCTCGTCAATGTTCAATTTATATTTCTTGATACTGAGTAAACTTAAGAAAAATGATCAATATCACATATTAATCTAATTGAGCATGACTATGCATTTCTAAGTCTCACTCAATCAAGGGGCCCAAGGATATTTCTCTTTTATACAAGAGTAATAAAATCTCATCTACATCACTTACTTCCCTCTGCATAATTCGTGACACACCCAATCAACGCCTTACTCGTCATCCCAATTAAATGTGACATAGGACGATATCAAAGTGAGTAACTCCTCATATAGGGAACCATAGTGACTTTAGGTCAAAGGACTATATGCATTTGTGGTCATATGTGAATAACTAATGACACATTTATCTATGCAATATTCTCACAATGGGTTAGTCCAGTACATTGTTCACTAATAATGTACTAATATATTGACTTGATATCACATATCCATGATTCATAATTATCAGTCACTATATATGCTAGTCTCAATGTATTATTACTATCCTTTTTGTAATAATACTTAATTAGGGATATTTTAGGAATAGCAAAGCTATTCCAAGGATAATTATTATATTTAAGTTATAATTTACGCAAAATAAAAGAAAATAAAATATAATAATTATATTGCCAAAACGAAACGTAATACATTGTGTAATATTACAATCATCTCTATGATTGACTCCTATGACACACACCAACACCTAAGACTTCAAATATGAAGTTTAATTGCAATCAATGAGCATAAAAGATGAATGGTAAGGTGATTACCACTTTCAAAGTATATTAACATGTGTCTTTATTTGATAATGTGTTTGTGTACAAGAAAGAGAACTTGGGAGAACTCTTACTAAAATTAAGCTATTTTGCTACGCTTATTAAAGGAATGATGCTTTTTAGGTTGATGATAGGAGTAAACAAACTCATGTAAGGGATATAGAAAATAATGACTTTTTAGTTAGTGAATTAAATAGTTAGCATATCAAGATATCATCTCTCTAATTTCAAATTATCTTGTATTGTAGGAGAAATTTCAAAAAAGGAGGACGGACTCCTAAAGTTCTTATTCACAAGCCAACCCAAGATTAGAATTACCTTATTGGCTACAGACAATTGGAGGAAGCAATAAAGATAGAATTTTTGGGCTTGGATCACAAGTATGTGATGTTGTGCATTGTGAATCTTCTAATAGGACATCTTCATGTTCCTAGCCGCCATGCCTGCAAGAAGTTAAAAGTAGAGTTGCAACAATTAATGCTAAGTGGCATGCTTACTTAAGCTAGTATAATGCGATTTTGAGTTCTATTTACGATCGTCTTAAGATAAGGCCACCTTCCCTAATCCTAACTCCTCCATTTCCTTCCTATGGTCCCACTAGTCCTATGTAGCAACATGAGATAGATGATGTTGATTTAAGAGAGGACGTTTAGTACTTATATTATTTTAATTAAAACATCTTATATGACTAAATTAATATTCAAATTTAGCTTTTACTTAATTTTATGTAGGATTTATTATTTGTTATTCAAATTTGAATGTTATTAGCTTTGTAAATGAAATTAAAATTTGGAATCTTTTAAAAATTGTTTAGTTTTAGCAAGTATTGAATGGCTTTTATGAAGGGAGAACTGTCTAAGACTCTATTTATGTTTTGGAAGATATTTTTTTGTAGAAAAATTCCATTTCCTTATATATAAATAAAAGAACACCTTGTGTCTTTATGTTTTATGATTTAAAAAATGATTTCCAAAGTTATAATACTAGAGGAAAACAATTTCCATTTTTAAAAAAAGTTATCTTCCATTAAATTCATTACATTTAACATTGAACATATAAATTATTTTTCACCATTTTGATAGTTTATAACTATATTCTTATAAAATTTATTTCCGTCAAAACAAACAAACCCTAAAATTTACCTATTTTTCCCCTGGATTTGTTGCAAATTCTAATTTTCCTTTTGTTGGTTTTAATGATTTCCCATAAATTTATGGTGGGTTTCCTTATTTTCACATGAATTTTCTTATAGGAAATCTTAATTTCCCACGACAAAAAATTCTTTCTCTCTTAAATTGTTTCTAAAAGAAATCATGCAAAATTTTGCAAAAAATGCTTTTCCACGCTCTAATTTCCCACGAAATTTTCATTTGCAAGAAATTTTGATGGAAACTAGAAATTTGCAAAAAAGCCACAGAAAATTTGCAAAAAATTCATGGAAAATTCTACTTCAAAATAGTAACATTTTTATAGTGAATTTAAAGCTTTGTTTAGACAGTGACAATCCATTTCTTAATTTTTCCAATACGCACTACATCATTCAAGAAATTTCTTATGAAAATCATTTCCTTTGAGTTTAGCATCCTAAATTTTTCATTTGTAAATTCAATAAATTGTCTCCTCAACTCAAATGCTTAATTGGAAACATATTCTAGCTTGCACTTTGAACCAAAAGGACATATTCTTATTTTAAGAGGTTGTGAGAACTCTTGAAATGGTGGTCACGATTGTGGAAGAAAAGAACGAAGATATTGGAGAGATGCCAAAGAGAGGGCTCTTATAGGGGAATAATAATGCTATAGAAAACTTAATCTTTTAAGAAATTGTGTGCTTAATCATTGAATTGCTTTTTTTTAATATCAAAATAAATAAATAAAAATTAAAATCCCAAATTTTAATATATTAAATATAATCTAATAATAAAAATATTCAATCTTTTATAAAATAAAACTCTCCCAACATTACTCTTTTATCAACAAATTGAACTACAACGGATCGTTGAAGTGAAATTAATTTTATTGGAAAATAAGCAAAGAATGGAGCACTAAATCCAACCGAAACACAGGTATACCAATACAAAGAGAAATTAACTTTCAATACACTTTTATTGAGTGAATTTATAGTAAATCTTATTTTTTAATTAAAGCTTAAAGCATAAAAGTGATAAATCAAGGTGAGAAGTACTTAAATATACATGAATAACGGTTATTTTTATTCTGTTACGAAATAGAAAAACACAAAAATCAAATAAAAAGCATATGTATGTCCTTTAAATAGAAATTTTAAATTTCATACTTTGTATAGAATAATCCAAAGATGTGTCTAAAAAAAAAAAAATTCTCTATTTTTTGAGGCTAGGTGAAAGCATTCAAAAACTTGGAGCGCTTAAGCTACCTCATCAATATATGACCACAGGCATTAATGTGTAAATAATATAGTAAATACTCAGAATAAGCCAATTACAGGCTTTAATTTTAAGATGACACAAATTAGTTATGTTTTTTTTATACTTCTTTTTATTGAAATCAATTAATCGATCGATCGATATGCTATTGAACCACCATTCCATATATTTGTTAAGACCATCATACATATAAAGACATACATATTTTATTTCAAAAAAAAAATAATAAAATAATTTACTTTTACAACAAATTGGGTCAATCTTAGCTCTGGCTCTTACCCAATACTAGAAATAGTTGGCTTCATTATCATACAAATATTTCAAAAAACTTTACTTCCATCAACTTCTTCCATTTGCTAATTTAAATCGGAAACCACATCACATCTCAATATTATAACTCTAGAAGAGACCGCAACTACATGTCCACTGTGAGTGATACCATAAAACCGTATTTGAACCCCTCATTCTCCCATTTTCTACTGTACAACTGCAATTATACACAAGTGATATACCCATGATTACATTTTAAATCTCTACTCTTACCTATATCTACTCACCAATGGGAACCAACTTTTCTGGATAGAAGCTTGGTTTGAAACCATAAACAAAAGGAAAACAAGCAAGAACGCCACACCCCACGGCGATCCTCCGGCCCTATGCAGCGACTCTCTCTCACGCGGCAACGGCACCGGAAACGTTACTCCGGTTGAAAGGAAGTGAACAATGAGTAATATTATTAGTGGAAGAAGGAAGAGCAAGATCTTCATCTGTATCATCAAGTCCTCAAAGAAGGATTCATAGTTTATGTACCATGAAAATCCCAATACAAATAAGAGGATGAACATGAAGAAGCATAGGTGAAGTGGAAAAGACAAGTACTCCCAGAAGTAGTAGTAATTGTTGTAGTGGTATCTGGCCATATGGGCAAAAGGGTGATCGAAAGACTGAGATGTTGATGAATTGGGTATGGGATTTTATAGAAGTGGTGTGGAGCTTTCTGGGTTTTGCTTTGTAGAAGGAAACTGATTGTCAGAAAGTGGTATAAATAAGGAGTTCGAGCGTGTGTAGGGAAAGCGTGTCATACAGCTCAGTAATCATTCCCCTTTTTTTTCGTTATTTTCATTTTGATATTTAGTAAAGTTAGTTAATTTTATTTCCATTTCTTTCGTAATATTCATCGCGTATATGTTATAGTTTAAGTAATTGGATACGTGGAACTAACAAATTTAAGTTAGTGAGGAGTAAATAAGATTAAATAATTTAAAATAAATATAATTAAAGTGCTAATTTTGAATCAATTGTAATATATAACAATTGTTTTTTGTCTTAAATTTTTTTATAATAACAAGAATAAAAAATCATTTAATATACATAAATTCCTATATTAAAACTAAAAATATGAGAAAAAATCTTAAAATAAAATTAGATATCTCTACAACTTTCACTTTTCAGAGTATCAATTATTCTTACTCCTAATTTGAACACACTTACTTATTATTTATGACAATTTAGAAAATTTAAAAGAAAATAATTATGCTTATATTCATATTATGGGAACAAAGAAATCTCAAAATTAATCTTTTTAATATTTGAAAAAAGGTTGACTAAGCCCAATTAAAAATAGTGAAATTATGAGTAATTTTAAATCTTAATATAATCAATCGATAATGAAAGAGATAATTAATATATTTTAATATGTTTGTAAGAATAAAATTTAAAAATTAATGAATATATTTTAAATAATAATATATAAAATTTAACAGAAAATAGTACTAGAGCACGCTTACATATCCAGCTGCCTACCCCAATCAATGCAGCAAATCTCATCCTAAGAATTGCGTAAGCAAAGTGTTTTGCTGGAAAATTCTAATCAACTATAAACTTTACTGTTAATTAACAAAAATTTAAAAATATAATTTTTAATATCAATAAATTTTACAAAATTAATAATTAATTTTTATTAATTAAAAATAATGAATATATTATAATTGAAGGGTACGATAATCTCCTTTTGCTTTGCAGCGAGCCCTAATTTGTTTAAAGCGGCCAAATCCCAATTGTTCCCTGAATTTTGGCTTAGCTTTTCTAGTATTTTATCGGTTTTATCGATTCAGCAATTCCACCTTTTCACTGGGCGATACATCGAGATTATCCGAGAGACGGTGAGAGACAATTTATGGTGGAGATTTCAGATGGGTTAAACCAAAATCTTGTTGCCACGTGTAACCGACATGATCCGTAACAGCGCGAGGAAGAGAATAGCGAGGAAGAAAAAGGCGCTTTGGTTTGTGTGACATCATCTAAGTGGAAAAGTAATTTTTGACTCAAATCAAACATTAAGGGATATTATTAAAAAAATGGGAAATCTTCGCAATGCGGAGTCGAATTATTGGGAACACTGTCCTGGATATTTAAAAGGTTGGTCCTTACACCGATTTTAGGGCTTTATTCCAACGGGAATCGGTCCCCCCCCCCCCCCCCCCACCGGGGCTCCAAAAAGAGAAAAAACTGTGTTTACTGTACTTATTTGTTTTATACGGCAAAAATTAATTTCTCGCCCTCGTATCCATTGCTTCTCTGGCTTAATCCTGAGGGATATGATGGGGATTTTATTTTCTCGGATTTATAGTTCTTTAATTTGGGCTTTTTGCTCTTTCCTTGTACCAAAAAAATATTAATCAGTTAAATTATCTTTAATAATTTGAAATTAAAATTGTAAAAATAACACCTATAGTTAATATTTAACTAACTATTTTATTTAATCAATAGCATTTTTTGCTAATGTAGAAAAATTACAATATTATTGTACATTATTTATTATGTCATTTCTCTTATATAAACATGAACTCATTTTATATAATTAACAATAATTTTATATATTTAATTTTATTTTCATTAATTATATAATATAAAAATTATGTATAAAAAGTAATGTAATAAATAAAATTTAATGATATTTTAATATTTGTCCAAACGGTTTATAAATAAAATAAAATAGTAAAGTAAAATAATTAATTAAATAGACAATGGATATAAATTCTAAGATTTTATATAATATAAAACTTTAATTTTATGTTTCTAATTAGAGTTGATAGGTGTAAAATTCAATTACCATGAAATTGGAAGGAAGTTCATGCGCCTCTTCTAATAAAGTTTTATATTTTTCTTTTTGTTGTTAAGCATTTCAAGAAATTAAATGATTTGTAAGTATTATTATAAATTTTTAGAAAGGTCGATGTTATGTTTTAACATTGAAATAGAGCTGTATATCCTATTTTAAAACTTTTTCTTTATTTGGCAAAAAGAAGTTTCATATTTGTTTAATTTTCTAAAAGAAATTATAAATTTGTTTGGTTTTTTTTTTGTTGTATTTACTTCAAGTAAATTTTTGTACAATATTAAAATCTTTTGTCAAAAGTTGTAAGCAAAGTTTAAAAAACCTTTGTAGAAGTTATATTTTTTCATCAGAAGACTTACAAAAAAAGAATTATTTTAAAGTGGAATTGTGAAAAAAAACTTGACCCTTATCCTGATTTAATGTGCTGGGACAAAGTCACTAGTCGAAAGGAACATGCATAGTTCTTATATCTCCATATCCAATGTACCTTTTAATTTTTTTTTATTTCTCTGCCATTGATGTGGACTCTTTCTTATTCTTTGGTAACATCCTCAAAGCAATTATCCATTATAGAACCTGCCATGTACATCTCCATGTCTCTCTGTATGCTGGACCATTTTGCGTTCAAGTCCAACAATTATGAATAATTATAGCGCATAGAATCAATTATTTGGCCCACATATGATGTTACCGTTAATTATGATACTTCTGACTTAAAGTGACTCCACATATTTATTTTAAGGTAGACATTTGTGAGCATAAATCAAATGGGATTAGATCTGTTGACAAGAATGGGAGAAGGAAATCACTTTCACTAAGAATGGGGAGATCTAGGAGATATGTATATAAGACTACAACTCATTGTTTGCAGGGGCCCTTTAAAAGAGTTGCCCTAATATGAATCCTCTCATATTCTTTAAAAAATTGAAGGTTTAAAATTAGAAGATATATATATATATATATATATATATATATATATATATATATATATATATATATATATATATATATTACAGTGAGGAGTCCCAATTAGAAATAATATGGATTCTAAAATCAGAGGTAAAACTTTTGTATCTACGAAATTGAAAGAACATAACAATTTAAAAAATCAATAATTTGTTTGGATGGATGAAAATAAAGCTGGCGAGAAAGAATAAAAGATTGTGTCATAACCTTGTCTTTTTTATTAAAGAGGGTGGAAGTTTATGATTAATCCTCCTAAATCCAATTGTGCATTATAGAAGAGACCGCAACTACATGTCCACTGTGAGTGATACCATAAAACCGTATTTGAACCCCTCATTCTCCCATTTTCTACTGTACAACTGCAATTATACACAAGTGATATACCCATGATTATATTTTAAATCTCTACTCTTACCTATATCTACTCACCAATGGGAACCAACTTTTCTGGATAGAAGCTTGGTTTGAAACCATAAACAAAAGGAAAACAAGCAAGAACGCCACACCCCACGGCGATCCTCCGGCCCTATGCAGCGACTCTCTCTCACGCGGCAACGGCACCGGAAACGTTTCTCCGGTTGAAAGGAAGTGAACAATGAGTAATATTATTAGTGGAAGAAGGAAGAGCAAGATCTTCATCTGTATCATCAAGTCCTCAAAGAAGGATTCATAGTTTATGTACCATGAAAATCCCAATACAAATAAGAGGATGAACATGAAGAAGCATAGGTGAAGTGGAAAAGACAAGTACTCCCAGAAGTAGTAGTAATTGTTGTAGTGGTATCTGGCCATATGGGCAAAAGGGTGATCGAAAGACTGAGATGTTGATGAAATGGGTATGGGATTTTATGGAAGTGGTGTGGAGCTTTCTGGGTTTTGCTTTGTAGAAGGAAAGTGATTGTCAGAAAGTGGTACAAATAAGGAGTTCGAGCGTGTGTAGGGAAAGCGTGTCGTACAGCTCAGTGATCATTCCCCATTTTTTTCGTTATTTTCATTTTGATATTTAGTAAAGTTAGTTAATTTTATTTCCATTTCTTCCGTAATATTCATCATGTATATGTTATAGTTTAAGTAGTTGGATACGTGGAACTAACAAATTTAAATAATTTAAAATAAATATAACTAAAGTGCTAGTTTTGAATCAATTGCAATATAACAATTGTTTTTGGTCTTAACTTTTTTTTATAATAACATGAACAAAAAATCATTAAATATACATAAATTCCTATATTAAAACTAAAAATATGAGAAAAAAATCTTAAAATAAAGTCAGCTATCTCTACATTTTTCAGAATATCAATTATTCTTGCTCCTAAATTAAACATACTTATTATTTATGACAATTTAGAAAATTTAAAAGAAAATAATTATGCCCGTATTCATATTATGCGAACAAAGAAATCTCATAATTAATCTTTTTAATATTTGAAATAAAAGTTGACTAAGCCCAATTAAAAATAGTGAAATTATGAGTAATTTTAAATCTTAATATAATCAATCGATAATGAAAGAGATAATTAATATATTTTAATATTTTTGTAAGAATAAAATTTAAAAATTAATGAATATATTTTAAATAATAATATATAAAATTTAACAAATAATATTACTTGAGCATGCTCACATATCCAGCTACCCACATGAATCAATGCAGCAAATCTCATCCTTAGAATTGGGTTAAAGTACCGTAATAATGTTTTTTCAGAAACTTATTTCCGTTTTACCGTTGTTTCAAAACATATTACCAAAATATGAGTCGTGGAGGGAGGCGCCATTTGGGATGGCGTCCACAGGGCGAGGCACCACCCAAGATGGCACCCCTGGGTAAGCTTGAGGGCGCCATTAGCCTGCATTTTTTTTTAATTTACCTTTTAACTGTAATTTTTCCTTCGATCTGCATTTATTTTTAATTTTGATGCCTTTTAACTACAATTTCTCCTTCAAAAATAATTAATTTTGATGTCATTTCAAAATAAAAATTTTAAAAATAAATAATATGTAATTGTGACTCAAAATAAATTTTTAAAAATAAATTACTCATTTTGTAATTATATTTAATGTCATAAAAAAATATGTTAACTCCACTTTGATATTTAATACATAAATTTATTATAGAAATTAAATAAGAAAGTAGTTAATGATAATAATATATTTAATAAAAATAATAAATATTTAGTAAATAAAATTATTTTTATTTTGTAACAAAGTAAATACGAAATGACGAAGTTGAAGATAGTTGAAAATTAAAAAAAATGTGGTTATTTCGTTGCGATAATCTTTTCATTTTGTAATGAAATTAAAATTATAACATGAATTAATTCTTTTTTATTTCATCACAATGATAAAATATTTTGGTAATGAGAGGCAAAAGTACCGATTAATTATTTTTTAAGGAACTATTATTCGTTTTACCATTCTTTTAAAATATTTAATCAAAATACGCACAGAGGCAGAGAGATGCTAAATGGCGTGTCGAGGGATGCTAAACGAAATGGCATCGTTGGCGCTCAAGGGAAGGGACGCAAAGCGATATGGCGCCTTTGGCCTACGGCACCCTCGCTCCTCATTTCTAAGTTAATTAGCCAGTGACCGTGTCTACTGTGAATCCAAAAGACTTGAATGTTGGTATTGTACATGGCCAGCATCCCCATCTACGTTGACAATTGGGCTACGTGTTTTTATTCTTAAATATTTGGTGGACTCAACTCATAACGTATTGAATAAACACAACATTTAATGTCATTTATAAGGATGATGATTATTTATCCTTCAAATATTATAATTAATATTATTAATTTTTTTATATTTATTATAACTATTTATTCCTTTCTTTTCTAATAATATTAAAATAAATAATGAGAAAAAATTTGATTAAAAAATAAATATATAATTCATATTATGAAGATAAAATTTATTAATTGATTTTAATATTATTTATTTATTTTAACATGGTAAATAAATAAAAGAATAGATAATTATAACAATTATGAAAGTAAAAAATTAATAATGTTAGTTATTATATTTGGGAGATGTCATTATCATCATTTTTTTAAAAAAACTAAATATTGTAATGATTTTAAAGTTTATTATTAAAGATATAAATACCTACGCAAGCAGATAAAAATGTCGTAATAATCAAAATCATCCTAAATGTTGATGTTCGGCAATAAAGTAGTAAGATAGATGTACATAAGTATACAATAAACATGAAAAAGGAAGCTAATGTCTACGTAAGTGATGTCCAGTCTCACATCCAGGATCGGTAATGTGGCGGCCATATCTACTAACCCTCTGCGCAGACTCGGGAGTTACATCTCCGGTGTTTGTGTCTCCTCTACCTCCAGCTCCCGCTTTGCCTCTGCCCCTGGCTCTTGCTCTGCCTCCACCTCTACCTCTATCTACAAGCTCTGAGTCATCTGTCATCATGCCATCATATGCTAATCCCTGATCCTAAGTATGTGAATCAAATGCAGGACGATATGGCTGTGATGAACCAGCATCACCTGAAGGAAAGGCATAGAATGAAGATGAAACTTCTGGTATATGTGGAAATGCCTGGAATGAGGATGGAACACCAGGAGGAAACTGGTACATCTGGGATGACGACGGACCATATAGTACAACCGGGAACATGGTGGAGGATGAAGGATCATCAGGTGCAGTAGGGTACATATGAGATGAGGCAGTCATATCAGGCATCATCATCATGGTCTCCTGGGCAGTCGATGGTAGAGTTTGCTGCACTGTCGAAGCAGATGGAACATCAGCCTGCAACGTATGTCGTGGAGCAGTGCGACGTCGTCGACGAGAGCGAGGCTGATCATGGTCACCCTCCGCAGGGTCTGAGATATGATGGCCATGAGGAGTTGGCTCTGCATGTAAGTCAATAATCACATGATCAACCTCTTGAATGGCATGAAGAATGGAGTCCGTCACTAATCTAAACGCATCGAAGGTGAACCTAACCTGCCCCTCAGGTGTAGTGAAGTCCTGTAATGTGGACACCTCATCTACCTGTGCAAATTTTTGGCATTAAAGTTAGTTACAATACTAATGCATTTAAAGAAAATCAGACACAGAAAACTAGCACGCAGTATTACCACAAGGTCCAGCACTCCCCCAACGGGTGTAATACATCGCCTGGTAACCCGTCTATACCATGTCATGTAATCGGATCATAGGCCTAGAACTAGTCGTGTGGTCGGCTCGGCGATAGCGCACAAGTCTCGCCGAACATCTCAGAGTGCAATATACGGCTGATGGCGGATGTGCCACTCCTCATCATGCTGTCCGGATAAGTGAAGGCAATGGACCTCCGCCACCTGCTTCAGTGGCTCAAGAATAGCCTGGCGTAGTCCAAACTGCCGCAAAACCCTATCCGGCTGGTGCCACTCGACAATCTGAAAGTGAATGAGCGGGACCACTGCTGTCCACGTGTCACTCCTGTCAAAACAGTACTGAGGCAATGATGCGGTGACCTCCTCAGTGTACGGGATCCAGGCGATCTAAAGTTGTAAATTTATTTTGTCATTTAAATGCAATAATAAAATGGACAAAGCCCTGAAATAAAAATATCCATTATCCCCTACATACCTGGTCGAGTCGAAGACGGTCCAGTACGATTTGTAATAGGGTAGGCTATGTGCCGGATTATCCTGGAACGTCTTCTGATAGTGCCACCTACCAAGTACAATAACTAAGTTAAACAACTTCAAAGTGAACTTAATTATAAGTGAAAGTTGAAAATTTTCTAACCTGCGGGCTAAGGGGCCAATCCCTGCATCCCCTTCTGGTATGTCTGAAACAGTAATCGCGGGGGCGATAGTGGGAAATCTATCCCATGCCCAGAGCTGCAGTAGTAGGCAACACCCTCCTATCTTCCTGTAATCCAGAGCGGTGGCCTTGCAGAGCTCTCTGTGCAGATAGGCCAGGCAAGCAGATCCCCAACTGTACGTCCCAGCCTCATGTAAGTGTCCGAGCAAGGGTAAGTGCATGAGGTAGACATATGTGCCGGAATGGTCTGGAAATAATGTCCCACCAATGAGACGTAAAATGTAAGCCCGGGTGAATCTCTGCACTGTCACCTCATCTGCATCATCTGGAAGATGAGTGAAATACCTCTCCAACCAACTCATCCTCAGTCGCCCCCTCTGATGACATTCTCGTCCACCGGTAACTGGAGTCCCAAATACTCCTTTATCAGGGCTCCCCATCCCCACACAGTGGGCCCCGTCACTACTCGACCGTCAATAGGTAGGCCGAGCTGAAAAGTAACATCCTGTAGGGTAATAGTCGTCTCTCCCTGCGGCATATGAAAGGTGTGTGTCTCCGACCTCCACCTCTCTACAAAAGCACTGATCAACTGATGGTCGATCGGCACAAACTCACACATCGCTAGGCCGTAAAAACCTGCCTCTCGTAAAAAGGGGATAATCAACTCCGGCGGTTGTTGGTGATGGTAGTGATGAGCTCGTCGAATCCTGAGCACACGATCAGGTTGCAAAAGAAATTATTGCGTCTGACAATTCAGAAACTGTTTAACCAAGTTTATTAAGATCTAACTATTTCCATACATGACCTGCCCAAATCGACTGGGATATGTGTGAGGCCTGAGCCGTCAGCAATGAAGGATCTCGTGGTTCAGGATCAACGCGTCGGGATGTGGATGCCATCTGCCACGACAAGAATTGCATTAGAATGGAATTTAAACACACACTAAGTTAACACACCTGTGCAATTTAAGTACAAAGATCAACACAAGAATTTATATGCACTTGAATGATTAAATGATGGTTTATTCACATTACTAGTAATAGGGTAACATATATATACATAATGATGTGTTTGAATTTTACAGCCATAAAAAAAAACATCATCCGACCGTTACACTTATGACATTAGTTAAAATACTTTATAACATATCTGCGAAAGCAAATAATCAAAATCAACGTGAAGAAGAGCCTTCCTCCCTAGGTAGCAGTGGATGGCGCCTACGATTATGTCCTTTCATCTTATAAAGACCGTATTTTTGCTTGGCATCGCTCTCTTGAGGCCAATTTATCTCATTTCTGATCTGGGTCGACTTTAGTCGTCCCTTTGCACGTAATCTTCCATAATTTGGAACTAGGACAGGAAATGATGGTAGGTTATTCCATTGCGACCACTCTCCGATAGGCCACCACTCAGATTTGTAGCAATTGAGTAGTGTGTCAAGCCTGTATATAGCATCGACATATGGTTCCCACGATATGTTGATTGAGGCACAAGCAGCAATAATATGAGCGCAAGGATACATATATGCTTGGAATTGCCCATATTCACATTGCCCTTTATCTAATAACACTTGAACAACCTTTCCACATAATCCCCTAGCCATATCAGGGCCCTCCACCACCTCAAACCTAGTTCCTTGTCTATTATAAGCACGAATGTGGTAAGAAGAAGCACGTGACTGGATAGTCGCAAGCTTCTGTCTGAATCTGCTTGCGTATATGTGACCTTGTTGTAGTTCAGCATGTGTTTCTTTTGCCCTTTACACAAAGTACTTGACACATCTATAGTATGTTTGTTGAACAAGGCCTGTGATTGGTAGCTTCCTTAATCCTTTGAAGAGGCCATTGATGCACTCTACTATGTTAGTCGTCATATGACCATATCTTCTGCCTTCGTCATAAGCAAGCGTCCACTTCTCCATCGGAATAGCGGTCAACTTCTTGTGGATCTCCTCATTGATTTTGCTAAGGTTGTCCAATCTCTCCATGGCCTTTTCCTAACTGGGCTCATATGTTGAACAGAAGGAGACAAATAGGTTAACTAGGTTGAACTACCAGATACACAAATTTATAAATGAAAGGTTCAACAAAGAAATTATGCTATAAGGCATACCAATCTTAAGGACAGCTTTCTTGACATTGTCATCCTTGCATTTCTTGTGAATGTTACTAGCAATATGTCTAATACAGTACCGGTGAAAAGCATGAGGAGGCTGCCATCCTAGGCCTTCGGTGGCTACAACATCTTTTATAGCTCGGTGTCGATCTGATATCAGGCATATTCCTTGCTGGTTCGTAACATTTACCCACAGTAATGCCAAAAACTAACTCTAGTTTTCGTAGTTCTCCCTGTCAACAATGGCAAAGGCAAGAGGAACGGGACATTTGTTACCGTCCTGGGTCGCAGCAATCAGTAGCACACCTCTGTACTTGCCATACAGATGTGTTCCATCAACTTATATGAATTGCTTGCAGTAGGGAAATGCGGCAATGCATGGTTTGAAAGCCCAGAAAACTCGGTTGAAAATATATTTTTGTGGAACAACACGGTTGTCAACTGTGATGAATTTTTCTGACTCTAACTTGAACAGAGCTTGGTCACAGTAGCCTAAAATGTCCAACCATTTGGGGAGCACTTCATATGATTTATCCTAATCACCGTACACCTTGACAATTGCCTTTTGTTTTGCCTTCCATACTTTTCTGTACGAAATCTTATAATCGTACATGCCTTCCACCCTTTCTTGTATAAGCAAGATTAGAACATCTTGCTTCACTTTAATCATCTCTAGTATCAAGGAACTGATATACTCGGAGTCAAGAGACTTATGATCCTGTGTCAAACTAGCATTAACACATGTGTGAAGCCCTGAAAATCTAGTTATTGTCCAAGTGTTAGAATTCTTCAGATTGGTCGCTCTGAGGCGGAATTTGTATTCGTCCTCGTAATTATCACACTTCACGCTCAATCTTCTGGTATCCAACTCCTCCACGTAATAACTGTGGTGCCTTCTGATGTGGTAATGCTTGGTTGCAGCAATTAATGCCTCCTTGCAATCAAACTCTTGTCCAACCTGTAAGTCCTCCATGTCGTAATCATAGCTTGGTTTCATTATTTCCGAAAATTCATTAGGATTCCTTATGGCATCCCAATTAATGTGAGAGAAGACAGCAGCTTGAGGGACACCACATGATGTCTGTGCAGCATTGTCACTCCTCACTCATCGCGTTGCAACACTGTCTCCATGTGTAGTGGCACGTTCTTCATCATCAGTGTCACAATCATCATTGCTACTGCAAGACTCCTCATCGTCCTCAAAACCAGACTCAAGATGGGCATCCATGAATATAGGATCAACGGATTCTTCCTCTACAACTAGTAAGGCACTTGTTGAACCCATCATGGTATGTAATATATTTCTCGGGAAAACACCTGCAACAGATGAGTCCAATACAGGAGTATAACTATCAGAAATATGGAACTCGATTCCACCCGTGTAAGGAAGGCCTTCCCACACCATCGAACAACTAGTACTGACATTAGCTGTTGGAACCATAGGTGATCTAGTTGTTGGAACTCTTTCTTGTGAACCCAGGTTGCCAGCGTGCAGTTCGGATGTGATCACCTCTGTGTACAACTCCATTGTTGTCATTGTCGGATGTTGTTCGTAGCTTGCTATGGCACATCTTAAGTCTTCATCATTGTCCAATTCGTATGCCATATATTGAGCCTCTGTTTGATGCTGTGGAAACCTGTAAATAATTTTTCCCACAGCTTGATCTTCGTGAAGCTTCAGTCGGGCATGAATTCTCTCCCGCAAAACATCTATAGTGACGCATCCTCTTAATTTCAATGCCTTTGGGGGAGGTTCATCGTACATTACCTCCATTGATCCCTCAATAATTGTACCATTTGAATATATAAAAGCAATTAAACTTTTTTTCATCTTTTTACTTTTAGCTGCAAAACACTCACTGCACCCCCACAACTGACAGATAGTCTCATATACAAATTTTGTTCTCATAAACGAATGTACTAGTATTTAATACTATAATTAAAAATGAACGGAATGTATTACTATTTTGCAAGGTATTCTATTAATACTACGTAATAATAGGATTATTTTTTTGGCTAAGCAAATGTTATTTCTTTTCTAAAACTAATATAATACACTACATTTTTTATTTTTACGGTATTTTTCTCCGTTCACACCTACTACCAAATAGCAACCAAAATTATGTACACATTATTGTTTATATTTTTTTATTATTACAGTCATGACTTCTTTTCTACATTCACTGACTTCGTCTAATACTTATTTTGCAATACCTCCATATATATTTTAATGCTTCCTGAATAAACCTATGTATAGTATAATTTTTTTAACTACGTTTATTATTCTTGTATTTATAATATCTACTATTTAAATAGAAAAAAGTTTAAATTTTCAATAACAATAGCCTATTTTTTAAGGCTTTTGGTTACATTCACATATCCTAGAATTTTATTTTTAGTACATCTCTTATGATATATTAAGATTTTACATGAAAAAATTCTCTAAATATAACTTTCACCTAAGTCCTAAGTCCTAAGACCTATATTAAGACACCTTTCTTTATCTCGTTTGTTGTTCTTTTAATAGTACAACCTATCACAGTATATATAAATTCCTACAAAATTTTTATAAATCATAACTTCACATCTTAAATCATAATTTCACATCATAAATCATAATAATCAATATAAAATAAAAAAAATTATATTATTTATATCATAATATTCTAAACAAATTTCTCTACCAATATAAAAAATATTTTCATTATGACTAATAAAAATTATAATATAAGCATAAAATTTAAAAAAATACTAACCGGTAAGTATCAGAAGAAGCAAACAGAAAAAAGCCTCTGCATGAAAGAAAAATTTGTTAGATAGATTAATAACTTTAATCTCTAAGTAAAAGTTATTAGATATTATTGTATTAATCAAAAAATTATGCAAAAATCACGCTAAATTAAATATATTTTGCAAAATAATATATTAAAGGAATAAAAATAACAATATATATAAAATTTTATTGATGTATATTCAATTTAAAATATAGTGTTTGAATTTTTATATCAAGAAAATATTAATAAATTTTAAAAGATAATTAATTTTTATTCTTAAATACTTTTATTAAAATTGAAATATATAGTTAGTTATTTCAATTAGCATTTTTCATAACATGAATTTTTTAAAAAAAGATATTTGATCATTAAAAATAATTTTATGTCAAAAAAAATGAAATTGTATTATATTAATATTATTCAATATATTTCATTTCAACTTTTAATAGAATGATTGAAGAAATAAAGAAGAAAAAATTCAGCAAAGTACATGAAATGAAGAATAAATTATGTACGAACTGTAAACCCTTTAAGAACTCTTAGTTGATGTATTTTAAATTTAAAATATAATATTTAAAAATTATCATCAACAAAAATTTAAAAATATTTATATAAATAATATTTAATTTAATTACTAACTATTTTTCTAAAAAATATAATATGAAATTAATTATTTTTGTTAATAAAATGTATATTAAAGCTTTAATTTACTTAAAATATTATAATAAATAAAAAAATTATAACTTATTATATTTATGTTAATTAATAATGTTAATGTTTTAAATCATAAATAATAAGAACAGATATAAAAAGAATACAGTAGAGTAAATAAGAAATAAATAATACGTATATTATAAAATAATAAGAAATTGATTGTATAATAAATTATTTAATTGAATGAATTATATAATTTATATAAAATATATTTATAATCAATAAATTGAAATATCATAATGCTAAAAAATATTAGTGTATATGGCTTAAATACCATGAGTTAACAAAAAATAATAATAAAATAGTACAATAAAAAAGATAAAGTAAATAGAAATACTGCATAACATATCAAAATTTTACACTAAACCCTCAATTGATATTTATCTATTTTAACATATATTACTTTAGAATTAACCTAAAAATATTAATCAATAAGATAATATATTCTTGTAATAATAAACATACAATAAAAATAATCTTATTTTTATCATGTCATATATCCTAAATAATTTTATATTTTAAAAATATCTGAAAATAATTTTTACCTAAATCATATATTTTATTTTAAGACACTTTTCTTTATCCTTTTTGTTTTTCTTTTAAAATCACAAACCATCATAGATCATATAAATTTGTACAAATTTTTTCTAAATTCTAGATCATCATTTCACATCATAAATCATAATAATCAATATGAAATAAAAATTATAATATAAATACAAAAATTATAAAATACTAACCAGTAAAAATGATAAATTATCACAGATCATATAAATTTGTACAATTTTTTTTTAAATCCTAGATCATCATTTCACATTATAAATCATAATAATCAACATAAAATAAAAATTATAATATAAATACAGAAATTATACAAATACTAACCAGTAAAAATTATAAACTATCACAAATCATATAAATTTGTACAATTTTTTTCTAAATCCTATATCATCATTTCACATCATAAATCATAATAATCAACATGAAATAAAAATTATAATATACATATAAAAATTATAAAAATATTAACCAGTAAAAATTATAAACTATCACATATCATATAAATTTGTATAAATTTTTTCTAAATATTAGATCATCATTTCATATCATAAATCATAATAATCAACATAAAATAAAAATTATAATATAAATACAAAAATTATCAAAATATTAACCAGTAAAAATTATAAACTATCACAGATCATATAAATTTGTATAAATTTTTCTTAAATCCTAGATCATCATTTCACATCATAAATCATAATAATCAACTTAAAATAAAAAATATAACATAAATACAGAAATTATAAAAATACTAACCAAGGAAGAGTTGAAAGAATATCAGATTTGCTCCAAAGAAGAAAATGCTTCCGAATGAAATGCACAAAAGTAAGAACAGATGACGATTTGTGAATGAAAGAATATAAAATACTGCAAATGACTTCAAAGATAGAAGGAAAGAGGAACTGCGGAGAGTGGCTGCGAGGTTTATGAAGAAAGAAGGGAAGAAGAGCGGTTGCGAGGGTTTGGAGTGTGGAGGGGGTGAGGCTGGGTGGGGGAATTTATAGAGGGGAGGAGGTCCCATTTCATGAGGCGCCTCCCAGAATTTGAAATTCAAAATGGCGCCTCCTGCTGGAGGGCGCCTTTTCAAATGGCACCTCCAAATGGAAGGCGCCACTTTGAATGGCACCTCCAAGGATGGGGACGCCTCTTCAAATGGCGCCTCCAAGGGGAGGGCGCCACTTCAAGCCTTTACGGGCGCCATTTTGAATGGCGTCCTGCGTATTCTGGTAATTAGTTTCCCAACCACGGTAAAACGGAAAAATATTTATAAAATAATCGTAATCCGATATTTTTACCTCAGAATTGCGTAAGCAAAGTGTTTTGCTGGAAAATTCTAATCAACTATACGCTTTCCTGTTAATTAATAGAAATAAATTAATTCTAATTTTTAATATAATAAAAATTTAAAAATATAATTTTTAATATCAATAAAATTTTCAAAATTAATAATTAATTTTTATTAATTAAAAATAATGAATATATTATAATTGAAGGGTACGATAATTTTTTTTTTCTTTGCAGCGAGCCCTAATTTGTTTAAAGCCGCCAAATCCCAATTGTTCCCTGAATTTTGGCTTAGCTTTTCTAGTATTTTATCGGTTTTATGGATTCAGCAATTCTACCTTTTCACTGGGCGATACATCGAGATTATCCAAGAGACGGTGAGAGACAATTTATGATGGAGATTTCAGATGGGTTAAACCAATATCTTGTGCCACGTGTAACCGACATGATCCATAACAGCGTGAGGAAGAGAATGGCGAGCATGAAAGAGGAGGCACTTTGGTTTGTGTGAAATCATCGTAACATGCATGAACGGAAAAGTATTTTTTGATTCAAATCAAACATTAAGGAATATTATATAATAATGCTTAAAAAGGGGAAAATAACAAATGTTAATTGCCAATTTTTTATTAAAAAAAAGGAATATCTTCGCAACGCGGAGTCGAATTGTTGGGAAAGCTGTCCTGGATATTTAAAAGGTTGGCCCATATACCGATTTTAGGGCTTCATTCCAACGGAATAGTCCCCAAACCCCCCCCCCCCCCCCGCCCCCGGGAAAAAAAAAATGCTTACACCAGGGGTAATGGAGGGACCAAAAAAATGCTTACACCCTGTTTGGTATAGGGGTCATGGAGGGAGGAAAGAAAAGGGGGTGGAATTAGAGCTGAATCCAGAATTTCACTCGTTTTGCTGGTTTATCATTTTTAAAAGGGGATAACTACAGGTGAAAAATTGTGGTGAGTCTCATAGTTAAATTTACCCTTCTAAAATGGGAGGTTTGGAGGTGAAAATCTTTCTAGTATGTAAAATTTCCTCCTGTTGTCCTTCACTCCACGAAGCTACTACCCTTCCTCTGTTGACGGCTCCTCCACCACAGGCAGCGTGTCTAGCTACAAAGAAGTTCGAGCTACAGTCGCCGTCGACAGAAACCATACAGGTATGTATTGTTTGCCGATTAAACTTTCCTTTTGAGCTACCGTTGCTATCTACATAATGTTCCCAGAGCTATAAAGTTGAGGATTGGTGGAGGATCGAATGGAGGAGCTTGTCTGGCCATGGGAAAGTGTATGGAGGAGGTTGCTAGTAGTGATTTGTTGTCGATTTGGAAGAAATTGAGGTGGCGCATGGCGGATCGATAGGGGTCCAATTTCTGTCAAACTGGGTCGAATGTTCTAAAAAGAATGTAACCCAAACCTAGGTTGATAGACACTAGATTCGGTTAGGTTTTTCTTTTCTTTTTTAAAATTTTCCTTTTTTTTTTGAAATTTCTATCTTTTTTTTATTTTTTTTTCTAGTTTTTTCTTTTCTTTTTTTGAATTTTTTTCTTTTAATCCAAATTTTTTTTCTTTTTTATGAAATGGTTTTTCTTTCTCAAAATACCTATGTATTGGAGTTGTTTGTGGATGTATTTTTATATAAAAATTAATACTAAATAGGTATAAGTCTCATTTTATACAATAATTACATTCTCAGAACCATGTTAAACAAGCCATAAATGAGTATTGGTTGATGTCATGCAATTACTACAATATATAATTAGTTGATGGAGTATAATAGTTAGATATTAAGAATATAAGTGCTTTTTTCAATTTTTGCAACATTTTGATTGATACTAATAACTCATAATTATTAAATCAAAATGAAGTTTTTTTATTCATAAAAAATAAACATACAATTGAAGATAACAAATCAAGAATTTATTGTATTATTTCATATTTTAATATTTGAAAGTCATCATAACATGCAAGCAAAAAATTAGATGTATTCTTAATTATCCTCCATTATTCAATATATTAGGATAAAAATGCAATCAAGTTGATAACTTTATTTAATAAGATAAAACTTATAATTTTTATCTTTCTCATCTTGAAAATATAAACCAAGAGGAAAAAAATACAATCATTTATTTCTTTTTAATTGCATGATGAAAGCACTAACATTTATTCCAAAACATTATATCTACTTATTATTTAACACTAATTCATGCTAAGCTAACAATTTAAGATAGTAATCGTGGAATTCATAGTGATTATGTATTCATTTTTTCTTATATAAGTAACACACTTGCGCAAATTTTAAATATGATTAATCATTATTGTAAATTTTTGGGTACCATTGATAAATAAAAAATATTTAATTTATCAATTCCTATAAGTTTTCCAAAATTATTCCTTATATATAAATTTAAAATAATTAAAAATAGAAAATTATAATGGAATAAATGTAAATGGGTTGAAATATAAAATAATAAATATTTATTAATTAATATAAAATTAGAAAATAATAAGTGTTTATTAGGTAATATAAAATTAGAAAATATGTTTGATATTTTATTAAAAATCTAATTATAAAAAGTAAAAAATAAAAAATAATTTAAATTGTGACAAATAAAAAATTGAAAGAAATATAAAATAATGAACTTTCACATTTACCAGACTTTCCAAGTTGAAATATGATAATTTTTTTATTATCATTAAATATTTTAGAATATTTATCATTATAAATAAAAAATCATTAGTGTTTATTATTATATCATTAATATTATCTTCACTTTTATTAAATACCACTTGTGTTAGATGATTGAGTTTCTTATGTTCTATTTGGTCAGACAGATCAACAATTTTAAAGGAAACTATTGTAGGTGATCAAATCCACAAATTTATACTTAAAGACAAGAGTTCCATCCAATTAAATTGGAGACCAGGTCTAAACTTTTTCCTTCCCATCATAGAAGGTACATTCCCATCCATTCCATATGTTATCTTCATCAGTATGGTTAGATAGGTGCTTGATTGTTATTTTCACATCAATCTGTTGTCTCGCTGTAGTGTTCAATGAGATTCATTGTTGGCTTAGGCATTATAGTGATTTTGTCAGTAAGAAGAAATGTTGTGAAAACATGGGGTAGACATTGAGATAAGATATGAATGATATTTAGATAGGTGCGATATATAGTTTCATTGCTATTATATCAATTAAGTTTATAAATTTACTAGTTGCACTTTTTCTGTACTTTACAAGTGACAATGGACAATAATATGGACGATGTATATGATGAGGAGTTGGAAGAACATAGTTTGATTAGTGTTGAAATGAAGAAAGAATGGGAGGGAATGTGTCAGATGTGTGTTAGTCATATGGCATGCTATACTTCTCAATATATGTAGTTGTTATAGTTAGGAGTATGCAATGTACCCAAACATATTAATGATGACATTGGCTCAAGAGATCAAATGCAACAACAACTGTTACATAACTTATTAGAGCCTAATAAATGCCATAATATGGTGCATAGGAGTCCCCATGCTTTCCATCAATTGTATGCAAAGTTAAGAGCAACAACTAGAGTGAGAGATTCCACATATTCAATAGTGGACGAACAAGTTGCTCAATTTTTGTATATGTTGGCACATAATGTCAAGAATAGGACTATGTATTTTTGCCTCCATCGATCTAGGGAGACAATTAGTCGTTACTTCCATAATATTTTACGAGCTATTGTAATGCTTGGGGACGAGTATCTTGTGCAACCTACTAGTTCAAAGATTCCTTCCCAAATATTCAACAACAGTAGGTTTTATCCTTATTTTAAGGTAATGCAGTTAGTTATATATGTTTAACCCAATGTTTAATTCTTAATTTCAGTTGACAATACAAAGTCTTTGTTTTACGAGCTATTATTCAACAATTAATAAATACAGTATTGTATTGGAGTTATAAATGACACTCATATATAAGTTAAGGTACCAAGAGAAGATGCCTCTTGCTTCTAAGGAAGAAATGATTACTCTATACAAAATGTGTTAGCAATTTGTTTAATTGATATGAAATACACATATATTTTATCTAAGTAGGAAGGAACTGCATCGGACTCTAGGGTTCTTAAATATGCATTAAATAAAAGAGGGGATAGTTTGAGATTTCCCAAAGGTAAGATAAATTGTAATATGGCATTCGCTTAAAAGATTGTATAACAATCATTCATATTTGATTCCTCTTATAATGACACTAACGTTGTGACGGTTGTTTGCATAATTGTTATATATCCTAGGTAAATTCTACTTAGAAAATGCAGGTTATCCTCCAAAAGCAGGACTTTTTATACTGTATAGAGGTATTCGATGTCACTTAAAGGAGTACATTACACGTGGTGCCCAAAATGCAAAAAATATATTTAATCATTGATATGTTTCATTGAGAAATGTGATTGAAAGAGCATTTGGCGTCCTTAAAAAGAGATTTTCTATCATAGCTAGTACGACAGAACCTTATTATTCTTTTGCGATAATGATAGATATTACCATTGCAAGTTGTGTACTGCATAATTTTTTAATGGATGTTGATCTTAATCTATGATTGATGGATGAAGTGGATCATGAGTTATTGCACAGTGAAATAGAAGATACTGGGGACTGTGAAGCATGGAATACAGAGAAAGATTACATGGAAGGATACATCCTTAGGGAACGCATAGCCACCCATATGTGGAATAACTATGAACAGAGCTTGTCTTAGATAGTCTATTCCATCTTTCAGAGCTTTGTATTAACTGTGATGTAATGGATGTGACCCTTGTGACTGAAACAAGAACTTATCCTTGTAATATATGTTTAGAATGAACGAGTTGTATCACTTGTAAATGTACCAATTGAGTGATCCTATGTATGATATAGACCTAATATAATGGTTATATATGTTAAAAGTGATTGTTATGCTAATATATGTAGGTTGTTATTATAAATTGAAATTTACTTCCATATATGTGTTATACATTTGTCATGCACAAAATTTTTCTTTTTAGTTAGCTTGAGTACCTTGTAAGGTGATGGATATGATCATTGTGACATAAGTATAGTTCTAAAGTATAACTTAAATTTGTAATGCAATTATTGTTATGATTTATGAATTGACTTCTTTTTGTGATATACATTTGATAGCCCTTTGTACTATTTCATATTACTTGATTGTATGACAATTTACGTTTAACAATGCTGAAAAGTAAGAAATTCGACAGCCGGGGAGAAGGATCATCAAGGGACACCTTACGATAGACAACAGAGATGGATTTAACATGCTGGATGCATTATTAGAAGAGGTATACAAAGGAAATCATCCGGATGGCACTTTCACTTCCATGGCTTATGCCACTATCATAGCGAAACTTAAGCAATCAATTAGTCCATTACTTCAGAGGCATCATATAAAAAATAGGATGCAAACATTGAAGGAGTACTTGAACAAGTGTTGCAACTTATTTTTAGGTGGAGCAGGGTTGCATGGAATCCAACAACCAAAATGTTTGTAGTTAAGCAGGGAGTCTGGAACGAGATTTGTTCAGTAATAAATCAAGTATCCCAAATAATAAATGTGATCCCAAATTTTATTTATGTTATTGTAGGATGTGTATAGATTCATTATTAGTTGATATGACACACATATATGATGATATACTCCTTGACTTCCTTATATGTTTATGAAAGCACGTATTTTATGTGGAATTTATGTGCTATAATATAAAACTTCTGAAGGTTATCAGTTACTTATAGAGTTGCTTAAAAAGTCATATAGCATGATATACCATTTAGACATAGGAAAGGGCATACGCCATTTTGCATGTTAATTATCATAACTTTCTGATTCTGTTTTCCATATGGTAGAAGGAATTGTTTTTTTAGTATTAAATGTAGAAGGGCATTGCATTTTATAATTCCAATTCAATGTTTATCTAACAGAAGGTATATTTTCAAGATAAGCTAGAAGATTAGAAATGGAAACACACTCCCATCCATAACTATGACAAGTTATTGGAGCTCTTTTCCAGGGATAGGGCTATAGGTGCACATACTGAGACTTCAATCGATAAAGTTCATAAATAAGAGAGAGAAGACTTAAACCTTAATGATAGATTTGAATTCAACTCTGATTTTGATGTGAATGGGGAAGTAAGGGTCTAAATTTCACACAACATGATAATGTATTTAGTCCTCAGAGTGCTCCTTCCCATCACTCTCAGGGTTATGCTCCTTCAAATCCCTCAACTCAATCATAAGGGACCTCATCCTCAAAGAGTTCTAAAAGAAAGGCGACCATGGTTGATGTGATTCAAGAAAGATATGAAAGGCTAGATATAGGGATGAACAGATTGACGAATGTGACAAAAGAGGTGGGAGAAAAGTATGCCAATATAGTTGAAAGAAATTTGTCATTCCTCCAGAGTAGTAGACCTTGCTATTATAGTGAGGTAAAAGTTTGGCAGAAGCTAGAAAACCTAAGAGTTCCCCAGAATTTTCAGCTAAAGTGTTATACCTTCTTGTGTGAAAATGAAAAGGTTAGGAGGTAATTTTTTTGTGTTCCGTCGAATGTATAGCTGTAGGTCTTGTATCAACTCATGGCAAGTGTAGGATTTGACTAAGACAATGGTGATGCAACCACATGATCCTTTTTTGGATAAAAGATTGGTAATGTGAGTAGTTATTGTTCTCTTATAAACTTGTTTGTTGTTAAACAGTTTGTATGAATTGTTTCTTGATGCTTGTTTTGACCGTGCATATATTATTATTCATTCATTGTTATCATAATCATTGATTTTACAATATTGATAAAATGATAGATTCTAATCATATTTTTTGAATATTGTAGGTACTTTTGCTCCAAAATTTTATGAAGATGTGTTTGACCTATATTGGTCATTAGTAGGATTAGAGTATTGCGTTTGATTCTCATGTTCGTGTGTACTGTAGCATGTGACTAAACAATATGTATAATGTCATATATTATGTTTATGTATAATTAATAAAATTTTGAAGATAATATGGAACGAGACTGGACAAATGATAGTAGGTTATGTTTATGTGCCATGTGATTCTCTTAATATATCATGTTGTCATTGTGTACCAGGTCTACTAAAATTCAAGTAAGACTCGTATAAATATAAAGTGTTATATTTACACTATATTATTATTTGGTACTGAAAGTTAATTCATGAACTAGCATATTAATATTGAGTAGGACGAAATGTAATTATGAATATTGATAGGATGCCAATATATAGTTGAAAGGAAGTTATTTGAAAGGTTTACAGTGGTGTGGTTAATCCTGTTTAATGGTACACTCATTTATGCAGGTAATTTTGGTAAAAAAAATCCTAAATAAAAAGTAAATGTAGATGTGGAATAAATAATATTCCATTTTCCCAAAAGATATTTTAAAATTATAGTATAAAGTTTTAAAAATTTACTAATATTTTAAATTTAAAATTTTAAATACGAATATAGAAATAATAAGTGTCAAATTTGACATAAATTATTTTATATGTATATTATTAAGAACAATTCTAAAATAAATTTGAGTTTCTCCTTTAAAACAAAATTAAAATATAAAATTATTCTTTATATATAAAATTTATAATAATTAAAAATAAAAAATATGATGGAATAAATGTAGATGGTTTAAAAATATAAAATAATAAAATATTTATTAATTAAAATAAAATTAGAAAACATATTTAATATTTTAATAAAAATATAATATTATCAATATTATTACAAAAATCAATAATATATTATAAGAGTATTATAGTAATTTTACTCAATCCAATTTCCCTCCTTCCAAATTTCACCAATTCCAAACAACAAAAATTAATTTCACTTCTATTTCCATCTCCTCTTATTTTTACCTATTCCACACAACCTAAATAAAATTACTTCCTCCTTCATTTCCTCCGTCCTCCATTTTCACATAAACCCAAACAAACCATTAGTATTTGTTGTACTTATTTGTTTTATACGAAAAAAAATAAAAAAATACATTTAATTTCCCTGGTCCTCACATCCATTACTGTTCTTGCTTAATTCTAAAAGATATGATGGGGATTTTATTCTTTCTCGGATTTATGTTCTTTAATTTGAGCTTTTTGCTATTTCCTTGTACCAAAAAATTATTAATTAGTTAAATTATCTTTAAGAATTTGAAATTAAAAATTTAAAATAACACCTATAGTTGATATTTAACTAATTACTTTATTTAATCAAGAGCATTTTTTGCTAATGTAGAAAAGTTACAATATTATTGTACGTTATTTATTATGTCATTCTTTAATACAAACATTAACTCATTTTATATAATTAACAATACTTTTATATATGTAGTTTTATTTTTATTAATTATATAATATAAAAATTATGTATAAAAAGTAATATAATAAATAAAATGTAATGATATTATAATATTTGTTCAAAATTTTATAAATAAAATAAAATAATTAATTAAATAGACATTGGATATAAATTCTAAGATTTTATATAATATAAAATTTTAATTTTATGTTTCTAGTTAAAGTTGATAGGCGTAAAATTCAATTACCATGAAATTGGAAGGAGATTCATGCGCCTCTTCTAATAAAGTTTTATATTTTTCTTTTTGTTGTTAACCATTTCAAGAAATTAAATGATTTGTAAGTATTATTATAAATTTTTAGAAAGGTCGATGTTATGTCTTGACATTGAAATATAGCTGTATATCCTATTTTAAAACTTTTTCTTTATTAGGCAAAAAAAAGTTTCATATTTATTTAATTTTCTAAAAGAAATTATAAATTTGTTTGGTTTTTTTTTTGTTGTATTTACTTGAAGTAAATTTTTGTACAATATTAAAATCTTTTGTCAAAAGTTGTAAGCAAAGTTTAAAAAACCTTTGTAGAAGTTATATTTTTTCATTAGAAGACTTTCAAAAAAATAATTATTTTAAAGTGGAATTATGAAAGAAATTGGACCCTTATCTTGATCTAATGTGTTGGGACAAAGTCACTAGTTGAAAAGGACATGCATAGTTCTTATATCTCCATATCCAATGTACCTTTTAATTTTTTTTTATTTCTTTTCCATTGATGTGGACTCTTTCTTATTCTTTGGTAACATCCTTAAAGCAATTATGCATTATAAAACCTGCCATGTACATCTCCATGTCTCTTTGTATGTTGGACCATTTTGCGTTCAAGTCCAATTATTATGAATAATTATAATGCATAGAATCAATTATTTGGCCTACATATAATGTTACCATTAATTATGGTACTTTCGACTTAAAGTGAATCCACATATTTATTTTAAGGTAGGCATTTGTGATCATAAGTCTAATGGGGTTAGATCTATTGACAAGAATGGGAGAAAGAAATTACTTTCACTAAGAATAGGGAGACCTAGAAGTAACGTATACAAGGCTACAACTCATTGTTTGCAGGCGTCCTTTAAAAGAGTTGTCCTAATATGAATCCTCTTGTATTCTTTAAAAAATTGAAGGCTTAAAATTAGAAGATAAATAGATATATATATATATATATATATATATATATATATATATATATATATATATATATATATATATATATATTGAGTATTACAATGAATAGTCTTAATTAGAAATAATATGGATTCTAAAATAAGAGGTAAAACTTTTGTATCTTCAAGATTGAAAGAACATAACAATTTAAAAAATCAATAACTTGTTTGGATGGATGAAAATAAAGTAGAGTGAGAAAGAATAGAAGATTACATCATAACCTTGCCTTTTTTATTAACAAGGGTGGAAGTTTATTATTAATCCTCCTAAATCCAATTGAAAAATACTTTGATATTTGAGAAAAATTAATTTTATTAAAATATTCTATTATCATTTTTTATAATTATTAATTATTAAAGATATTCTTTTAAAGATTTTCAATTATCATTTGATTGCTATTTTATATTTATTATAGATAACATGATATTATTTAATTATTGTGACATTAAAATCTTGCCATTACAAAACAATTTTATCCTATTTTGTTGATTATCTTTTTATTTTATTATCATTTTACTTTTCTTAAATATTTTTTGTGTAAATACTTGCATTCTCAAGGTCATTTGACACAATTAAAATAATATGAGCTCCCTAATCTTTTTCTCTTAACTTTCTTGGAGAAATTTCTCACATTAAATTTAGATTTTTGTATGTTTATCATATTTCTATTATATCTGCTCCTAGTTATGATTGCACATATCTAGAATATTTATTACTCTTGGAGGATTATCGCAAATCAAACCTCTATACATTGCATCGATAATCTTAAGGATTATGGCTTTATGTTCTATACCTCTTAAGGGGCAGAAATAATCTTTAATGATAATGTCTCTCTAACACACCTCAAATTCCATTCTCCTAATAATCTTAAGAATTATGTCTTTATGCAGACAAATTTTTATTTTCAAAATGTTTAATTTATAGTGTTTCAATTAAATATGTTGCTATGTTATTTGTCTAACTAATTCTACTTTCTTTTTATTTTAGTAGATGCAGAAGGTCATGATCTTTAAAGGTGCCATCCATGTTGTAAATTCAAAAAAAAAAAAAAAAGAAGGGGCTTTGTAAGGCTAATTAGAAGCAATGATAACTACAACTCGCCTTACATAGGCACTTGCTAGAGATGGCAACAAACAAGATGGTACTTGAATTTTTTATTCATCACAAAAGTACTCGTCAAGAGACCTTATTGCTCATACTACTTTGAAGTCGAGGTACATTTTTCTTATATTTAAGGTTTCACTAATGGTTCTCTTTTGACTATTCTATTATTATTACCTATCATTATATGATAGCATATTTCTCTTTTACTAAATTCTCAATTAGATTATTAGTAATAGTTTCAATTGAAGTATTCAATTAATATTAATGATTTCTCAGTGGACATAATCACTGGTTTTTTTTAATAATATTTCATTTGAAGAACCATAGCTTTTTGGCTATGGAACTTAGCTAGTATTCATGTTCCAACTAAGGTGTTTGAGCTTACATATATGCTATAAAACTTAGCTAATTTTAGTATTCAAGTCTAGGTGCTTAGTTATATCTTTCATTTGAGCTATTAGACTTAGCCAATACTAATATTGAAGTAAATATTATAATTAGAGGCAAGAAAATATGATTGAAAGTATGTAGCATTAGTCCTAATTATTTATTTAAAGTACAAGACTTTGTTGTACTATTCTTCCTTCATGGTTGATGTTGCATATCATCCTTTTGAATTGTAGTTAGGTAATAAGTTTTGGAACCAACAGTGTATGTACCTAATTTCTAGAATGTTATTATGTATGAGTACTATGAATCCAATAAGGTATGTACCTATGAACCTATAGTCAATTCGAATATACTCACCTCAAGAATGCTAAGAATCAGGTTTCGTGATCCACTTCTTTAAATATAAAAAAATAAGGATTATAATATTGATGATGCCACAAGGTTGATTGAACCTTGATAAGTTAAAAAGTTTATTGAAGAACCAAAGAGAGAACTCCTCTCAAAGCTAGGATTCTAGAAAATGTTAAATTTCATCAAGCAAATGTGTAATTACAAAAGATGTAAAGATGTGGTATTTATAGACTACTCAACTAGGAAAGAAAACTTAAAAATATAACTAATTGATCAAGCCTACTAGAAAAATAAAAAGATATAATTCATGGAAATAGATCAACTAATTATAAATAATTGTTTTCAGCTTAATTCAAGTGTGCTCATGCTTAGTTCTTAGTCCAAGCTCCTTAATTTTTATTATTTTAGTCTAAAATTCCTTTAACAATTCCATTTTTAGCCTAAATAATGCTAAGGATGTAAGTGGTGCTAAGATCAAGTTGTAGAGAATTTTGATTAGCCTAAGTGTCTTGAACAAGCCCATTTAAAGCTTTTTTTATCCTTCTACCCTATGTTCTTGTAATAGGTCCACTTGGAATTCGTAATGGATCTCTTAGAGTACTTGAATTAACTTATTCCATCCCTTAAGTCACATCATTCCCTCTCTCCTCAAAAGGATTCATCCTCAAATCTTTACCTATATCATAAGGAGATAAATCAATAACATTGAATGTAATACTAATATTGTACTCTCAAGATAAGTCTATCTTGTAAGCATTGTCATTTATTCTTTCAAGGACTTAAAATGATCCTTCCCCTCTTTGAGCCAATTTGGTTTTCGCTTGAGCTAGAAGCCTTTCTCTCCTCATATGCACCCATACCCAATCCCTTAGTTCAAAGATAACACACTTTCTTATTTTGTTGGCTTTGGATGCATGTTGCTTATTTTTCTTTTCAATCTACTACTTTACTCGTTCATAAAGTTGCTTCACCATTTTACCTTTCTTTTTCCTATCAAGACTAGCTCTATCATCTATAAGCAATGACAATAAATCTATAGGAGTTAGTAGGTTAAAACTATAAACTATTTCAAAAGGTGAATAGTTAATAGAAGAATGAATGCTTTGGTTATATGCAAAATCAATGAATGGTAAACAATTCTCTCAATTCTTCAAATTCTTTTGAATAACTATTCTGAACAATTAAGTTAAAGTTCTATTGACGACTTCAATTTGACCACTAGTTTATGGATGATAAGCTATAAAAAAAAAACAATTTAGTACCAAGCTTTCTCTATAAAACTTTCCAAAAATGATTGAGAAAATTTGTATCCTTATCAAACACAATGCTTTTTGGCACACCATGCAGCCTTACAATTTCTTTAAAGAATAAATCTGCAATATGATTCATATCATTAGTTTTATGGCATGAAATTGAATGCGTCATTTTAGAAAATCTATCAATAACCACAAATATTGAATTCCAACCTCCCTTTAATTTAGGTAGCCTTAAAATAAAGTCCATGAATATGTTCACCCAAGGTTCACTAGTTACAGGTAGAGGTGTATACAAACCATGTGGTAATACTCTAGATTTTGCCTTTTTACAAAGGATGTAGCTTCTACAGATTCTTTTTACATCATGTTTCATTCTAGGTTAAAAGAAATGGTCATGCAAAACATTTAGGGTCTTTTTTATGCCAAAGTGTCCTATTAATCCTCCCCCACGAGCTTCCCTTACAAGTAATTCACGCGTAGAACATTGAGGCACACATAACTTATTTTCTCTAAACAAGTACCCATCAATCCTATGAAACTTACCAATTGCTCTTTTCTCACATGCAGTAAATACTTCAGCAAAGTCATTATCCTTTTCATAAAATTCTTTGACATATTCAAAGCTAAGCATTTTTGCATTAAGAGAAGTAAAAAGAATATACCTTCTAAATAAGGCATCTGTAACTATATTGTCCTTACCTTGTTTGTATTTAATGACATATGAAAAGGGCTCAATGAATTCTAACCATTTAGCATGCTTTTTATTCAGCTTATCTTAACCCTTAAGGTCTTTTAAAGATTGGTGATTTGTGTGAATCACAAATTGCTTAGGCCAAAGGTAATGTTGCCAAGTCTCCAATACTCTCACAAGTGCATAAAGCTCCTTGTCATATGTTAGATAATTCAAGGCTACCTCGCTTAGCTTCTCATTAAAATATGTAATAGGTTACCCCTCTTGCATCAAAATTGCTCCTATACCAATTCCTGATGCATCACATTTATTCTCAAAAGTTTGGTTAAAGTTAGGTAATGCTAGCATAGGTGTAGAACACAATTTTTCTTTAAGAACATTAAAAGCATGATCTTAAGCTTTGTCCTATTTAAAGCTAACAGATTTCTTAATGATTTCAATGAGTGGTGTGGTAATTATGTTAAAATCCTTCACAAAATACCTATAAAAACTAGCTAAGCCATGAAAGCTTCTTACATCAATAATGCTTGTAGGTGTTAGCCACTCCTTTATTGCCCTTACCTTTTCTTCATCAACTTCTACCCCTTGTGCACTTACAACGAAACCAAGGAAAATAACCTTATCCATCCAAAAACCACACTTTTTCAAGTTAACATATAGTTTTTCCTTCTTCAGCACATTAAGTACATAATGAAAATGACTCATGTGTTCATCAAGGTTCTTGTTGCATATCAAGATATCATTAAAATACATAACAAATTTCCCAAAGTATGCATGTAAAACATGATTCATTAATCTCATGAAAGTATTTGGTGTACTAATGAGTCCCAATGGCATAACTAGCCATTCATAAAGTCGATGTTTTGTTTTGAATGCAATTTTCCATTCATCCCCTTCCTTCATCCTAATTTGATGGTATCTAGATTTTAGATCAATTTTAGAGAAGATACTAGATCCATGCAATTCATCTAGCATATTATCTAATCGAGGAATGGGATGGTGATACTTTACCATGATGTTATTCACAACTCTATAGTCAATATACATTCTCCATGATCCATCTTTCTTAGGAACAAGAAAAATTGGAACTACACAAGGACTCAAACTTTCTCTAACATACCCCTTCACCAAAAACTTCTCAACTTTCCTTTGAAGTTCTTTTGTCTCTTTTGGATTACTTTTATAGGCTGGATAGTTAGGAATGATTGCGCTAGGAATGAAGTCAATCTAATGCTCTATTCCTCTAATTGGTGGCAACCCACTAGGAATTTCTTCAAGAAACACATCTTCAAATTCCTGTAATAAAGGATCAACAGCACTTGGAAAAGAAGGGTCAAGAAAGTTAGTATTTAAATAAGCTTCTTTGCAAACTAGAACAACCATAGGCTATTTCGAAAGATAAGTAACTCGCACTTTCTTTTGCATAAAAACTCTCTTTTCTCTCCACTTTCTCTTCTTTTTTCTAAATTTCTATCTTTGAGTTCTCTATTTTATTATTCTCACACTTTTTATTTTTTGATCTCTCTCTCTCATTTTTCAACTTACTCCCTTTTTTATTTCTCTCATTTTTTAACTTACTCTTTATTTTTCTTCTCTTATTTTTCAATTCACTCTCCTTTTTTTCTTTCTCTTTGTTTATTTTAAGCTGATTTTCATACATTTGTTTAGGAGACAAAGGTGCAAGTGCAATGGGTCTGTTGTTCATTACAAATGAGTACTTATTTGTATACCAATCTATAATTTTTTTACAATCAAACTCCCATGGTTTTCCTAAAAGTACAAGACCAATATGCATTGGGACTACATCATATAGTAGTTCATCACTATATCTACCAATTGAGAATGAAGCCAAAATTTGATCTTTAACCTTAATTTCTCCACACTTATTTAACCATTGCAATTTGTAATGTCTAAGGTGTTTAATGGTAAGCAGGTTCAGCTTCTTAATTATTGTAGTACTTATAACATTTGTACAACTTCCCCCATCTATAATCATACCGCATACCTTATTGTTTATAAGGCAATGAGTGTGGAAGATGTTTTCCCTTTGCTACTCATTGCCATCCTCTTTAACTTAGGAATTTAGAACATATCTGGTCATAAGTACTTCTTCTTCAGTTGCATACTCAACTCCATCATCACTAGCATATTTAGGTGAAGGCATGAATTCATCACTATCACTTTCAATCACCACTTCATTGTCATGTTTAATCATAACTCTTTTGTTAGGGCATTATGATGCTATATAACCTATTCCTGAAAACTTGAAACATTTAATATCTCTATTTCTAGAGGGTTAGGAATTAGATTTTCCTTTGCATTTTGAAGCTTCATTTTTGACTTTAGGAGCTCCTTTCTAAATAGTCTTTTCTTCTTTCTTCCAATTAGATTTGTAAGAAGAACTAGAACTAACATTATACTTTAATGCCCTTTTTTGCTTTAATTATCTTTCCACCTTAATAGCCATATGCACCATGTCTTCTAACTCTATATAATGCTATAGCTCCATTATGTATGCTATTTCTCTATTTAGCCCATTCAAAAACCATGCCATTGTGACTTCCCTATCTTCCTTCACATCAACCCTCATCATAGGA
Source organism: Sindora glabra (assembly GCA_020226215.1). NCBI lineage: Eukaryota > Viridiplantae > Streptophyta > Magnoliopsida > Fabales > Fabaceae > Sindora > Sindora glabra. The sequence continues at coordinate 63,660,880 of CM035232.1, read as the reverse complement.
ATCTCCATTTCCTTGTAATACCTCTCCACATTATTAGAGCTTTATGTAAAACTCTACAATTTTTAATATAGGTCCCTATAGTAATGACTAAGAACAAATCTCTTCCTTACTAGAGCTTTCATTTCTCTCTAAGTTTCTATAGGTCTCTCATTATTTCTCCTCCTATTCAAAACCAATTTATCCCATCAAATAATTGTATAATTAGTAAACTCAATTATAGCTAGCTTCACCTTCTTTGCTTCAAAGTAATTATGGTAATAAAAAATTAATTTTATCTTTTTCTCCCACGCCAAATAAGCTTCAAGATTATTTCTCCCTTGGAAAGAAGGTATTTTCATTTTAATGTTGCCAAGGTTTCTATGTTTCCTATTTTAGTCTTTTAGAGCAATCCTTCTATGACCCCTCTTATGCCAATCTCCTATAGGCCTATTTTTGCCTACTTCAAAATCAAACTCAAAATCCTCATCAATTTCACCTGTAATTTCATTTTTAGAATCAAAATCATCTATATCCTTTTACTGCCTCCTATCATGTCTCTTAGGATTAGGATTTCTATTAGGTTGTTGCCATTGTAGATTAGCAATTCTATCTTCTTAGCTATGCATCCTATCCCTCATTTCTCCAAAAATCAAGTTGAAATGTTCAAATTATTATTGCATGGCTTTTAATGTAAACCCCATGTTTTATGAAACTCCACAACTTGATGTTTCCTCCCTGTTTGCCATTTTGAAAGTTATAAGAAAATTTGTTAGAAAATGAATTTCTCACATGCTCCTTCACATGTTTGCCCTAAAAAAATGTCACTTAACCCTCATGTATCACTCTTATATAGGTTTTTTTTTTCATAATAATGATCTTACACTCTCTAACCTTTTTCTACTCTTAGTCTGCTTTGTCGATTCTTAAAGGAAACTAATTAAACTTAATCAAAGGTTATCATAAATTCTTGTAGAATTTTAATTAAACACTACAAGGGTAAAGAGAGATATAAAAGTAGATGTATAGAAAAGAACCCAAGAAAATTTAGAATGAGAAATTGAAATAAGATTTATGGAGTTACCCAAATTACAATTAATCAGCACAATTCTTTTTCTTTTTCTTCTCTACTTCTATTTTTTTTATCCTCTTTTCCTTTTTTTTAGGATTTTTAATTTTTTGGTCCTCTTTTTTTTAAGATTTTCAATTTTTATCCCTTTTTTATTTTTTAATTTTTTTATGCTTTTTTTTGAATTTTTTGGTTTTCTTTTTCTTGTACCAAAATGCAAAAAAAAAAAAGTAGAACCCTAAATAAAAGGAATAAAATCTGGAGATGAAGAATCACAAAGAAGGAAGAATAAATACAGAACAAGAAGAATAAAATTACAAAATAAATATTAATAAGGTATAATAACCTAGTCTTAAGCCGAAACTTTGATAACTAAGATGGTGTGAACCTAGGAAGGTATGAACCTATGAACCTACAGCCAATTCAAATATACTCAACCTAAGAATGCTAAGAATCAAGTTTTGTGATTCACTTGAATCCTTAAATACAAGGAAATAAGGATTATAATGTTAACGACGCCACAAGGTTGATCAGGCCTTGACAAGTCAAAAAGTTTATTGAAGAACCAAATAGAGAACTCCTCTCAAATTTAGGATTTCCAAAAAAGATAAATTTCATTCAGCAAAGTTTGATTACAAAAAATATGAAGATGTGGTATTTATAGACCACTTAGCTAAAAAAAGAAAACCTAGAAATATGACTAATTGGCTCAACCCACTAGAAAAATAAAAAGATATAAATTCATGCAGATATATCAACTAATTATAAATCATTGTTTTCAACCCAAAACAATATAATTCAACCTAATTCAAGTGTACCCATGCATAGTTCTTGGTCCAAGCTTCTTAATTTGTATTGTTCTAGCCCAAAATTCTTTTAACAACTCCATTTTTAGCCCAATTAATACCAAGGACATGATTGGTGCTAAGATTAAGTTGTAGAGAATTTTAATTGGCTAAAGTATCTTGAACAAGTCCATTTAAAGTTTCTTTAATCCTCCTAGCATGTGTTCTTATAATAGGCCCACTTGAAATTTGTAATGGATCCCTTGGAATACTTGAATTAACTTGTTCCAAACCTTGAGTCCCATTAATATATGTATGCTATTCATTTTTCATTCATGGTTGCTTTGTGATTGAAATCTATATTGAGTATGCAAGTATTAAGTAGCTATATGCTATATTAAATTTTGCGACATTATCTAACCATTTTGGAGTGTTATTATATTTATTGAAATATATCTTCTAACATATATACAAAGAAAAAAATTATTTTTAATTTTTAGGATGAAGGGTAAACACTTAGATTTAAATATTTAAATTTTAGGAGTGTTTTATTTAACATTATTTTATTTAAGAAAAAGGGGAAATTTTTCGTAAAATCTCCACTTATGTTCTATAAATTTATTATATATATATCTTGATATATGTTTTTATAACATATATGTGAAAAAGTAAATAATATTTTTTATTTGTGGATTATATTATTAATATTTATGAGAAAAATTATGAATATGTTGATTATATTAAATCCATAAATAAAATGTGTGTTTTTAAATGCTTCAATTATGAATATATAGGATTCACAAACAAATGAAATTTTTTGTGAAAATTTTGTGATTCAAAGGGCCTATACAAAAATAAGGACTTGTGTTATGAACCTTATCTTGTGAAATTCTAGTATGATGCAGGATAATCATATTTGTGATTTAAAGGTATAATATTTTACTTTTATGATTTTGAGAGCCCCTGAGAAAAAAAATCCTATTTGTAAGGGAAATTTTCATATGAAATATATTGTTACTAATGTATGTGATCGTAGTTTGTGCCATTTTACATAGAACATGCTATATTTTCTTGCTTTCAAAATGGAAAATTTTGTTATGAAAAACATGAGAAAAGCTAGGATGATTAAATATTGTTACAAGAGTTTGTGTGTACAGAAAATTCTTAGGAAGTTTGCAAAATCATGAGCTAATACCTGTAAGTGTTACTCAATTATAAGAAAATTAAGTATTTATATTGCTTAATCTAATTAAGTTCAAATTATTGTTTGATACATTTATTAAAATTCTTTAAGATAGAATATAGCATATTATATATAAATTGAGTAATAATAAATCATTGAAATTTATTAATTATAGCAATGAATTTTTGTGACGTTATTATCCATTTCATCAAAAATTTTGAATAGCAATGCATTCGATTGAGAAGTGCTTAATCATACTTGCTAAGGTTTAGTTGACATGAAAAGATTAATAGGTTGAAGTCTCTTAAAAGGTGCACTTGTTGGTTAAGGTGTTAACCTTTCTGGTGGTAGTTTAGGAAACATTACCCAAGTAACATTGTGAGTGGATTTTGTAAAGCAAGTGATGATTACTACCTAAGATAGTTACCACCATAAACTCAAAAAGGTCACCATTCCTTATTAAACAAGTGCATAAGAAACATGTTGACTAAGTGATTACCTTTAATGATTGTAGTAAGCAACCTTTAGTAACATGCCTTATAAATAGCCTCAATTCAAAAGGTTAGATTTCACTAGTTTTGCTATTCAAGTATATCAATGCATTTTGTGTTCTTCTAACACTTTGTAACTACCTTTGTAGCATTTTGCTATCTTTACTACCTTTTTATGCCTTTTCTTGTAATTAAACACATGTTAGTGAGAATGAGTGAGTGATTTGAGTTTCCAAACTATGTCCACTTATGCCTTTGATGTATAAATTATAGCCTCGTACTAACTAATAAGAATTACATTTAATTGCCTTTTATCAAGTATTATGAGAATAAAAGAAATGGATACCAAAACAATACATACGTTATGTTGAACCATAACAATAGAAATAATTGTTAGGTTTTGGATCAACATACGTAGCAGAAAATTAAATTTTTTTTATCCAAATCTTACTAAAGATCCATGCAAAAGGGTATAAATCAATGTTAGGATTTTACCTTTTGTGTTCTCATATTATTTTTGAACAAATCTTTGAGAAACCGAGAGGAATCACGAATAAAACACTAGCCAAAAGGTATAACATCTTTATGGTATCCACACGGAGTGAACAATGACTTCTTACCCTTCACGAATTTGCTAGGATACGTCTTTCTCATTAAGAATAGGATTAGTGCGTTTTCTTGAGTGATTTAGGGTTTAATGGTAGCTAATGTGTGTGTTAAAGTGCTTATAGAACTAAAGTATGCCGCATTCCTAGTCCTACTAGGATAATACTTTTAAAATCCTAATCTCACTTAACAATTATTATCTTATCCTTATCATGAAGAGAGTAAGGAGACATAGGACTTATCCATTAATTATCTAATATTAGATAATAATATTATCTCATAATATAATTATCTAATATTAAAATGGCATATAGTTATCTTATATTAGAAAATAATATGATCTCATAATATAATTATCTAATATCTAATAATATAATTATATGATATTACTTTAATATCAAATAATATCATATAATATACCATATATTACGTGAAAATATATTATTATTTTAATAATATTTATATGCAAAAAATAAGTCAAATTAATTAGATTTTAGTCCAACTAAAGCCCAATTAATTACTGTCTCATTTATACTCCTTTTGTGTGACCTTGTAGGTTCTTATTGCGTTGGTAATAGCTCACTTGTGGATCATAGTTAGTGAGTGGTATCTAGCAATATATCACTACCACCCGAGTAGTAAAAATATTTATAAGTCAATATTCACTTAATGTGTGAATAACACTTTGCAACATAGCCCCTTTTGTAATGATATCCAAATTGAACTAGAGGCATGGAATGTGTCATCCTCATTGATGTTCAATTTATGTTTCTTGATGCCAAGTAGACTAACTTAAACAAATGATCAATATCTCATATTGATCTATTTGAGCATGGCCATGTATTTCTTAATCTCACTCAATCAAGGGGCTCAAGGATATCACTCTTACTATGTAATAGGAATGAAATTCTCATTTACATCACTCACATCCCTCTGTATGATTCACGACACACCCAATCAACATCTTACAACATATCCTGATTAAAGGTGATATAGAACGATATCAAAGTGTGTGACTCCTCATAGAGGGAACCATAATGACTTTAGGTCAAAGGATTATGTGCATTGTGGTGACATGATAATCCATGTAGTTTTCTCATTATGGGTCAGTTCATTACATTTATTCACTAACAATGTACTCATGTATGAACTTGATATCACATATCCATGATTCATAATTATCAGTTACTATACATGCTAACCTCGATGTATTATCACTATCTTTTTCACAATAATACTTAACTAGGGGCATTTTAGGAATAGTAAAACTATTCTAGGAAAAAATATTATATTAAATTTATAAATTGCACAGGTATGTAAAAAAATAAAAATAAAATATAATAATTATATTGCCTGAAATAAAACATAATATATTGTGCATTATTACAATCATCTTTGTGATAAACTCCTATAACACACACCAACAATAATAACTTAATGAATAACAATAACAATAATAAGCTAAACCATAGCCAAAAGGAAAATGCTAGGGAGCTGATTAGAATGTCTTATGGTATGTCATTAACTAATGAAAACAATACAATCATTTCGTAAAATGGCAAAAAGATACATACTGATAAGATTAATGAATGAAAAATTCAGCTGGTTGACGTAACTAAGGAAAATAATATCCATGACTTGACTTCTCATAGTATAATCGTAATCAAGCAATAAATGGAATAGAGCAATCATAACATGATTCATATGCCATTATAATAGATTCCTATAATATTAAAGTTGATCCTCGAGGACATGATGGTGAGTCTAGCTAGAATGAACCAAACCTTAGAGAAGGTGGCACAATATCTCAATTCCTAAAACTATAATAAACAAGAGTAAAATAGGGAGCAAATCCAAACCAAACCTGAATTCAAGCATTATGAAGTTGAAAAACCTGAATACAACCATGTAAGACTTATAAGTTCAAGAGAAAATATAAATAAAGCTTAATTGTATAAAAATCAAAATAGGAATACATAAGAGAATAATGTACAACAAATGAAACAAATTATAGGAAACATTCAAAACACACATGTGATCCAAGGTTAAACTAGAATTTACAATTCTTAGTTGAAAATTTTTTAAACCAGTTAAGCTGACACAACAAATACCCAAATTATAGAGGTGCATTTTCAAAATGGATACAACAAATTGAGCTACCTAAAGGGTTCAAGATGCCAAAATTCACCATATTCTCTAGTAAAGGTAATTAATCTATTATTGAACATATAATGCAGTTCACAACCAAATGTAGGGAGTTAGTTGATAGCTAAGACAATTCTTATTGTCTCTAACAAGGATTACCTTCTCATAGTATTCTAGAATTCCCTTAAATTTAGTACATAGTTAGGCATAAATGGAGTGTATGTTCCATAATCAATTTTATCAGGGAAAAATAAGGATAGGCTTAACTAATGTGATCAACATGAAAAAAAGTCCAATGAAATGGATTGAAGATTATCTATATCAATTTTAGTAAGCATAAAGTCATTGTTTCATGTAGATTATGGGAAATGAAAATTTTAAATCAACAATAGTAAGCTTTGACTTTGCCATTCACAAAAATCTAGTTAGTCAAAATATTGCTAATATGGCTTAGTTTGTTGAAAAGTGTTGGCCTTAGCAACCCACACCCAAGAGGGGATGAATTGGGTGTTTTTAAAACTCTTCTTGTTTTTCCTATTCTTTTTAAAAGATTTTTTATTTTGGAAAGCCATGAGGATAATTTTAATTTAAATAATTCTAAGAAAGTTTTATAAGGATGTTTGTTGCACTCAAGATATGATAAATTAAGGAATTAGTGCAAACTAACTTATTTAACTATATATAAACAAATCATTAAAAATATAGTTTAATGAAGAGGTTTGTACACAACATATAGCAATTCAATACTCTTATGCAAAGCCACTCATTCAACTATACATAGATGAATAATAAAAAAGCACATGCATAGATGAATTTCTTTTTCAATCATTTAATTCAATCTTTCAATCATTTAAGGATCAAGATCAATATTGATGCATAATGTATTTAACAATTACTAACAACAAGAATAAAGCATTCAGCATAATATCTTAGCAAACAACAATAGCAAAACAGAAATGAATTTCTCTTTTAATCATTCAAATATTCAAGCAACAACATAAGTATTATAGCACAATATATTCAGTAGTAAAATAGAGCATATGTAACAAGAAAAATAGAGCAATGTTGTAGAAAAATAAAAAGATAAGGCAGAGAGATCAAACACAAAGATTTATAGTAGTTCCTCCCTTGGATATCCCCACCAAGGTGTACATCCATTCTCCAAGCTTGTGTTAATTCAATATCCTTCAAGTTTCAATGGCATTTGAAAAAGCCTTACAATTCCTTGCTCTTCCTTAAGCAAAAATCTCTCTTACAAAGGATGCCTCACCCTCTCAAAGAATTTTCAAAGGATACCTTATCCTTTACAATTTGAAAATGATAAAAAGAAGAATAACAATTTAAACAAACTTTCTTATTGAGTATATGAAACAAATGAAGCTCTACAGTATAAGAGTTTCATAAAGTAAAGCTCAATTTATTATTTTGATGAAGAAAGATGTAAAATGATATTTTTAATTGAAGTTCAGGCTTTTTCTATCTTGTGTTTTATGTTTCTTAGCTTATATATGAAGCCCATGGAGTATTATAGCTGTTTGGGGTTCTTAGGAATGAAAACTAGCCATTATTCACGCACCATAACTGCTGCAATTGAGTGTTGAATCAATTCAGGACATCCAGAGTGCTCTCTGGATATTTGGAATTGATTGGCCAATCAATTCACCTAGATAGAAATACAGACTCAACTTTAAAAGATCATAACTTCTTCATTTTAAGTCCGTTTTAAGCAAATGACCTATTATTAGAAAGATAATTGAGTTTAATTTTAAATGGAATTAGTTTCATGCTCATATCTATTATAGTTTATGATATATATTTAAAATAATGAACAAATATTAGAAATAATGAATCTATGAAAAATCTGATTTTGAGACTCAACTTGTAAAAATCATAACTCTTTCATATTTTAAGCAAATAACTAATCCATGGAAAGTCCTTTGAGTATGTTTTTACAAAAAAATAATTTCATGCTTATATCATTTTTATTTTTCAAGATATGATCAAAATAATGAGCACACATCAGAAATGGCTATCATGCAGAAAGTTAGTTTTTAGACTCAACTTGGAGAAATCATAACTCTTTCATATATTAATCATTTTAAGTAAATGATATGTCCATGGAAAGCTCTTTGAGTATATTTTCATATGGAATAATTTTGACAGCAAAATCATGAGTATTTTATGATATATTATTAAGAGAATGACTAAAGGTCAAAATTGAAAACATCAAAAACTCATATCTTATTTGTTTTTGAAATGTCCCCATAGGTTATCTTGTAAAAACATGATTGTGGGCTATCTTTTAAAATATTTTGATCAAGATAAGATTATGAAAAATATGTTTGAGCTCTATATCATGAAATATTCTATTTTACAAGAAAGTCTAAGCCTAAAGTGAGATACTATATCAATGAAGTTCCTTCGCTTTCTTGATGCTTCCAAGCTTTCAAATACTTTAATCTTCTCAACCTTCAATACTTGGATCACATATCCTTTCTTATATTTCTTCCTTGTTCTTTAATTAAGCATAATGTAATCTTTTATTCATTTGCTTCAATGCTCACTCTTCTTCATCTTGGACTTTCCTATATACAAGTTCATCAACTTTGCAAACAATATAGTTAGTCCAATCTAATATATCAAGATATTGATGCATAATTCATATAAAACCAATTAGCACAAGTTCATGCATAATCATCATTTTATATATCTTGATTAATCATATGCTTAGTAATGCTTATCTACAATATAGCTCTTTTAGCATATAATCAAGCATTGCTATTTCAATCATACTGTAGCATGTCTATTGAAGATTTTATAATATTTTGGAATAAAGACATGCAATGCTATTGTAAACACTTAGTTTTCACCATGCATATACAAGAACAAGCATATTCATCATATCATATATACATCAATCATAACATAGCATGTTTATTAAAGCTTATATAATATATCACTTTAGCACAAGATATACAATACTATTGCAACACCTATTTGTCATCATCAAAACTCATCAAATGTAATCTTAAGGCTAACAAAAAGGTTTTACAAATAGAGTAACTATAGCAAGAGAAATATAGAATGATGCAACAAACATATTGGTTTATTCTTTATAAGCCAATCATAAGATAACTGTATTAGTATATATTGTATAATGTTTTATTTTCTTTATAAAGGAATTTTAATTTATTATGTATATTTCTTATATCTACATAATGCAAATGAACGTGATATTTTATCCCTAGAATTATTAATATTATTCTTAAAGTGCTCCTAATTAAGTAATATTGTATATTAGAATCCTAATAATACATCAAGACTAGTATGTATGTTAGATAATGACCTAATTTCACTAGTCATGTATATCAGATATCAAGTCAATATATAGGTACATATTAAAGAACAAATACATTGCATAGACTTGCCATGATGGATTGCTATGTAAGTATTATAAGTAATTCTCATAAAGACAAAGATGTATGCGATCCTTTGACCTAAAATCAATTCAATTACCTACATAAGGTGTTGTATACTTTGATGATGTCTAAGTCACTTATTATAGGGTGAGTTTAAAATACAAGGACTAGGTGGGTATACCATAAATTATGCAAAGGAATGTGAATAACCTAGATGAAATTTTGTTCCTCTTATATAAGAGGACTAATATTAATAGGCCCTTTGATTGAATGAGACTATAAAATGCATAGTCATACTCAAATGAATCAATATATGATATTAATTCATTTGTTTTAGGTTAGTCTACTTAAAAATCAAGAAATTTATAGTTTTATAAAGAAGGTGACACATTTCATGCCTTAAGTTTGATATGGATATCCAAGGTAAAAAGGATTAAACTAAATGAAACATTGATTATGAGAAAAAGTTATGTCAACTCACTAAGATTCTCATTACTAGGTGGGAGTAATGTATTATTAGATATCACTTATGTTTATGATACTAAAATAGGATTTTAGGATCACTACTAATATAATAAGAACCTACTAGGTTGCATACAAAGAGTGAGTCAAATGTTATAGTCATAATATAATTTAAAATTCTTAATTAGACTAGAGATCCCAATTAGGATAGGTCCAATATTGTTAGACTTAACTAAGTAATAGTATAATATGATTGACTTATACTTAGGTAACACTAGATATAAACTAATTACTGACTAGAATCATTATTGGGCTTGGTCAATAATCCAAGCCAAATTATCTTTTTTCTTAAGGCAATTTTGGTTAGAGATCTCAATTGATCAAGCTACATGAATTTATTTTTATTTACTTAAACCCTAACTCTCTTATTTGATATTAAAGGCTTAGGGTTGAGTGAGATTAAGAGTGGCTAAAGCTAGAAATACTTGCAACTAGCTCTACATTAATGCAGGAGCCATCTTATCCAATTCGATTTGGGTCTTCAATTGCTCATGTGGATACTATAGATATATTGCCCTTAGGACTACATTTAGAATTTTTCATTTTGATAATGTGATTTGTCATTGTGATACCATAATGCTTTCTCCAATCATGTGTTCATGATGTTTATGAATTCATAATCTATTTGAAGAAGAAACAAATTTGATGCATATCAAACCTCTGCACATCTTGAAGGGTAGAAATAATCTTTAGAGACAATTTTAGTGACATGTTTGATATTCAATTTTTCCAACAAGTCCTTCTAAATACTCCACTAATATTTATTTTATGTTCCTCAAGTTTAGAGAATTTCAAATGATTTCCTAATATCTAAACAAAAGGAGAAAGTCATGACTTAACTATCAATTCCTTTCTATTCTCTTCCCTTAGCTTTCATTGTGTTTTCCTTTTTAACTTTAAACGTACCATAAATGTTATTTGATCCATAAAAATTAATTTCATTTTTTAATAAGAAAGTAAATAATTGAATTGATATAATGACATACTTTGAATCTTTGTCCTTCCTATCTAATTTGTTTTCTAGCATTTCAAGTGTTAGGATGTTAAAGTGAATAATTAATAGTAGTATTGCTATAATTCTTATGTGATATTAATAAACCTTTCATTACTACAGACTTATGATGTAATGTTAGATAAGACATAGATTAAAGTAAATATCAACATATATAATAACTCATTAACATTTTTTGAAAATACAAGCAAATTAACATATCAACTCTAGTTAAAAATTGCCATTATAAAACCATGATATCTGTCTATGTTTGTTAATTAGAGAACTAATATATAAACAAAGGTGAAGAGTAAGTTCAAAAATGAGGGATAAGGTTGCCATGTTAATTTTTTAAATGACTAATGTATGCCAATTTTGGAAATTAATAAATCCTAATAATGTTAATTTTATCTAAATAACCAACTTGGTTTGTGTACTAGGAGACCTTTATATTTTGCACTCTAGGCTCCAACTTTCCATTTTTTATGAGCAATCTTTATTAATATCTCTTGTTGAGAATTTTATTAAAGCATTTCATCCATTTTCTAGAGTTTTAGCACTTTCGCATAATGGATGGGATGTTTTAATGAAATTTCAAACAAGACTCATGAATGAGATTAATGTCAAACATATTAAAGTTGAAAGGTCACTTGCTTTCTTCATTTAGGTTTAGTTTTCCCATTTAAATGCCTATGATTAAGGAAATTTAAAGAATATTAAGAATTTAGCATCAAGGAAGAAACTTTGATTTGTAATTCCATTTGATTATAAACTATTTTATTGTAATATAATACATTTATTCAATCTTTATTATGTTTTAAACCATAAATTTGTAATATAAAGTTTTATTGTGATATATGATAATTTTTTATTGCAATGTTGGTCTAAAATGGTAACCATTGATTATGACATGTTATAATATATTCTTTAATTTTCAATTTATTTTTATTTCATAACTTAAAATGATTTATTGCTTAGTGTGTAAAATGGTAACCATTGATTATAACATGTAAGGATAAAGCATTTTATTTTTTTAAAAAAGGATTAATTACTTTCCACATTATTTATTTGATAAAAACTAACATGGTTAGAAAATTATGACTTATTATACTAATTATTGGAAACTTGACATCAGCAAACTATTAAATTAAAAGATAAGGCTAAATATTAGATGTTAGTTTCTATACACAATCAATGTTGAAAGTTTACTTGAAATAACATTTTTGTAATTATAATTTAAATACTAAATGTTGATTTTAAGTATAATTGATGTGAAAATATCAAATGTCATTTTTTTTTAATAACCAACATAAAAAGTGCTATCACTAGCATATCCTTGTCTTTATTTCTTAAGACCACAAACAAACTTTATTTGTATGGAAATTTGTGCTTCATTTGTGTGTGCTTTCCATTCCATTTTCTTTAGTATTTGTTTAGTGATGGTCTAGCATAATCTTTTTTCTATCTTTAAGCTTCTATTTCACATTATCTAAGGTATTTTCCTTGGTTCTCTTATATTTTGTTACCATTTTGGATTTAGGGTGTGGTTTTCAAGGTTACATAAGTAGTATTGTCATATATTGTTAAAAGACTTTCCATTTGTGCTTTAAAATTACTTTTCAATGGTTGTAAATATGGTTTAAAATCATTATTTAACATAAAGAATTGTATTCTTAAATACATGTCTTTTTTTGTGCCCTTATTTTTAAAAACATTATTTTTTCTTAGATGCTATATTTCTTGGAGTAATTGCCTACATTTGTGTGGCTTTATTAGGAATTAATTTTAATTTGTTATGGGTGAAATTTTTTAAAAATCAAATCAAATGTAATAAAATGATTTTTAATTGTTCCTTGTTAGTTAAGTTATTACATATATATGCTTGGAAACTTAGTAAATATTGTTTACATAAGTTAAATGTTTGTGTTCCTTTTGTTATAACTTTTTAAACAAAAGCGATATGAATTATAGTTCTAGTAAAGTTGATAGTAAAAGGAAGAGCATTAGAGATTCTACAATTATGAAGGAAATGATCATCCAATGTGCTAAAAGATAGAGGTTAAAAGTAGATTTCAATTACAAGGGCTAAACATGTAGGCATGGTACATCATAATTCAGTAGTTGCATTGGAATATTGGCACATACTAAGGTGCCCATTGTCATTTGGCATTAACACCAATTGCCAAAAAACATTAAAAAGAATATATGGTAGGATATAATCATAAGACAGTTATACTTATCTCTATTTCAATTTTTACATGTGTATAACAATCTTTTTAGATTATCTTATGATAACTATTATTCATATGTGTGTTACCTTGTAGACTACCTTCAATATTCCTACAAGTGGTAAGCAAAAGGTAAAAAGATTGTAAGCATAATTTGAAAAAGGACTATATCACCAATAACAATGAAAATCCCTTTGAAAAATATTATTGGATTAATCCTATAACATGGATAAACTTCTCAGAAATACATAAAGAGAAGGAGGTTTTGGAAAATGTGGCCATCTTATTAAGTAATATATTCTAATCTTAGCAATAGGTCTATCTTCTCATCATCTGTTTTATTTTTTTGGCAACAATCCTAAAGTGCAAAGAATAAAGTGAACTAAACTAAAAACACCTACAAGCATAGGTTATCTTAAGGTAAGTATAAAAAGTTTGAGAAAGATATAATAAAGGAAAAGACTCAAGTTGTTGCTAATCAACCTATTGAAGCATTTACCTCTATCCCTAGCATAGCATAATAAGAGTTATGGGTGAAAGCTAGAGTTAACTATTAAGGTGAATACACAACTAAGGATAGTCAACAAGTTTCCAAGCAAACAATAAGTGATGTTATTATTTTATTCATCAAATATAAAATGTTGTCTAGCTATTAACATTTAACTAATCATGTTTGATTATATTATGCTAAGATAAGCTAGTGCATTAAGCCTTCTTGGGAAAATTTTGAGAGAAAAGGAGGATAGGTATATTGAATGTTGCTTTAAGAACTTAGGAGCATCACAGACATATTTAGGGTTTAGAAGGATAAGTGGGCCTTAAGGCTTACTTTAACAAAGCTTCAAAATGCCCTTCCATTAGAGGACTAGTTGATAAAGATATAGAAGAACTGAGGGTATAAATCATTATTAAGGTGACAAAAAGAGTGAAAAAAGACATTATTGAGGAGATGAGGACTATACTTAGGCAAGGGGCATGTGATTGGCCATTGCCTCATAAAAAGTCAATGAGGTATGGATGGTGATCCTTATGCTATAATATGGTAGCTATTTCCCCACTGACCCATTCATCCTTTGCCCTTCTACCATAGGTACATATTTTTATCTAACTGCTTATTGCTAGGTACTTTCAATCTATATGTACTTTTACATTGATGTTGATTAATTAGTTTATTTTTCCTTGTAAGGTGGTTAAAGATGTTTATTGATGGTTGCAAGGCTCCTTAGTAAGTAAATAGCATAAGTATAATTTTTCAAGATTGTGTGCTTTATAACCTTACATTGTTAGAAGATAAGTGTAAGGTCATGATAAATGTTGTCAAGGGAGGCATCATTAAGGTGTCATTATTAACCGATGAGGTGACCATTATGGCCCAAGTAGCTGGTGGTTACCTAGCTTGGCTAAGGGCTTAAATTACATTATACACAAAGATAAGGTTTTATATCATTTCAAGTTCCTTGTTTATGATAAAATATATATTACCTATGTTATCTAATTCCTATACTTCTTCATGATCCGTTTTATGTAACTTGGCTAAAAGAAACATGTACATGAGATGGGTCGAGTGAGTGAGCCAAATTGTATAAATTTATAGCTTGAACTCAATCTGACCCAATTATTTTTAAAAAAAAATTAGCCCGATTTAGCTTAATTTTTTTAAATGAATAGCCCGAAAGCTTGACCTGATTACTTGAATAAATCAATTTTTTTTATTTTTAAGTAAAAATTAATTTTTAAAATAAAAAATATATATTTAAAAAGATAATATGACATTTGAATATATAAAATATTTCATTATATCAAATTAATATTTTTTATATTAAAAATAATTAGATATAATTATTTTTTCTAATATATAATATATTATAAAAAAATTAATATAATTGGGCCAGGCTAATCCATTTTTTTTAATCTTAATTTGAGCCTGGCTTGATTAATAATTGTGCTATAAGAAAAAGTACAACAAGCCTATTGAGAAAAAAAAAGAGTTTAAATCATGTATTTTTTTCTAGATTAGGCTTGTCGAGCATATCTCATAGGAAGCAGTTAAAGATGGAGGACAATGATGGTAAGTCCAAAGAATCAAAGAATTTAGCAATTCATCCTCAGCAATCCTTTGAAAATGGCAAATCTTAACCTTCTTAGGAGCTTTGATTCATTGTAAATACGATGGAAAGATTAGACATCATACTATTGCATATGAAAAAAGAGATTGTGGGAGAAAAATATAACATTAGCCTAAATAAGGAGTTCATCCTATAACTTTTGAATATGGATGAGCTATATGTTACTTATCTAGAGATTTGGATTAAGTGCGTTTATCTTTACATCTTAATTCTTCCTTCTTTTGGTGTACATATTAAACATTGTTGAGTTAAGCTTATGCATTATGAAAATGATAAGTACTTGTATAGTGTTATTGATGATATGGAATTAGGTACCTTCTATAGTTTTCTAGATTTGTACTTCACTTGGTGCATAGGAAACTCACTTAAGGAACACTACAAGTACATGGATAAAACCATGTTAATGAATAGGAGGCAAGAATGCTTAATAGAAACATACCATGAAAGGTATGCGAGTGTAAGGAATGAGTACCTTATTTTTTGTTATATTTTATAAAATATTATTTTACTTTGATATTAAATAATGTTATAAGCACCATGGGATGCTCACAATCATCTATCCTCAAAGGAATATGGTGTACTAGCTTGATCTTCTAGGAAGGCCTTACATGGGATTTGAAAATAAGTAGTTAATGAGTCTTCAAAGATACATTACATGATGGAAAATGCCAAAATTTCAGGTAACATCATATAGGTCAAAATGAACGTGACATTATTATGCATATTTGGGTACTTAGTATAGTAAAAAATTAACACTCTTTTAAGTTACTTTGTTAAAGTGCCTCATACAAGAAGACAATGTTGAGTATGCATACTTCATGATGAAATACACATGTGAGATTATCAATCACATGAAGATGGATGAAGAAATCACAAAATTAATTCATTTGAATTTTAATTAGGTAGAAATTTAAGTAAAACATGTAATTCTATCTTGTAACATTAGAGCTTTATAAGTACACTTACAGTTCTCTAAAGGTAACACAGCCCCTTACAATAAAGAAGAAATGGATGGTTTATAAGAGAAATGGTTTGCATATATCTTGCAAGAGAGATATGTAATGGCTTTCATGGGTTACTAGATGTATATACATTTTATCTTTGTAAAACTTAGTGAGATTACTTTTAAATGACTAGCTCATTTTTAGATAATATTGTATAATTTATTAATATTGTTTATAAGTGTTGTTATATGATTTATTGTTGTTTATAAAGTGATGCTCTTTTATATTAACAAGTATGTCTAACTTATTATTTATATAATGGGTTTTGGTTACTAGTTTCTGGCTTTCGACCAGTAACTACAATAATTGTTAAAAAAAACCAACAGAAAAAATATTTGTTATTCATTAAAAATAGAGTTCAATATGTTATTATATTGGTTTTCTAAATTGAAACACTATGGAATATTCACATTTAGTTATTGTTTGTTAATAAACCAACGTGTTATATATAATTGTTAAATATTTTAAACACAATACAACTAGTATTGAATATTAGTTTTAGTGTATAACTAACATGAAATATTAAATGTTATCATTTTGCTTTTCATTAGCCTTGTAAAAATAAAGTGAGATTTGAAATAGAAAGCAGGCCTGTCCTAATGCCAAAGTGAAGAATGCAAAGTGAATGCATCTTCTTTGTGAAAACTATAATACCTTCTAAAGAAATTTCTATAAAAGATCACCAAAACTTGAATTCAATCAATAATTTGGTCCCTTCTTCTTAACATTAAGATTTATTCACATACCTTATTTTTCCTCTAAACCTACTGAATAACATCTAAATATTGTGATTATGTATATTTATTTAGATTATGTGTTTTTAATTTCATTTTTAAGGATTTTGAATGGTATAAGAGTCAATCGATTATACATCCTTTGTAAGTTATGTGCTTTATTTTCAAAGTATAAGTTATTTATTGAAAATGGTAATTTAAAAAGCAATAAAATTCATTGCATGCTTTAATATTATTCACATGTTAAAAGAAGGGTTATTCATGCAACACATTATGTTGATAGGATATAGGTTGAAGTTCCTCCCAATGATATTAGAAAAAATTGGAAGTAATTGAGTTCATATTTCTTATGCTCATATTCTTTGTATAACTAGAAGTATCTCTTTAATTATTAGTTTTTAATACTTGTTTATAATTTTAAATCTTCTAGTGAAATGCAAGTTTTGCATGTTATAATCTAGCTCTTTTAGTAACCATATAAGCCATGTAATAAATTTTTCTTTAATAGAAGCATATAATATTATTGTTGTACTTACAACATTAATTGTGACTTGTTTATGCCTTTTTTTTTGTTATAGTGGATTTTAGAAAGGTTTTCTCAATGGCTATGTCATAAAATGGTAATATAACTTCTTTATTTGATTTTTAGATATATTACCTGTTTTTGCAATATTTACATATTATTCATTTCTTTAATATCTTCTATTTTTTAGGACCTAATTAAATGTATAAAATTGTTGCCATTAATATTTTCTTGAATTGAGGTATTATTTTTTACTATAGAAATATTAAGATAAGACTTGAATACTATATTGAGTATATAATAATATAGTTGAATGCCATTTATAATTAAGTTTAGGTCAATATTGCTTTGGGTGTAATGAAGATTAAGAGAAATTAAATATATGTCAATTATTTGAAAAAAATTATATGATAAATTTAACATTAGACATCGATTAAATTGAATTAACTGATGTACTATATTGATTGTCAAATAGGAAAGAATGCCAATTTTCAATGGTGATTAATTAATTGATGTTTTAAATACGTAATAATTCTACTTATTAGACTAAGAACTGTTGTCCTATATCAATGCTTAATGTTTTTGAAGCATTTAACATATCAGTTTTCTTGTAATAAAACTGATGTGATCATCATTTTCCACATTAGTTAAGGAACTAATGTCGAATATTCAGACATATAACATTGTTTGTATATATATAGGTTCCAACTAATGTCAAACTTGTTAAATAATTAAAGTCGTATTGCAATTCTATAGTAATATTTTGATTATGATGTGTTTAGATGTTAGGAAGGGAAGAGAAGGAAAAATAATGGAAGATAATGGAATGAAAGGGAAGCAAAAGGATGAGAAAAAAAAAAGAAGGATAGTGGTTAAGGAGGACTTCCTTTACTCTTGTTTTGTATGTCTAGAAAATCTTGCAAATTTTTGCAAATTAAAAAAGGACAAAATAATGAATAATTGAGGATATTAAAGGACTTTGAAAAGTTAATTATAAGCTTTCTAACCCTTCTTCTGCATAACCAAAACTTTTAAACTAAAGAAGTTTATGATGTAATCTTCCCTCACCCTTCTTTTTAACTTTTATTCTCTCACATCCAACCATAGCATGTGAATTTGAAGGTATGATTAGCTTACATGTTTAAATTATGTTTTAAATTTTAAAAATGGAAAAAAAATTTAAAACTTATTTTTTATTTTAGTTTTATAAAATTATAACCTAAAAGATAATTTAAAATTTAATAATAAAAAAAATTTTAAATATTTTTTAACTTTGTTTTCAAACATTGAAATGTCTGGTCACATAATTGTGTTATTATGGAGCTTTTTTTAATGATAGTCTTGTAATTTCATCTTAGTTTTCCATTATCTTATCAATGATACGCATATCTCTTTCTCTAAAATTGTTTGAAAAATATTTTTATCCAATCAAAGTGTTTGATTTTTCCTATCTTAGAAGCCAAGCTTTGTATTAAAGAGATGTTTTAGGAAAAAAAATACAAAACAAAAACAAAGAGACCTAATTTGGTTTTAAAGATTTATTCATTTTGGCTAACACTCTTAGTAAGACAATGACATTGGTGTTAGTTTTAGGAGCTTTATTTAGGGATACAAGTAGATCAAGCAGCCTATTAGGAGCTTGTGGCCTAACTTATTTAGGCCTAACCTATCCTATCCTATAAGTTAGGCCTAACCTATCCTATCCTATTTATTTAAATAAGATAGGTTAAGATTAATAAATAAGTTTATTTAGATAAATAGGTTAGATCTATCTTTCATAAACTTAACTCATAAACTTATCAAGTTGACCTATTTAATTATTAATAAATTTATAAATTATAAGCAATATATATAGAAATATTATACATATCTAATATAAATGTTTCAATATATATATATATAGGCCTAATTAGGTCACTGGATGATTTTGAACTTTAAATTGGCTTTAGTTTATTAGTAAATTTGGAAGCTTATTTATATAAATAAGGTAATATGTCAAGTCAAGCTTTTTTAATAGACTAAATAAAACTTGAATTTCATCTTTATATAAGCTAACATATTAAATTTAGGCCAATAATTTAGATAGTAGACCTAACTTATTTAAGGCAAAGCTTAACTTGGCCTATGTTATTTCTATCGCTAGCTTCATTCCCTTCACATTATAGACCTTTAATTTTGCATATTTACATTAAGTGAATTACCACCCTTATAATTACAAAAAAAAAATTAATTTTAGGATCTTTTATGTAGGATTATATCAATATCTCTTTTATATTCATGATAAAAGAAAAGACTTTTCATCAAGGAATATGTAAGTTCCTATTTTCACTTTAAGATGGTTTTCTCTTACCTTGTGTTTGGATGAAACATTTAGTAAATATTAGGAATTTTAAAGCTTTGTATTAGAAATGAATAATTTTACTTAGTTCACGTAGATGAGAAATGATAGTCAATATGATGTTTTAAGAATAAATGTGAAATTTACAAAATGATATCCATTTTGGTTGAATTTAAAATGCTAAGTTTAATAGTTTAAATTCTTTACTTTTAATGCTTAAATAATTGATAAATTCTATTTACTTATTACTAAATAAAATATTTTAGCATATAAAACTTAAATTTCTTAATAACTAAATTACTAACTTCAATTTTTAAATATAATTATAATCTTATAGAGATTTTCTATTGCCCTCACTACATATGTTAGAGGGAAAACAAAAATTTGATTGAGTTAAGCTCTATTTTAAATAGTTCACACCTATTTGAAAATATTGGCTTAAGTTTAAAATATTAATTTATATAAAATTGAAATTTAAGAACCAACTTATCTCATAAGAAAGTCTAGCCTGAGCTCTTGACTTATTCAAAAACTAATCTTGCATATATAAATCATCAAATAAATTAATTGGTGAAGGTCCTAGTCCAAAATAGGCTAACCACTAAATTAAGCATATACATATAAAGTTATGTATTAAAATATTATTGATTTTATATATTTATATTTTATATAATATCATATAAATATATTACTCATTAAATTATTAAATAAGTTGATATAATAAGTTTACTAATTAGGTTTAATTATTATATACTTGATCTATTTATTTAAATAGACATATTTATTATTTTTATTTGATTTATTTTGATAAATGAACTATAATAAATTAGATCTAAAGTAAATTAGATTGTAAAAAAGCAGGAAATGCAACCCAATCTAAACCTAGCCTTGAACAAATAATGTCTAAATTAAAGAATTAGATTCAAATGCTAGGTTGAAGCAAAATTTTAAATTAGACATGAATGAAATAGGTTTGATCTTGCATGTTTAAAACTGAGCTTGCTAATGTTAAAATCAAATTTTATAAAAATAATATTCCAAATTGAATCATGTGAAAAAAATAATATTAAATGTGAGAAAAGATTTATTATTACCTAATGAATCCATTGTGAGGTGAATATGAAATTAAGATTTGCTACAGGCCACGAACTATTCATGTTGAGTCTTGATCATAAACTCCAATAAGAATTTGCTGCTCTGATCAATCTTAAATGAAAACTTAATTAGGGGGATTTTTTGACACTAATAGGGAGTGTTCAGAATCAATCAAAGAGTTTGAGAGAAATAATCCTTATTTATATTAATAACATTGGTGGATCAACTTATCACTGAGAACCAGCCATCATCACATTAGTTGGGTTAAATTATCATTAATTTCAAATTACTTAATTATTTTAATATTAAACTAAACCCTTTTACATCTTATTTTATTATTGAATTAATATATCCATAATAAAAAATTTAACAATCTCCCACTTGGACCATGTAATTCAATAATAATGACCATTTTAATAAGATGTAAAAAAACTATAGTATCTTTATACCCATTAGTATAAATTGAGATTATAAATGTCTAGTAATATAAAACATAATATTTGATAAGGATATCAATAAAATATGTATACTGCATACTTACACCTCATTAATCATATACAATATCTGATAAGGATATACATAATAAGTCTATGTTTAATAAGATTTACATAGTAAAATTTGTGACAATTATATGTAAATTTTTACAAACTGAGACAAAACATCCTCCTAAGATGTTAAATGAGAATTATAATTCTCAATACAATATTGAGATGTGGTCTAAACATCTCTATAAATATGCTATAACAAAAATGTGCACAATATATAGTAAAACATGAATATTTTATTTATGTACATATCAAGAAAACAATTTACATTATAGTATTCCTACTAACTCAAAACATCAAAAGACTTAACCAATTCCATATTAATCATATGATCATGATATATTCATACTGCTAAGCCTTTGGTAAGTGGATCTGCAAGCATACGATTTATGGAAATATGTTCAATATATGTAATATGCTCACGTACCTTCTTTCACACAAACTTATACTTTATATCAAGATGCTTCAAATAGATAAAAATTTTATTATTATGAGAGAAGTTTACAATAATAGTATTATCACAATAGATGATCAAGGGTCTTGAAATGCTCTCAACAATCTTAAAAATAGTTATAAAGTTTTTCAACCATACAACCATACAAGTAGTTTCATAACATGTGACATATGCAACATATTCTACTTCCATACTGAAGTTTACTATTAAAGACTGCTTAACACTTTTTCATGACAGAGCTCCTTCTACCATCATAAAAATGTATTCAAATGTAGATTTGTGATCATCTGGACAACCAACAAAATCTAAATCCAAGTAACCTATAACTACGAGATCTCTTGATCTCTTGTAATTTAGAATGTAATTTTTTATACCCTGTAAGCACCTTATAACTCTCTTTGTAGCAGTCTAATGCCTTTGACTAAGATTACTTAAGTATCTCCCTAGTATACTAATAGCATAAGCTATATTAGGATGTGTATATACCTAAGCATACATCAAGCTACCGACAATCGACACATATAGGACATTTTTCATTCTTTTTATTTCAACATCATTTTAAAGACACTGGGACTTAGAGAAAAATTTCCTTTTTGAAATGGGTGCAAAAAATTGAAAGCAGTTTGACATGTTGAACCTTTTCAAAACTTTCTCAATGTAAGTCTGTTGAGACAAACCAAGCAAACTCAATGATTTGTTACGATGGATCTTTATCCCCAAAATATAAAAGGCATTTCCAAGATCTTTCATATTAAAAAATTTGGATAATATTTATTTTGTCTCAGTCAGCAGGTTCATTTTATTGCTTGCAAAGAGAATATCATCCATGTAAAACACTAAAATAACAAAGCAACCTACACTTATCCATATATAAATACACTAGTCCACTACATTCTTCTTGAACATAAAAGAAGTCACTACCTTATCAAACTTAAGGTATCACTATTTGCAAGCTTGTTTTAAGTTATAAATGGACTTTTTAAGTTAACACACAAGGTGCTCATTTCCCTTTTCTTGAAAACCATCTAACTAGTTCATATAAATAATCTCTATTAGATCACCATCAGGAAGGCTATTTTTACATCAATATAATATAGCTTTAAATCAAAATGAGCCATTAAAGCCATGATAACATGAAATAAGTCTTTGGTTGAAATTGATGAAAAAGTTTGTTTGTAGTCTATAACTTCCCTTTAGGTGTAATTTTTCACTACCAATTTGACCTTATACCTTTTAACTTCACCTTAAGTATCCCTCTTGGTCTTGAAAACCCATTTACATCCAATTGACTTATAACCTGCTAGATGCTCCACTAGATCCTATACTTGATTCTTATACATTAAAACTAACTTATCCTTCATAGCATTCATCGAGTTAGAATAGCTCGGACTGGACATAGCTTGAGAAAAAGGTTGTAGGATCAGTGTCATCATTTATATCATATTCATACTCTTATAAATATACAAGATAATCATTATGAATTATTAATTTGCAAACGTTATGAGATCTTTTAATGAATTTTTTTCATTTACTTCACTTGGCTCAACATCTTCTACCATTGGCTATATTGGATTAATTAGTGGAGTAACAAAAGATAATTCATCCAATATTGGTGCTAATGAAATAAATGTTCTATCTTTAGAGAAATCTATGATCTGTGGTATTTGGCTTGCACTATCTAACTCATCTTTAAAGAAAATAGCTTGGTTAGACTCAATTACTTTAGTCAAATGAGTTGGACAATAAAATATGCCTCCCTTTAAGTCACTGTAGTACCCAATGAAGTATCCATTAATAGTTTTTTAATCAAGTTTTCTTCTGGATGGAATATATAACTTTACTTCAACTTTCCAACCTTAAACTTGAAAGTGCCTTAAGCTAGGCTTTTTCCTATATAATAGTTCGTAAGGGGTCTTAGGGATTGATTTACTAAGAACTTGATTTAGAATGTATGCTGTTATGCTCAATGCATCACCTTATAAGAATTATGGTAATGAAGTATAGGCCAACATGTATTTCACCATATCTATAAGAGTTTTATTCCTCCATTCTATAACTCTATTTTGCTTCGGTGTACTACACATGATGTAACTTGCTTCAATTCCTATAAATATCTTACAAAAGGGCCAGGTTTCTTCTTGTTTCATCATACCTACCATAATACTCACTACCTTTATTAGAATTAATACATTTTATCTATTTCCATAATTTCAATTCAACTGCCACTTTGAATAACTTAAAGGCTTTTAATGATTCGGATTTATCACTAAGCAGTTCCACCCAACCAAATCTAGAGTAATCATCAATAAATATGATAAAGTATTTATAGCCACTCATAGCATTAGGTGTAATAGGCCCATTAATGTTAGTGTGGATCAATTTTAGAACATTCTCTTTTCGACTTTTCTTACCCTTTCTAGCTCTAGCTATAAGTTTTTCTTCAATGCAATTTACACATGTTTCAAAATCTGAGAAGTCCAAATCATGAAATACTTCTCCTTTCATAAGTTTCTGAATTCCTTTTTTAGAGATATGTCCTAATCATTTGTGCCACAAAATTAAGGATCTTTCATCAATTTGACATTTTTTTTCCCGCAACAGAGTTTATTAAATTCACAAAATCAAGATCTAAATTAACTCTATATAAACCATCAACATAGAACCAGTACCAACAATAAAAAATTTATAAAATAATTCAACTTTTTCATTTCCAAAATAACAAAAGTATCCAACAGAATCTAAAGCAATAACTACAATTAAATTCCTTCTCATGGAAGGTACATAAACTACATTATTAAGTAAAAGTTTATGTTCAAACTTTAATTTTAACTTCACTAATCTTATGTGCTTCACTTCAACTTTATCTCCATTTCTAAGTCTTACAATCAACTCTTTTTCATTTAGTTTCCTCAAGTTTATTAGTGTTTGAAAATAATTAGTTATGTGAATAGTTGCACTAGTATCTAAGCACCAAGAGTTTGATAATATGTCAATAATGTTTGATTTAAAAGAGACTAGAGCTAGATGGGTACATTTCTTTTTTTTCTCAACCCATTTCTTGTATTTAAAACAATCTACTTTCTTATGTCCATACTTCTTGCAGATTCTGTAGTTACCTTTAAATTAGGCCTTATTAGGTTTATGGTGATATTGTCGACTGGATTCACCTTTCTCACCATTCTTCCTTCCATAATTATAGCATCCCTTACTATCTTTTTTATTAGACTTTCCACCATGACCTAAATATAAGTCATAAGAGGTGTAATTGACTACTTGAGCCTTTCCTTTCTTCATGTCCTCTTCTACCTGTGTAATAATTGAAATTAACTCATTAATAGTCCATTCTAATTTTTAAGTATTATAAGATGTTTTTAGAATATCAAATTGAGGTGGAAGAGACTCCATTACACATTAAGTTAAATAACTTTCTCCTAAATAAACTTGCATAGTTTTTAGTTTGTTGTAATAGTTAACCAATTTTAGAATATGCTCTCTCATTTTGTTGACACCATCATACATTGATTTTTCAAGTAATAAAAGATATCATTCCTTCTCAACATTATTAAACTTCTTATACTTTTCAATTATAAAATCCAAGAATTCTTTTACATTTGTCATTTTGAGAATACTCTCTCTTATTATTTTGTTCATCATGTACTTTGCTACCATCAAACACACTCTATTAGAGTGGGTTAATTTTTCATAATGATTCTTTTGATATGCTATGGACTCAGCATTAATATGAGGTTTTGCTTTCTTAATTGCCAAGTCAAGGTTAGAGACTGCTAGATATAATTTTAGTAATTCAATCCAATCCTCATGATTGATTTCATTAAATGTCTTAATTATATTTAATTGTATAAATACAAGAGTTGAGGAAATAAATTTTAAAATATTAATACATGTTTAACCTTAATCATGCTAAAAAATTTTCTTAATAAACTATGCAATCAAACTCAATATTACACTATAAAGTCCAATATTGATTAGGTATTAAAGGCCTTATAATATAATACAAAGACTAAATATCACATTTTAAAAATTTTAACATCGATAGGATGATGAAAATTTTAAAAATATAATACTTATTCTTATACTTATGTTATCATCAACAAATCACATTAATAATATTATAATGGTAGGGTATTAAAATATTATTAATGTGATACTCTCCTTAATCCAATTATTATTTTATTAAAAATGAACAAAATTTTATGTAATATAGTGGGCCCATAATTACCCAAATTTTCATGGTATAACATAAGTCTAAACAATTTTCTAAAATTATTTTCATATACATAGAAAAATAATTAATGGACTAAATAGTGTTCAAAATTCCACAAAAAAATATATGTAAAAGCTTAATATATAGTAATATAATAGTAAAATTTTCAATCCAAAAATAGTATCAATTGGCCATTTAAATTAAATAGGCCAAAATAATTAAAATATTTTAATTTCAAAAAAATATAATTCATCTCAATATAGAAGGTGAATTTTCACATTCATTATAGGTATACACAATAGATATATACATAGGAACCAATAGCAATAAACTAAAATTGGCATTGTACAGTAACATATTCAAATGGACACTTGAAATTGGGAGTTGCAAAACTATATTATTGGGTATGCATATGTATATGTTACTAAATTATAGAAGTGGAAGGAAAATTCATAGTAAAACATACAAATTACTAATAATTCCAAAATTAAAAGTTTATATATATTTATTATTGAAAATAAATTGTTTGAATCACATGAAAAGCCATATTAAATTTCAAAATATACGTTTCATATTTTTAAAGTCTCAAAATTTATGTTTTAAAAAAATAAATCTAGAATTTCACGCCTTTTAAAATCCTAAATGTAAGTTTCATGGCTTTTGGGAATCAAAACTCAAATTTGGAAACATTATATCTCACACCTTTCAAAGATAAGAAATCACATCCAGATTGGTGATATTCACATGATGTAAACGTGTTACGAAATCAATTATTTGATTTTGAAATCACGTTAATGCCGTTTTTTTTTTTGAAATTTTTTTAAAAAATCTAGAATTTTCTGAATAAAAAATTCAATTGAAAATATATATACATACATGATTGCATCATGATTTGCTAATGAAATACATATTTACATATAAAATTATAATATTTCATATCCAAACAAATTCATCCAAAACATATATAAAAACCAATCATGGATGAAACATAAATATATAGATTTTCTTCACATATAACATGTATAACATTTATAAAGAATAAAATAATACATATAAAAGAAAATTAAATATATATAAATAAAATGTTATGATATATTTTGAGATTCATAACAAAATTTCACTCAAAATACATCCATCACATGATATAAAATTATAAAAATAAAATTTTATTTTTGAATCCACATAATAATTTATTCAATCCACATGATTCAAGGCTCTAATACTAATTGTTAAAATCAAATTTTATAAAAATAATATCGTAAATTGAATCATGTGAAAAAAATAATATTAAACGTGAAAAAATATTATTATTAACTAATGAATTCATCATGAGGCGAATATAAAATTAAGATTTGTTATAGGCCATGACTATTCATGATTGATTTTAATCGCGAATTTCAATAAGAATTTATTACTCCTATCAATTCTAAATGAGAACTTAATTGATGAAATTTTTTAATACCAATGAGGAGTGTTCAAAATTAATTATAAAATTTAGGGGTAACGATCTTTATTTATATTGATAATATTGGTAGATCGACTCATTGCTTAAAACTACTTATTATTACATTAATTAAGTTAGATTATCATTAAACTCAAATTATTCAATCACTTCAATATTGGAGTAAACTTTTTTACATCCTATTTTATTATTGAATTAATAAGTTCATAATAAAATATCTAATAGCCAATTCAACTCAGTTATATATCTATATATATATATATATATATATATATATATATATATATATATATATATATATATATATATATATATATATATATATATATATATCTTGTACGTTTATACATTTTAAGTATATTACCTGTATTAGAATAATAAAATAAAGCTTAAACCGAACCGTGTTGGCCATTCCTTATTAGAATGAAGCTTTTTTATTTTTTGGCCATAGATTAAAATGAAGTTGGAGTTGAGCATAAAAATTGTAAAAATAAATTAGGCTAAATCAAATTTGAACTAAGTAAAGATGTCTTAAAATTAGTACAAGTCCAACTTGATTTTTATTGAATTTTTCAAAATAGATTAACATAACTTTACTAACCTAACCCAAGAAATTGTACATCAAATCCATTTTAGATTATGCTACTCTTTCTTCAAGTGAGATTGTTATAGTATTAATTTCAAATGAATTTTACATTATATTATTATTATTATTATTATCATCATCATCATCATCATCATTAATTTGTTTATTAATAATTTTACATTATTAATTAATTAAAGTTAATTTTTATTCATTTTATATCAATAATTTTTATTATTAATTTTAAATCAAATTTAATTAGTATTATTATTTTTGTGATTACTATTATTATTATTATAAAAGTGTAATTATATTATATTTTATTTATTTTTCATATTATTTAAAATATTGTAATGGTCTAATTTATTTTTTGAAAACTTTTTTCAATTCTAAATTTATTAGGTTGTAGTACTGAAAATTTATTACTTTAATTAATATATTATATATTATTTGTAGTAATTATTTTAGTATATTTAGTTATAATAATTACATTGAGCAATTATTATTTTGTTAATTTATAAGTTTTATGATAATAATTTTCACACAATCTCATTTATTAAAATTTTAATAAATTTGTGTGATATATGTTGATAATGTTGAATATATAAACTTATCAATTTGAACATTAAAAGTTATTTATTATTGTTTCTATATTTAATTTTAATATACTTATATCTGTTTAATATATAATTTTCAAATATTTCTACACACATATACACATTAATCAATAAAATTTTTATTATTAAGTATATCATATATTACCTTGCTCAAAGACCAACATGTTAATTTATTAGTCTAATAAAACTAGGTTAATAAATTCAATAACTCAATATATTAATATATATTGATTTCAATCCTTTATTAGTCTCCAGCTAATAAACTAAACCAAAATCTCACCAAGCTAAAATTTTTAATCCGTTACTAAATTAATTAATCATTTCCAATTTCTTACCAAATTAAGTAATTTGTATCATTTTATAACATTTTATGTACCGGTCTAAGTCTTTTATTAAACAAAATTATATAATCACATATCAATCCTTAAGCTAGCCATTTTAATGCCTCTAACTCTTCCTCAACCCTTAATTGCACATCTATGATTCTGATAAAGGAATAAAATATACTAAAAATGGATTTATTTTATTAAGGTGCGCACTTCAACAGCAATTTGGCAAACTAGCTATTAGTAGCACGTGATCGACACCGTCCACGCGACGTCTTTTACCTTCTCATTGATTTTATTATTTTAACTTCAAAAAAAAAAAAAAGGAAAAATTAAAAATATGCTCCAATAATTATATTGTTGGGCAATGACTGTGAGACCACACACAGGCAAGAAATTCCGATGGGCAAAGGCAAAAATATTAGAGGGAGGGCCATTGATGTATATTTAACTGCAAATCCATCCAACATTTATATTGTTTAATCACAACATTGCGCTCATGTCCGCAAAGTAGATCCATGGTATTGACTGTAGATGAAACATGGAGTCTATCCAAAATTCGGAAGGAACCAATTTTTTTAAAAAAGGGAAATTCAAATACTAAAAAACAACACTTTATATATCATATCAGCCAAAAATATATATATATTGTTAGTGTATATACCCTAAAACCAATCATATTGATGATTATAATTTTGAATCATGTTATTTTAATGATAATTTCAATTATTATATTTATATATATTATTTACGTAATATATTTAATTATGATAATAACCTTAGAATAATTATATTCTTAAATGTCCTTGGTCATATATCATTGTGGATTAGGTTGTTTTGATATATTAAGACTAGCATGTGTAGTGATTTATATGAGATATTAAACTTACACATGAGTACAAGTTAGAGAACTTGTATACTGAACCGACCCATCCTAAGAACACTACATGGATTGTTATATGAGTGTTATGAGTGATTCTTAGTGATCATTATTATTATGGTCATTTGACATGAGATTACCAAGGTTCCCTATATGTGAGTTTCATATTTTGATACTATTCTGTCACTCATGCTTGAGTGAATACAAAGGTAATTATTGGATATGTTACATATCATGCGGAGGGGTTTGTGTGATCAAGATGGAATTTGTCCCTCCTATATAACAGGAGTAACATCTGTGGGCCCCTTGATTAAGTAAAGTTGAGAAAATGCATGGCCATACTTAAATGAATTGACATGGGATGTCAATTATATTTGCTTCAGTCAGCTTACTTAGGGATCAAGAAACCTCGAGATTGGACTATACGGGAATGACACGGTCCATGTCTCGTGCTCAATCTAGATGTTTAGGATAAAAGGATATAGATGATGATCACATATAAAGGTTCAATCGAATCATTGACTTTTTCATCACTTGGGTAACAATGATGTGTTGTTAGACACCGATCATTGTTTATGATTATTAATATGATTAATGATTATCGCTAATGTAATGAGAGCCTGAAGGATCACACACTTAGAGCCTAGTGGATTTGGAATTAATGGACTAAATTGTTTAGGCCTAATACTTGGGAATTCTATGTTATAATTATAAGGCCCAATAATAAGCCTATAATTATACATAGACCAAAGCCCAAATTAGTTAGGATTTTCTATGCTTCTATTTAAATAGGCTTGTTGGGTAATAATAAGGTTGATTCATTATTCACGCATCCCATACAGCATAGAAAAACTCTAGCACCTCTCCTTGACCATAATCATTGAAGAGACGTAGCTAACACTACGAGGCTAAGGAGACGAATTCTAACCAGTGATCGTGAGGACGTTCATTGGTGATCTAATGGTTTGTGTGGATACCTCGGAGTCTTTGATCGAAAGGAAGTCAAAGAGGTGATCAACGAACAAAATCTGGAATCATATAAAGGTATAACCTGAATCCTATATTCTAATTTAACGTTTTGTATGGATTCGTTGGTTGGGATCGGTTTATTCTGCTGCGCTCGTATGGCTCCCGATCCCAACAGTGGTATCAAAGCTACTTGTAAAACGCTATATTAGGATTTTGTTTGCTAATTGCGTGATTATGATGTTGATGAATTGTTCTGTATATCACGCTTCAATGATTCCTAATTAGGATTAGGGTAAATTTGATTTCGTGCATTCTGGTTTAAGCAAACTTAATATGATTAATTCTTGTTTCTGTTTTGAATTCGAATCTGTTTCTAGCTTTTTGATTGAAACTCAAATATGATTCTGGGCTTCTTTTTAAATTTAAATCTATTGCAATAATTCTGGATTTTGATTCGAATTTGAAACTGATTTCTGGGTTCTATTTTAAACAGAATCAAAAGAATTAATTTCAAGAATCTGTTTTAATATATGAAAGACGTTTTCTGATTAAAACACAGATTCTATCATGAATCAGAATTAATCAAATTAACTTCTTGAATCTTTTTCATATATGTGATATATCTTGCACTTAATGGCTGAATCTAATTTTTCATGAAATTAATTATTGAATTTGTTTCATATAAAATCTATGAATTAATTAGATCTATTTTAATATGATTAAAATTTATCCATTATGATTCTGTCATAAATTAGATTTGTAAACTCGTGATTTGAGTGTCAATAATTGTTGAATTGATTGACTAAAGGGGAATGTCAATTGTTGATAAATTGAATTACAATCTGAATGTCAGGTGCAATCAATTTTTTAGGCGGGGGGCTCCGCCCCCTAACCCTCTGGCAGGGGTGCTGCCCCTTGACCCCGCCCGCTAACCGGCTAGCGGGATCGTCGTAAATTCTCTGCGTAGTGCGACATTAAGTAATTAGTTAATTAATTCAAATTTTGATATTGAAAATATATTTGGATATATGTTTCACTTATCATGTTGTTTTGTTGCTTGATGTATGGTGCATGATTATGGCCTTTGGTTTTGTTACAATTTTTAAATACGGCCTGCGTGTCGTGCCTCTCTATTACTTTTAGTTGTACATTCTCTTCTCATCTTACTCCCTTCAAATGTAACTCGAGGTTTCTTTATTATTATATAATAATTTTATTGGAGCATTTAAAGTGGAAACAATGGAAGTGGAGATCAAACCATGAGGAAAGAAGAAGATTCTTAGGAAGAAGTTTTTCTTTCTTAGTTTTATTTGATATTCTTGAGCTCTAGAATATCACTTAGGTTGGGCCATAATCATGTCACGTTTAATTTATGTTTTATGTATGAGATGCATATGATGAATGTATAAGATACCTATGCTAGATGTATATGATGCATGCTTAATAAAACTAAGTACATAATGGTGAGATCAAATAAATTAAAATCCCTCAAACAAAATATTAAGTCAAAAAAAAGGAGATGCCTTCCAATAATAGCACTCGTCAAGATCTTGATTGACTATAGGTGGGTTTGCCAAAGCAAAGTACCTAAAGTCTATCTTGGTAAGACGTGATGGGATAATAGTGATATCCAAATTGCTAATTATTGAGTCTTGACTTAACTAGGCTATACCAATAGGATTGGGGCCTAGAGGCATAGAGTTGATTATGAATTTATGAGATAAATTTGAATAAGTGTTATTCACCCAACTATCCAAGAGTTGCATAAGATGTAATTGACAAAGGAGTTGTCTACCTAAACAAGCCATATCTTAGGCGATTAGCCAAAGCTAACTCAAGATCTGGTAAAATATGGATCTTGGCCCACTAGAAAACCTTGACGATAAGGTTTTTCGACATAATAGTGAGGGCTATTATTTTGAGAAAAATAGTGGGAGTATTATTTAATAAAAGACCTTATTAAATAAATAAAATACATGATTCTTATTCTGCATATTTTTCTATTGTAGATAACCATGGCAACAAATGCATCAAACTTATCATTGCGATATATCCTTGAGAAGGATAAACTGAATGGGATGAATTTTCTCGATTAGTATCGAAACTTGAGGATTGTCCTCAAGCATGAGAAAAAGTAGTATCTCCTAGAGCAACCTACTCCAGATGAGCCTACTGCTAATGCTCCTGAGCAGAAAAGGATGCTTATAAGAAGCATCTAGAAGATGCTCTGGATGTCAGTTGTCTCATGCTTACTACCATGAACTCTGAGCTTCAAAAGCAACATGAGAACATGGAAGCATTCAATATTATTGATCACCTTAAACAGCTCTACCAAGAGCAAGCAAGACATGAGAGATATGATGTATCTAAAGCATTGTTTCAGTGTAAGATGGCTGAAGGAACACCCGTTGCTACACATGTGCTTAAAATGATTAGGTACATCAATAGCCTTGAAAGATTGGATTTTCCTTTGCAGCAAGAATTGACCACTGATATAGTTTTGCAATCGTTGCTCGAGAGCTATAGTCAATTCGTCATGAATTACAACATGAACGAAATTGATAAGACTTTGCCTGAACTGCTTAACATGTTAAGAACTGCTGAGCAGAACTTGAAAAAGTCCAAGCCCAATTCCATTATGATGGTTCAAAAGGGCAAAGGAAAGGGCAAGTCTAAAGTTAAGAATAAAAAGAAAAAGGACAAGACTGATGGAAAGTCCAAGTCAAGTTTCTCTACACTGAAGCCCAAAGATGGCGTGGCCAAGGAACGGCAATGCTTCCATTGCAAAGAACCAGGACATTGGAAGTGAAATTGCAAGATTTACCTGGAAGAGCTTAAGAAGTAAAAGGGAAGTGGGACTTCCAACTCAGGTATTTGTGTTATAAAGGTTAATTTATCTACTTCTACATCTTGGGTATTAGATACTGGATGTGGTACTCACATTTGTGTAAATGTGTAGAATCTTAAAAAAAGTAGATCGTTAGCTAAAGGTGAAATAGACCTACACGTTGGAAATGGAGCAAGAGTTGCTACATTAGCTATAGGGACTTATTATTTATCTTTACTTAGTGGATTAGTTTTAGAATTGGACAATTGTTATTTTGTGCCTACTATTAGTAGAAATTTGATTTCTGTTTCTTATTTAGACAAGAAAGGTTTTTCATTTATAATAAAGGACAAATGTTGCTTTATTTATTTAAATGAAATGTTTTATGGCAGTGCACAATTAATGAATGGTCTTTATGTTCTAAACCTTGAAAATTCAATCTATAACATAAACACGAAGAAGGTTAAAACTAATGATTTAAATCCAACCTATCTTTGGCATTATCGTTTAGGCCATATAAATGAGACACGCATCTCCAAACTCCATAAGGATGGATTTTTGGACTCATTTGATTTCGAATCATATGAGATATGTGAGTCATGTTTATTAGGTAAGATGACTAAAGCCTCTTTTACTGGGAAAGGTGAAAGTGCTAGTAATTTATTAGGCCTTATACATAGTGATGTATGTGGACCTTTAAACACATAAGCTAGAGGAGGTTATCAGTACTTCATTACTTTTACTAATGATTTCAGTAGATATGGTTATGCGTTTCTTATGAAACACAAGTCTGAATCTTTTGAAAAGTTCAAAAAGTTCAAAAATGAAGTACAAAATTAACTTGGTAAAAGTATTAAAGCACTTCGATTAGATCAAGGTGGTGAATACTTAGATTGAGAATTCCTTAATCATCTAAAGGAGTGTGGCATTGTATCGCAACTCACTCCACCAGGAACACCTCAATGGAATGGTGTTTCTGAAAGGAGGAATCGAACTTTGTTAGACATGATTCGGTCAATGATGAGTCAGGCTGACCTTCCAAATTCCTTCTGGGGACATGCTCTAGAGACTACAGCTTTCACATTAAACCGTGTTCCATCAAAATCAGTTCAAAAGACACCATATGAGATATGGACTGGGAAATGTCCTAGTTTATCTTTTATGAAGATTTGAGGCTGCGAAGCTTACGTAAGACGTCAGGCTTCTGATAAACTTGGACCCAAATTTGATAAATATTTTTTTGTTGGATATCCTGAGGAAACAAAAGGATATTATTTGTATAATCTAACTAAGCAAAAAGTGTTTATTACTCGAATTGGTGTTTTTCTAGAAAGAGAATTTATCTCTAGAAGAATCAGTGGAAAAAGAATAGAACTCGAAGAAATTCAAGATCAACGAGAAAACATTGAACTTGAGATGGAACCTGAGCTGGTTCCAAAATCAGTTATGGAAGAACCTGCTCATATAACACAGAACTCACGTAGATCCAATAGGATACGTTGTGAGCCTGAGAGATATGGATTTCTCGTGACTCATCACGGTGATGTATTGCTCATGGACCAATATGAGCCCACAACTTACCAAGAGGCTATGATGGGCCCACATTTTGAGAAATGACTAGAAGCTATGAAATCAGAGATGAACTCCATGTATTTAAACTAAGTTTGGACTTTGGTTGATCTACCTGAAGGGATAAAATTCATTGGGTGCAAATGGGTTTTCAAAAAGAAAATTGACATGGATGGTAATGTATGTACCTTTAAGGGACGATTGGTTGCAAAAGGTTTCAAACAAATCCATGGTATTGACTATGATGAGACTTTTTCTCCAGTTGTCATGCTTAAATCCATCAGGATTCTTCTAGCTATAGCAGCATATTATGATTATGAAATCTGACAAATGGATGTCAAAATTGCTTTCCTTAATGGAAATCTTCTTGAGGATGTGTACATGACACAACCTGGAGGTTTTGTAAATCCTGAAAATGCTGGAAAGGTTTGTAAATTGCAACGATCCATTTATGGGTTGAAACAAGCTTCTCGGAGTTGGAATCTTCATTTCGATGATACGATCAAAGAGTTTGGTTTCATCAAGAATGAAGATGAACCCTGTGTGTACAAGAAGGTTAATGGGAGCACAATAGTCTTTCTGGTGTTGTATGTAGATGACATATTACTCATTGGAAATGACATTCCTACATTACAGTCCGTAAAAACTTAGTTAGGAAATTATTTTTCTATGAAAGACTTAGGGGAGGCCTCCTATGTATTAGGTGTCAAGATCTATAGAGATAGATTGAGAAAATTGCTTGGCCTAAGTCAGAGTACATACATTGATAAGGTGCTAAAAAGGTTTAGCATGCAAGATTCTAAAAGAAGATTCTTGCCAATGTCACATGGCATAAGTCTCTCAAGAACTCAATGTCCTTCCACAGAGTATGAGAGACAGCTCATTAGTAAGATCCCTTATGCATCTGCGATTAGGTCTATCATGTATGCCATGTTATGTACTCATCCTGATGTCTCGTATGCTTTAAGCATGACGAGCAGATACCAATCAGATTCTGGTGAAAGTCACTGGACAGTTGTCAAGAATATTCTTAAGTACTTAAGAAGAACTAAAGACATGTTCTTGATATATGGAGGTGAAGAAGAGCTCATTGTAAGTGGTTACATTGATGCTAGCTTTCAAACTGAAAAAGATGATTTTAGGTCGCAGTCAGGTTATGTATTTTGCCTTAATGGTGGCGCTGTGACCTGGAAGAGTTCAAAGCAAGGGATAGTGGCTGATTCTACAACAGAAGCTGAATACATTGCAACATCAGATGTCGCAAAGGAGGCTGTTTGGATTAAGAAGTTCATCACTGAACTTGGAATTATTCCTAGCATTGCTGACCTAGTAGAGCTCTATTATGATAATAATGGAGCCATTGCACAAGCCAAGGA
This sequence comes from Sindora glabra, assembly GCA_020226215.1. Taxonomy (NCBI): domain Eukaryota; kingdom Viridiplantae; phylum Streptophyta; class Magnoliopsida; order Fabales; family Fabaceae; genus Sindora; species Sindora glabra. Next base: position 63,623,812 of record CM035232.1, on the reverse strand, counting down.
ACCTAGATCTTACCAGAAATCCAAACATATACTCCGGCGCTATCATCTCATAAGAGATATTGTTGACAGAAATGATGTCAGGATATGCAGAATACCGACCGATGATAATGTCACCGATCCATTGACAAAAACCCTGACGCAGCAAAAGCATGATAGTCATATGAAATCCATAGGTATTAGATACATGGATGATTGGCTGTAGTGCAAGTGGGAGATTGTTAGTGTATATACCCTAAAACTAATCATATTGATGATTGTAATTTTGAATCATATTATTTTAATAGCAATTTCAATTATTATATTTATATATATTGTCTGCGTAATATATTTAATTATTATAATAACCTTAGAATAATTATATTGTTAAATATCCTTAATCATATATCATTGTGGATTAGGTTGCTTTGATATGTTAAGACTAGCATGTATAGTGACTTATATGAGATATTAAGCTTACATATGAGTAGAAGTTAGAGAACTTGTATACTGGATCGACCCATCCTAAGAATACTACATGGATTATTATATAAGTGTCATGAGTGATTCTTAGTGATCATTATTATTATAGTCCTTTAACTTGAGATCACCAAGGTTCCCTATATGTGAGTTTCATATTTTAATACTATTCTATCACTCATGCTTGAGTGAATACAAAGGTAGTTATTGGATATGTCACATATCATGCGGAGGGGTTTGTGTGATCAAGATGGAATTTGTCCCTCCTATATAACAGGAGTAACATCTGTGGGCTCCTTGATTAAGTAAAGTTAAGAAAATGCATGGCCATACTCAAATGAATTGACATGGGATGTCAATTACATTTGTTTCAGTCAGCTTACTTAAGGATCAAGAAACCTCAAGATTGGACTATACAGGAATGACACGGTCCATGTCTCATGCTCAATCTAGATGTTTAGGATAAAAGGATATAGATGATGATCACATATAAAGGTTCAATCGAATCACCGACTTTCTCATCACTTAGGTAACAATGATGTGTTGCTAAACACCGCTCATTGTTTATGATCATTAATATGATTAATGATTATTGCCAATGTAATAAGAGCCTGAAGGGTCACACACTTAGAGCCTAGTGGATTTGAAATTAATGGATCAAATTGTTTGAGCCTAATACTTGGGAATTCTATGTTATAATTATAAGGCCCAATAATAAGCCTATAATTATATATAGACCAAAGCTCAAATTAGTTAGGGTTTTCTATACTTTTATTTAAATAGGCTTGTTGGGTAATAATAAAGTTGATTCATTATTTACGCATCTCATACAGCATAGAAAAATCCTAACACATCTCCTTGACCAAAATCCTTGAAGAGACGTAGCTAGCACTACGAGGCTAAGGAGACGAATTCCAACCAGTGATCGTGAGGACGTTCATTGGTGATTTATTGGTTCGTGTGAATACTTCGGAGTCTTTGACCGAAAGGAAGTCGAAGAAGTGATTAACAAACAAAATCTGGAATCATATAAAGGTATAACCTGAATCCTACATTTTAATTTAACGTTTTGCATGGTTCTGTTGGTTGGGATCGGTTTATTCCGCTACACTCGTATGACTCCTGATCCCAACATATATACATCCTTGATATTAAAAATTTCCTTTGTGACCATCAAAGCAAAAATATATTGCCTTTAGGCTCTGAAGAAGCACTCAAACGCAGAAAAACTACTTGAATTTCATATAAATTAACTAAATTTGAGAAAAACAAAGCTAATCAATCGCTGCACTAAACTATATTAAAACGTAAATTGAAAACCAATCCGAATCCTAAAAGAATTGATTGTGATTTTAGAAGCTAAGTTACTCAGACAAAAAATACTCATTAGTGAGATTACATGCAAGACAAAATTCAATAAAGAAATTCATCAGAATCGCATGTAGAGTCAAATCAAAAATTAAAACTTGTCCTGTTTGAATGGAACTAGAACAATCATTCATTTTAACACCAGAAATCCATCTCACTTACTCCTTCTTCCGCTGTGCCCTTACCAAACGTTTCTTTTTCAAATTAATACAATAAATTAAATATAAGCTGATGCGTATAATGGAATTGTTCACAAAGGCATACCCCACAATACATACTGATTTAGAAGCTTTTTAGTTAGTAAAAAAAATCACATAAAAGTGTAATTTTTTTGAGAAGCAAAAAAATATGAGATATATGATCGATTACTAATCGATAAGATAGGGAAGCAGAACTTTTCCATAAAATATGAAAGGCTGCTTATTTATCTCCCTTTAAGTACGAAGAATTTTTCAAAAAAAAAAAAAAATTTCATTTTCAATCAAATAATTTCGAGTATGAAAATTTACAAGAGACTTTAGTTTGCCAAAAATTCAACTTCCTATTACTTTCTGCATATAACAAATGATTTTTTAAACAAGCGTTGAGAATTCCGGATTTTGGTTTCGTGAGAACTTGCATATTATCAGCAGAGGCTGAGTTAGACGGCTCAACTATATATATATATTCCAGTAGAGACATGAGTGGATCATGAGGCACCCATAAACTGACGGTTCATACAGATTGCCTTTCTACGCAAAGCTCTTTGCAACGTCCAATTCCAATGGTATTAATGAACTTGGATTGGCTGAAACATCTACAAATGAAGCTAAAATGGAGTAGATACCCCATAAGCATTGAAGTGAGCTTACGTAGTAGAAGCTTGCACTATTAAAAAATTGTAGATTTATGTTGATTGTTTAGGAGATTAGACGTTGGTTTTGATGCATTGCTTTTATCAATCCATATAATTATAATGTTAGTTATTAAATTATTGTAGAAAAAAATTATATTAATTTTTAAATAAATAAATTATCGTTGTTTTTCATAGGTTATATTACTTGGTAATTGATCATATTTAATGATATCAATTTTATCTCTATAATTATCATTAAAAATTAAAATTTAATGTTAATTTATTCTATTAATTGATGTGAAATATTTGATTTACTACTTCAATGATTCATATAATTAATATTATATTACATCTCCTGCAAAAAAAAAAAAATATTCTCGACACTTTTTTCATTTTGTACAGCATCTCATTACATTTTTTAATGCATTATTTCCAACCTAAAATACATCTAAAACCCCTCAAAATCACAATACTATAATTTTATAATACATACATATCCTATATTGAACAAAAAGTAATGTATATTTCATTTTAATTATAGTACACTATCTTTAAAAGAAAAGAAAAATAAGATTACACGAATACATATTTATATTTTTTTCTATAATCTAAATTAAAATAAAAATTATTCTATACTATGAAAATAATACTAAAATGTTAAAGAAATAGATGGATTATTTAAAATAATAGAGAAAATGATGAAACAATAAAATAACACTGAATTTAGAATGTGTTTATAAATTCCTTATACTCTAATTGATAATTATCATAATTGATAGTAATAATTATTTTTAATTTATGATAATTACTTATTAATAATTATCTCTTATTAATTACTATCATATATTAAATCAAATTTAGTTTTACTACTAGTTCATAACTAAAAAATTTAATGGATACCCACATAAATGTATATTTATAACAGTTTGAATAATTATTAGATTAATTATTGAAAACTTTTAAAAAATTCAATTAAATATCTCCAAAGAGAATTATAATTAATTATTAGTTCGATAACTAGTCATCGAATATTTTAATCTCCGCTACAATAAAGAACCTAGTTGATTGGTGTAACCGTGATGGTGGGAATGATAATAATTAGGCGGCAAAATACCCCACAATACATACTGATTTTAGTTCTTTAGTTAGTAAAAAAATCATATAAAAGTGTAATTTAGAAGATAAATGTAACTCGAACAATTCCATTGTAAACAACGTGTTTGTGAAATATTTAAGAGAAGAAAAAACGCTAAAATTAATTTGAAAAAACTATAATTTATATGTAAATTTATGCAAGATATTGTATTTTCCTTTTTAAAAGAAAAAGTTACAAGTTCGTATAGAAAAGTAAAGCATGATATTGTGAATCTCTATCACCAAAATTTTCGATTGTTTTTCATAGCTTTGTGGGATAATTACAGCAAAACATATCGAGAAAATTATAGTTTTTTAATGAAATCTTTATCTACATGCAATTGTCCTTTCAAGCTTATGAAACTCTAGAGCCTAGATAAAGACAAAGTAAGAGAATCAGACGCTACTCGGGCGCTCCTTGAGAGTTGAGACTACAGGCAAAGGAGCAATTTTGCAAGGGACGCGCTGGAAGATAGCAGTGGGATAACGAAGCTTAGACGTATCATTTTCCATTGGATCAGCTGCCAAGGATGCCTAGCTCTGGGGTCAGACGAGGTCATTGATTTTTCCCCTCGCTTTTTTTAGAGCTTCCCATCTGGTTGTTGCTGCTTGGTTTCCCGTTGCTTTTTCGTTGACAGCTTTAGAAATTTGTGTTGTGTTAAAGATTAATGTCAATTTAAATAAATTCAATTCAAATTCAACTCCAAATATAATCATGTCTTATTAAATTAATATATTTATCAAACTTTTTAAAATAAGTTAATATGTTTAACTCATTTAATAATTGTAATTAATAAAATTTATATTATAAAATTATTTATTAAATTTAATTACTTATTTATATAAATAATATTTTTAGTTATTAACAAAATACTTTTTTGAACTTTTATTACTATTATATACATAAATTTTATATTTTTATTATACATAACTATTTATAATTATTTAATTATTTTTCAAATGATATTTTAATTTTAAATTTTTAATATAAATTATTCAACAAATTAGCATATTAATCCATTTACGGCTCTAATCCAATCCTTTTATTATTTATTCTAAACGGATCGATCTATTGACAGCCTTAATCTCTATAAGTTCAAGCGGAATTCGTATAGAAAAATTTCAAACCTAAATAAGGGCTTTGGACACGTGTTGGGTTATCATGTAAAAGTTAACACTCCTATGTCCAACTTTTCGCTGGCCTTGCTATCCAATTCTCATTCCAATTCAAAATGATTGCCGCTTTGAATATTTTGGCCACCGCAACAAAATATGAGTTCATGCTTACATGCAGTGTGTCTATGTTTATATTAGAATTTCAACCCTATTATCATTTTTTGGACTAAACATCACCATTGTCCTCACATCGGCTTTCCGTCAATTGAGATTAATTATATATTAGTAAATGTTAGTCGGCTTTTTGGCCAAAATGTCTTCTGAAATAAGCTAATTACCATTCTAACATCTTTTCCAAATTTAAATCCAGAATATCCATTATTCTACCATATGCTAAAAAGCACAAATACACATAAGGCAATCTTGGTTGCAAATGGCAGGGTCAGAGGGGTTGATCAACCATGGGGCAAAGCCCCCAGCCCCTCGCTGCGGGGGTCTTCCAATATTAAGAGTTAATTTGTTTTAAAGTAGGATAATTCTAATATAATCAAGTTAAAAAGTTTAAATATTGATACTTTTTTATTGCAGATGGCAAGGTCAAAGGGGTTGATCAACCATGGGGCAAAGCTCCTAGGCCCTAGCGGCAGGAGATCCTCCAATATTAAGAGTTAATTTGATTTAAAGTAAGATAATTCTAATATAGTCAAGTTAAAGATCTGAATATTGATATTTTAACTTTGTGGTAAAATAAGAATTATTTTATTCTAATTATATAAAAATGAATTGTTAATATTCATATAGGAGACTTGTTTAATAGGTAAAAAATTAATGACATAATATTTTTATTTTAAATTATAAATTTTGTTTTAATTTTAGATCTATTGATAACTTAATATAAGTAATTTGACTAAATTATCTAATTAATTTATACGTATATTTTTACACCTCTTCACTATATAATAAATCTAATTTAATTATAACTCAAGTTTACTTATAATATATTATAATTTAAACTTTTAAAATTAAAATGCTTTCAAAAAAATTACCACATAATCTTTTTAAAAATATAAAATTTGATTAATAGTTAATAAATTAAAAATCTAAACTGTTACTTTATAAAAACTACTTTTTTATTTTTTCTTCTCTTTTTCTTTTGAATAATTTCTTTTGCTTATTTATACACTAATATATAATAAAATATTTTAAAATACTTAAATTTAGTATTATTTTTAATAAAAAGTTTAATATCCATTGGTATTTTTTAAAGAAATTATATTTATATATATTATTTTTTTCCATGTATCTAGACTTAAATTTTTTAAACTTCTTTAAAATATATTAAGTAAGCTTTATTTAAAAATTAAATTATTATGCATACACTTATAAAAATATAAAATGTGAATTTATTTTTATCATTTTCATCTTATAAATTATATTAAATACAAGCTTTCATAATGTAAATATTATGATTTTCAAATAAAATATTTACTTTATAGAATTAATTTATTGTTATCAATGATTTTTATGTAAGATAAAATAAAAAACAAAAAATAAATGAGATAAATTATTTTTCTCTTTGTAATGTGTGAAATTATAAAAAAATTATTAACAATAAGAAAAAAAACACAACTAATAATTTAATGTATTAAGTTTGAAAATAAGCAATTTGTATTAGTTTAAAATTATAATAACAAAACACCTATATTTTTTTAATCTCTATTTTCTAAGTAGAACATATTTGAACATATATACATAGATAAGTGTGTGTATATGTATATTGGTTTTCTACTAATAATTTTTTGGTATTATCTGATTTTATATACAAGCCTAAATAATTTTAAAAAAAATAGAAAGTGAAAAATATTACATTATATTAAAAATAATAATAGCATGATTTCTATTGAAAAAATTGATTAGTTTAAATAAAAAAATTCTAAAATTATTTGGACGTAGTGTATTAATGTCTAAATATGATCTTATTACATTGTATATAACAATATTTTATTTAACAAATTTATAGCAACTAAAAACTTTATTATTGATAAAGTAATTAAAATAAAGAATTTAAAAATATAATATATAGATTTTTTTAATTTTTTGGATAAATAAAAATTTTCTTCATTGAATGAAAAAATAACAAGTTTTATATATATTTGCTTTAATATAAATAAGTATTTTTAAATAGTGAAAAGTAATTTTTATTTCATGTTTAAATAATAAACAATAATTTTTATTATTTTTTACAATAATTAATATGTTGTTTTATTTAATAAAATAATAATTTTATTATATACTTTTAAAATTAAGTATAAATATGAATTTTAGAAATATGTACGTGTGAAGCAAAGAGAGAGAGGGAGAGAGAAAAAAGGAAGAAATATTTGAAATAAGAAATTTTTAAATTTATATAAAAAATATTTAGCTTTACTTTTTATTTGACTATTAATTTTCTGAAAAAATAATTGAGATTAAAATAAAATTAAAATAAATTTAAGATCTAATTTTAAAAAGTCTATAAATAAATAATTAACCGGAAAATTTTTTCCAAACAATCAATGTGTCTTCATTTTATTAGCTTACCGGTCGTAGTATTAATATCCATAGTTATAATTTAGGTATAAAAGAAGTATTCTTTTAATATGGTAATTTATAATTTATTAATTAATTTATAAAATTATAAATTAATTTATTTGTTTAAGCGGCAGACAAATGATTGATAGAACATATGGAAGATAGATTCCTCAAACTGTATTCGACGGGTGGCGTCTTCTCATGAACCAGAAGCTGACATCTTTTCTTTGCGGGCCATCAAGAAGTACAACTTCCAAGTCCAGAAACAGTGGAATTCCTACATTAGTCCATTTTGATACAGCCCAATAAATGCATATGGAGCAGAATGTTAATGGGCCTAATCAAAGAGCCCAATGTTATGGGCCGAAAGTACTTTGGTTCAATAAAATAATTACCCTCGTTCTAGTTTGTTTCTGGTGTTAAACCCAACCATTAAAAAAATGAAAATAAACTAAAATTATGCTGTGTTTAGAACAAAATTTCCTAAAATAAATTCACTTTGTAAATGCTTTAAATAATTATTTAATTAATAATCATTATTTAAATTCTATTTTGATGTAAATTTTTGATATAATAATAAATGATAAATGCTATTAAAACAATTAATTGACTGTGTTCTTTATAATAAATAAAATCCTACCAAAATCTAATTGATAAATATCTTTGGTGCTTGCTAAAATAACTAATTAATTGAGGGCACTCGCAGAAGAAGCAAACGGTTAGGAATAAATGGTAAAAGTGGTTCATTGAGTACACTTTGACACTCGTGTGTTTCCATGTTACTCATACTCATTTTTTACATTTTTATTATTTATATATTTATTTTTTATACATAGATTTAAATTTCAAAGCAATCTACTTTTATGCGCCCAAACGTTATTATCTTATTTAAATCAACGAATTTAAAATTATTATCATTTGACAAACATATTATTTGAGACAAGAAAGTTATTTTGACAAATAAATAAATAAATTTATGGCTACATATTTTCTTAAAGAATCAAAATTATAACATCATTTAAGATCAAATATCAATCAAAAACACTTCAGTAGAGATGGCGCTTGCTGAGCTGCAAATGGGGCCGATTGGCCTCAGGTTGAACGCCTAGGCCCTACAACTATTGGGTTGTCAAGTGGAATGGGCTTGGCACAAGTTGGGCTAGTTATTGATTGGGCCCAATAAAATTGAGCTGATTGGATATTTAGGTTTGTGTCAATAATTATAAAAATTATTAAAAATCTTTTACAATTAACATAATAAATATATAGAGAATTTAACTTTTTTAAATAATAAGTTTTTACTATTTTGTTGGCATTGCAATATCAATTATTTAACTTATAAATTATTGCTATATTACATGAGGCTAGTTAATTTGTTTTTTAGTACTTTTTAAAGCAATATTTTGTTATCTTCTACTATAAATTTATTTTTATTGATTGCCTTTTTCTCTTATGTTGTATTTAAAAATAAAATAATTAATTTTATTTGAAATATTATATGGATTAGCATTAATTAATTATCGGAATATTTATTTAAGTAATTAATTTTGTATTTTAACATTAAGCATAGAACAGATTGGGCCCTAGTTTAATGTGTATGATCCATGATAGGTTGGATCATGCATAAGCCCATATGGGTAGAGGTCCCAACTTACAGCCCTTTAGTGGTCAGTAGTTTCCTATCACAAGTCTGACCTTAAATAGAGAGATCAGGGTTATTATTTTGACATACAGAAAAATAAGGATTCCCACTCTTCTAAATTTTTTCTCTCTCTTTTCTCTCTATCTTGATAACCTAAGGGGTCAAGTAGGTTGTAATTCTATCCATCATCATTCAGATCAGTCATGGTCTCATCAAATTATGCCCCAGGTACGCTCATAATTTTATTATGATTAATTTCATATTTTTGTGATTTTAATTCATACTTCCAACAATTGGTATCAGAGCATGTTGATAGTATGAATAATTTAATTATGAGCAATTTGATTATCTAGACAGATTCATAAAATTTCTATTTTTTCGTACATGAAAATTTAGGAATTTAGGATTTTTTAATTCTGAAACGATGAATCTACTTTTCTTTTAATGAAATCCTGAATCCGATATTATGTACATTGATAATATTATTTTATGTTTTGATCGTATTAAAATTCATGATTCTTGTGGATTGAAGTTTGAATTTTTTTTCTTTCGAAAAATATTATGCTCCAGATTACAGTTTGGATTTTTCTGGAATATCTATAAACATAAACTGTACAATTTTGAAGTCTTTCCTTTTGATAAATATGCAAATTCATGTTTAAAGTTGGTTAGATATAATTTTCTAGGATTAAAAGGTCTTAAAATAAATTTTTCGAGCTTAAAAACACATTAATGGTGGAAAACAGTAAATAAAACTGAAACTGCGCAAAGGAAGGAAGAGGAAGGGTTTCTGCTGTTTCATGCGTGTGGCACATGCGCTCGTTTTGCGTGTGAAACAAACGCGCTAAAGCTTGGGAGTTTTCTGGCAGAAATTCTATGGACATGCGTGCAACGCGTGACTTCAACGCACTAAAAAAAAAAAAATTCCATGTTGAGCCTCGCGTGCGTGTGTGCCACGTCCTACAAGAGAGGGTGAATCACGCCCCAATCAAGCAGCCACTTGCTGCCACGTATGCATGACACATACTCGGGAATGCGTGATAACCTAATCTAATAGCAGGAGCAGTTTTTCTTTTTTTTTTTGACACACTGTGACATGCGATTTTATATATACAAATTCTCTTTGCATATGTCTTATGTTTTCTTTTTTTGGCATTAGATATATATATTTTATTTATTTATATATATATTCACGCCTGGCATGTTACATATGTGTTTCTGATGTTTCATATATATATATATATATATATATATATATTCTAATATTATATATATTTGACATTTTTATTTATATATCATAATTGTCATATATATATATATAATTTTATACATGTTATTAATATTTTGTGTTTTATACATCTATTATTTTTTTGGAAGTTTTTTTTTTTATGAGGCTAGTAAATATTCATTTTAAATTTTGCAAAGTTTATATTATTTAAAATATATTTTATTTATTAGATTTTGGCCTAGAAAAATTCATGGACATTCTTCACAATTTTTTGGAATTGGTGTGCTGTCACTCTCTCTAATTGTAAGCATAGGTATATTGGATAAATTTTGATCCAATTATGTAATTTTGTACATATAAAGACACTTAAAGCCATTTATTTCATACCAATGATAAATTAGGGATATGATAAGGCTATTTTTCATAAAATACTGTCCTTCTAAAATTTTTAGGAGTACATTGCATTGATGATGGATACACCCTATCGATGTAACATTGTTAATGTAATTTTAAAGCTTAGACTCCTTAGAATAGGCATGCAGTAATTATAATGTTTCAATATTTCTTATACCCTATCGGTATGGTTATATTGATTACATTTTTATGTAGACTTTTGTACAAGGCAAATCATATGGTACATGTAATTTTGATACCACTTTGTTAGATAGTTGTTTGACTGATTTGTTTAATTGGGAATCTTGTGTTGTAATTATGTTGTGCACGCATAATTAATAATTTCTCAATCCTGTTGTATCAGTCTCGATCTTTTAACAATTATTTGTGGTAAGGACTCTTAATGGAATAAACTATAATAAATAGAGAGAGTCCTTGAACATGTACCTGATAATCTCTAAAAGGGATTTGGTTCTTAGAGAACTAAAGCCGGCTGATCTCTTACCCGAGTCTAGTGCTGCAGATAAGACCTATTATAAACAATGGTATGAATCGAACCGGATTTGTTTGACATTGATTAAGTTCACTATTGAAAAAAGGGAATTAGAGAGAGTATCCCAGATAAGGTTACTATTGTGATGTACATGAAAGTTGTTGAAGAGAAATTCAATTTTACCTATCTAACTTTAGTGTGTTTTAAGTACAATAAACTTGAAATATCTTCTGGATTTTGGTGGTTAGATTCTGGTGAAACTGTTCATGTTACAAATTCTTTAAAGGGGTTCAAGAACCAGTAGATCCCAAATAAGAGAGAGAGAAAAAAAAATGTCTTAGGAGTACCAGGTAGTAAGGTTAAGGTTCAATACATAGGATCAATTTCCTTATGTTTGTCATCTGGACATATTTTGGATCTGAATAATGTTATTTATGTACCTTCTACCAGAAGAAATTTGATTTCTAATTCGATTTTAGATAATTATAGTTATACCCTTTGGCAAGGAAGTGGAAAGATTGAGATTCATAATGATTTTGCTATTGTTGGTAATGTCACCTTACAAAATGATCTATATCATTTGAATTTAAAAGATCATCCTGTTGTATCTTCTGATATTCCCATCAATGCTATAATTAGGCATAAATAACTTAGAATGAGTTAAAATTCTTCCATTCTATGGGATTAATTTTAGGCCATTTTTCTAAAGAGAGATTAGAAAGATTGGTAAAACAAAGGTATGTTATTAGATCTAGATTTCTTAAAATTTGAAATCTTTGTTTATTGTGGGATTGTAAAGTAAATATAAGACCATATAATCCTTAATTGAAGAAATTAAACTCTAGAATAATCAATGGGTTCTTCATTAAGTACTGAATTGGATCAAGAGGTTATAGATTTTATTATCTCACTTATAGTATTAAGATAATCAAGTTTGATTGGACGCTTTTATTCTGAGGATGGCTTAGATAGTGGGAGTTTAATGCTTAAGGCTATCAATTTATGTGACAAGGTCACCATTCTTCCTGTACCTATTTAGATTCCCTTATCACTAGAGGAGATAATATTGACAGTCCAGTTCATATAAATAAAGATCCTCATGTTGAAGAACCTAATCAGCTAGCCATTAAAGTTCAGACGAACTCAAAAGGTTTAGAGACTTGCAATATTATATGACTATATTGTGTACTTGCAGGAATTTTAATAAATTTATTAGAGTAATTTTGTCATCTTATTGCTTTATGTTGATGACATTTTGTTGGCTAAGAACTCAGTTAATTTAGATGAGTCAAAACGTATGTTATCATGTCATTTTGATCTTTGGCAAAACATCTTTTATTTTGAAATTTAAATCCATCGTGACAGAACTCATAGTATTTTGGGTTTGTACCAAGCCAATTTGATTGAATGGATACTTGTGCGTCTAGTCCAATACCTACTTAGAAAGACAACACATTGTCTCAATGATAATGCCCTTAAGTTGATATTGAAAGGGCTGAAATAGATAAGATTCTTTACGCTTCCGCTATTGATAATCTTTTGTATGCACTGGTGTGCATTCGTTTAAATATAGCTTTATGCTATTGGTGTGCTTGACAGATTATCAAGTAACCCTAGGATAGATCATTGGAGAGTAACCAAGATAGTAATATGTAGTATCTTTAAGATACTATGAATCATACGTTGACTTGTAGACAATCTAAATTACTTGAAAGTATTAGTTATTCAGATTCTGATTATGCCTTGTACATAGATGATCGTAAGTCAATATCTAGATACATCTTTATGATGTTTGGAGGAGTTGTTTCATGGGAAAGTGTTAAAGAAACACTCACAGCTACCTTAACAATGGAAGCAGAGTTTATTGCATATTATGAGGCCATTTGACAGGCTATAAGGTTGAGGAAGTTGATATTTGACATGCAATTAATTAATTTTATATCATGATCTCTATCAATTTTTTATTGCGATAAGACTTCTGCTATGTGTTTTTCTCAAAACAATAGGAACTCTAGACATATTGTCCAATTTTGATGATAAACTCCTATTTGTTAGAGAGAAAAGATTGCTGAATTTCAGACTCACATTAAACATAGCCCTAGTGGAGACATGCAAGGGATCTGTTGACTTAAGGCTTACCTATAGGAGTATTTAAAATTAACTAACTCATATGAGTCTTGTTAAATTTTTATGAAGCCTTAGTTTAGTGGGAGTCTGAGATATGCTTATCATTACTTTATTGATATTTGTGATCAGTAATTGCTCATTTTGAAACAATGGTGATATATTTTATACATATATATAAATCATTTGCTTCCCTATCGGATTCAATGATTTTAAGTTGTTTCTCTTATGATATGAGCTGTGGTCAAAAGATTAACTTTATATATATATCAAGTTCCTTTAGGATTATGAGATATTAATTTAACATCACTTGTTTCCCTATCGGATTCAGTGATTCTGTATGGTCTCATTCCACTTATGCAATCATTGCTCAGTAATCTTATATATATATATCCAGTTCTTTGGGATTATGAGACATTAATTTAACATTACTTGTCTCCCTATCAGATTCAGTGATTCTGTATGGTCTCATTCCACTTTTGTAATCGTCACTCAGTTTGGATATTGAAACATTGGTAATATGTTTTATGCATATATAAATCATTTGTTTCCCTATCGGATTCAATGATTTTAAGTTGTTTCTCTTCTGAGTTATAGTTGAAAGACTAAACGTTATTCTGTTCTTTTCAGATTATGAGACATTATATCACTTGTCTCCCTATCGGATTCAGTGATTTTGTGTGGTCTCATTTTCTGAATTATGTTTATAGCTTAATGTATAACTAATTGCTTAATTATTGATGTTTTAATTATTCCATATAATTAATTAATGCTATCCAAGTGGGAGATTGTTGTATTTAAAAATAAAATAATTAAATTTATTTGAAATATTATATGGATTAGCATTAATTAATTATTGAAATATTTATTTAAGTAATTAGTTTTGTATTTTAACATTAAGCATAGAACAGATTGGGCCCTAGTTTAATGTGTATGATCCATGATAGGTTGGATCATGCATAAGCCCATATGGGTAGAGGTCCCAACTTACAGCCCTTTAGTGGTCAGTAGTTTCCTATCACAAGTCTGACCTTAAATAGAGAGATCAGGGTTATTATTTTGACATACAGAAAAATAAGGATTCCCACTCTTCTAAATTTTTTCTCTCTCTTTTCTCTCTATCTTGATAACCTAAGGGGTCAAGTAGGTTGTAATTCTATCCATCATCATTCAGATCAGTCATGGTCTCATCAAATTATGCCCCAGGTACGCTCATAATTTTATTATGATTAATTTCATAATTTTGTGATTTTAATTCATACTTCCAACATCTTAGACCTGCAATATTTTACTTTAGGAAACATAAAAATGTAACTACTATGCCTAACCATACCGATTGATTCTATTTTATTCATCCTTCCTATTCAGGATTTCATCCAATCGAAATGATAGAGATTATGATGTTACTCAAATATCTTCATCTATTTATTTATTTATAATATGATTAAGCTACAACATTATATCATGTATCAATAACATGAAATTGTTAGATTTTATTTAACTTATATAATATTGTGTAAATCAATAATTTTAATTTTTAAATTTAACGATGCATCATTGTTACTGTATATAAAACTCCCTCTATTTATTTATTGCAAGAATGTTATAATCCCAGCCAATCTTGCTTTTATGATTCATCTCTCGATATTATGCTTCCGAGAATACCCCATGGAAAGACTACCATTTGTTACTCTGGTAAATCGAAAACAACCAACTGTCCATAAAGAATATAAAATCGTGTGTCACTGGGAACCTTTTAAAACAAGGGAAATTTTAAGAGGAAAAAAAAATCAGTTTTAGGACATGTAAACTTACCTATCAATTTTAAAAATTCTCAATTAATCTCAATTATCCAAGACCTAGTAATCAATTTATGATTTGTATGAAATAATAATACCAGCTAATAATTTGTTGGTGATCTTCAAATATAGGGACATGCTCCAACCCCCCCCCCCCGGGAAGGCAAATGCTTAAAATTTAGAGATCCAATACAAATTGGTTGAACTCACCCAAAAAAACCTATTTGTTACCTCTTATTTGGTATAGTTAAAAACAAAATTTTATTTCATTTTCAAATGAATTTCTTTTTAAAGTAGTATTTTACTTTAAGTAAAAATGAATTTCATTTTATTTTATTTATAATTTTTATTTTAATTATATTTGTACCATTCTAAAATCCACCTAATTTAAAAATTTCACCAGAATTTATCTCATTCGGTTTAAAAAATATATTATATATTATATAAAAAATTTATTCTTTTTTTAATATTATATTTACTATGATACTATCAAAATTTATTTTTTAATTGAATTGTTGCATTTTTCAATACCTTTTAAATAAAATAATTTATTTATAAACAAATCAAAATTATTATTTTTGACAAAGTCTTCAAACAATAGAATTTATTTATAAATGAATAAGTGAAATTAATTCCAAAAAAGTTGCATGCCAAAAAACCTTTGGTGGACAAAATGTAAAGTATAGCGGACTTGATTGGTAGGCATTCGACATGTTTGGTATTGATATACATTCAAATATAATATTTGATATTATTGAATACTTATGATCTCAATTAGAATAGTAGGTGAAATAATATTTCATTAGATGTTAACATTAATTTCAAATGGTTATTATTTATATATTAATGTGGGTTCAAATTAGATATTGTTAGAAATTTTGAACCTCATATTAATTTCTATACAAAATTATTAATGTTAACATACCTAATTAAATGTGATTATTATGTTATGAATATAACAATATTAGGCCTAATGTAAATAGTTGAGTATAGACTTTGTAATTGGTAGGATCTTTCACCTAGCATAATTAACTAATATGAGTTCTCATATCTCTAATAACTTATAAAGTCACATTTTATTTCATTAGTGTGCAAAAACAGTTGCTCTATCATCAGAGAATAAAAACTAGAGTATGATAGAGGGAGTTTGAGCCCCTCCCCTCACAAATTTCCTTTGTTTTTAATGTTTCAGGTGCAATTGTTTTGAAAAGGTGCAATTGCATAATTAAAATAAAGCTGATGAATTTGGAAATTCATTTAGAGATGGGTTAAAGGTACCTCTACTATTCTTCTATCCTATTTTCTAAAGATGAATTTATGTTGACGATTAAATTATATCTTGGTATATATGATGATCTAGAAAATTTAATAAAAGAATTAAAAAGCACTTCAACATATATTTGATAGAATAATACAACTCTCACTTTTCTGTATTCATTTTCTTCTTATTCTCCTTTTATAAATTATAAAATTATAATTTTGTGAATTTCATTATTAGAGTGAAGTAAATGATTACTTCATTTTAAAGAGTGTGAGAAGTATTTTCTTATTTGGTATGTGTCATACGACTTTCAAGTCTGTTTTGTCGCCTGTTACCATACGACTGTCATAAAAACATATCAAACACAACAACCAGTTGTTATAAATAAATGTATCGGTGCAGCTTGTTAGAGACAAATTCAAATGTCAATCTTAAGTCTTGATTTAAGTCATGGTTTCAAACCCAGCACAAGACGTATTTATTTTGTTAGGTTGATAAATCATTGCTTCAAACACTTTCAAGTGTTAACATGAAGAAATCCACTGGTGGTTAGGATGAATTGTATTAAGTTATTTAAAATAATTCTTCAAATATAAAATTATTTTTAAAATTTTAATTCAATATAGTAAAGATAATCATAATTATTATATTAGATCATCTAAATAAATGGATTCTTGCATTAATTTTTATAAGTTCCACACTCATTAAAATTTAGACAAAAGATTGATAAAGGATTGGAATTGTGTAAGACCCATAAAAATATAAAAACTCATTCATTTAAATAATTAAATGTAATAATATTAATTATAATTACTATGCAAAATCAAAAGTCATACATATATTCATATTTTAAATAATTTAATGTACAACATTCCATATATCTAGAAATTTCTCGTTAACCTGACACTATGATTTCTTTGTTTAGCCCAAGAAGTAAGGGACATCATGCACAAAACCAATTTTAAGAGCACTCCATAAGATTATATTTTTATTATATTAAAAAAACACAAGTACATAAATTTTTTTTATTAAATATTGTTAGTCTTTAATTTTACTTTTATTATAATTATTCGTTCCTTCATTTATTTGTAATATTAAAATAAATAAAAATATTATAATTAATTATTAAATTTTATCTTAATAATGTTAAATATATGATTATTTTTTATTAATATTATTTTTCTTTACCATTTATTTTAATATTAATAGTGAAAAAAAGGAACAATTAATTATAATAAAAATAAAAATAAAAATAAAAAACCACTAATAATAGTTATCAAAATTTTAAGATGTAATAGTCATCACCTTTATTAGAAATTAATTGTTGCATTTCTTCGAAAAAAAAAATTTACAGAGAGGCTGTCACTTTTAATTAATGAAAAAGATTTTGGCCCTATTATACATAAAAACTTTTGTTTAATTACTTCTTTTTAACTTAATATAAGTATGAAACAATATCCAAATTGTTCCAAAGCACATCATGATCATAGTAGGAAAATGTTTGTTAATGATAGAGGGGGAAAAAAATACATTTCAAGTACAAGAAATTATGTCACTTTCTTCCTAAAATTGTACTACTAATATTCTTAACAATTAAGTCGTGTGATAAACATCATGCCCATCGTACGTATAGACCCACTTGCGTGAGGACCACCAATATTCCCTATTTAATTGGCTTCACGTCCTTATAATTTACAGCTACCAGTATTTCCCTGTTTAATTAGCTTCAAGTCCATAGATCACGTGACTTTTCCTGTTCTTCCGAGGAAACTCTTGTCTACTTTAAGGAGTCACGTGATTCACGTTAAAAATAAGTTCTTACAAAAAATTAAATTTTTTAAAAAATTACTTTTTATGTGAATTTTTCGGAAAGTTTTCAATATTATTTGGTTAACATAAAGAAAATTATTTTTTTCAAGAAATAGAAGTTATTTAGGAAAAGTAAGTAAATAATTTTACAAATTTTATGAAAAATATGATTTCTTGAGAAGTGATTTCTCATATTTTATAAACAATCAAATAACTTATAATTTTTTATTTCGTAAAAAATACAACTTTTCATATTCTTACTGCGAATCAAACGACCTTTTAAGTTTAGTTCCAACAATATGAAAAACATGCACATATATTTTTGTAACGTTTTGCACAATATTATAATTTTTTAATAAATTTATATATCTTGTTTCTAACTAGTGAATACAGGGGAGTATGTTTTACAAATTTCATCAAAAATATAAATCTTTTATATATTTTATAAAATCAAGAACATATGTATCAATTGAAAACATTTTTTTTTGTAAGAATGAAAAATAAATAAAACATAACTCTAAAATTTGGCATTAAAATTGAATTTAAAATATTATTTAAAATGATATAATCACTTAAAAGAATATATATATATATATATATATATATACACACACACATGGTCAATTGTAGCCTTCGTCAAAGAAAAATCGAGTAATCAATATCCTGTAAAACAGAATGTCAGCCGTATAGAATAGCGGTGAAGGGACTGTCAAATATGTTACGCTGCCCATTAGAATTAGAAAAAGCTTAGAATGCGTATGTGGATATTAGAAGAATCATAATTGTGGAAGGTTCTATATTTATAAGTGAAATATGAGAAATTTTGAATTGGACCTCTTCCTTACGTTATTTCCGCTTTAGCGTGATTTTCATGTTTATGAGGCCAATCATAGGCTGACATGTGTGTCTTCTGACTATTAGCATTTTAAAATGGTGTGTATGAATTTAAAGCAATATTTTAAAATTTAATGCGGCTGTTATTAATCTAGGGCAATGGCTAAGTCATGATCGTGTTGGTCAAATCGATCGTAGGTGAAACTAATGATATTATAATTATAATTCTAACAATAATTCATTTGTTTTATTCACATGCAAATATGAGTACTAATACAAAATTAATTTTAACTTTTAATATCGATTATTTGATTATTTAATATCAATTATTATCCGAAATATATAGTTATTGTTGCATGATCATTCCACATTGTTATATAAACGACATGAAAAAAAAATTTATCATATTAATTTTTTAAAAAAATTAACACTTAATTTTAAAATATATTTTAATTTTTTATTTTTTATATTAATTTTTAATTAAAAATTTGATGTTAAATATTTATATGATATTTTTTCAATGTCAATTTTTCACTTCCCACTGGGATATTCATAATAAAAAATTAAATACACTTGGAGAAATTCTACCTGCTCATTGCAAAATTTTGAATACCGTACTATTAATTTAATCTTGGCCCTTACAAAGAAAAAAAATACATCTCATCCGTCCATTATAAAAGTTTGCTTTCTCCATAAGCAATGAATAAGGAAATAGAAAAAATGACAGTATTTTTATTTTATTCTTTTGTCCTGTTTGGAATATGGTCTTGAAACGTATATTCTATTACTAATATGGTAATTTAAGCATTTTTTAAGTGAAATTAATTGATAGTTAAAAATATTTTATAATAATAATAGAATTTAGTTTATTATGTTTCTTTTTCAATATGCATTCAATTTTATAAATAATTTTCTTAACATTTTATACATTAGAGTGAATTGCAAAATTTTGATAAAATACCAATTAATGTATATTTATTTAATTTAAAATATAATATTTGAAATTAATAATAATAAAATATTGATAAATTTAAATAAATAAATTTATTTTTAATTTAAATGTTTTCATTTAAAAATAGAGTATTAAATTAATTAATTCAATTAACACATTTTATATTAAAGAATAAAAATATTTAAAATATTTTTATAATAAAAATAAACTATAGTATATCATATCTATATTATTTAGCAGTATTAGAATATGAACCGTAAAAATTAGAAGTAGATATAAAAAATATACAATAGAATAGGTAAAAATAATAAAAATAAAGCTTATAAGTTGTAAAATCTCAATAAAATTTGAATTGATATGTGTTTGATTTTAAATATTTTACTTAAAAATTTATATTAAGAAAATATTGATAAAATTTAAATAAATAAATTTTAATTTTAAAATATGTTAACAAAAATAGAATTAATTAATTTAATTACTACATTTTATACTAAAATTTTAAATTTTTAAAAATAATTTTATAATGAAAATGAATTACAACATCTCCTATCTATAATACCAAGTGATATTAATGTTTGAGTTCTAAAGTTTTAATTTATTTAAAATATTTTATAATAAAAAGAGTACGTATTATTTAGTGATATTTGTATTTGAGTGGTAAATAATAAGAAAAAACTCACAAAATGAAGAAAAAATGAAAAATATATAAGTAAGTAAATAAAGGAAGAGAAATAATACAAAAGTGATAAAATTAAAATTAAAATATATAATTAAGCAATTCAATTTAATTAAATATTCTGGTTATTAAAAATATATTTATTATAAAAATATATTCTATTATATTTATATTATTTAACGAGACATAAAAATAATTGCAATGATCTAAGAAAATAAAAAATAATGTATAAATTGTATAAGATAATAAAAGTTGGAAATATAATATTTAATTAATTAAAATTTTAATTTATTTAAAATATTTTATAAGAGAAATAATATATATAATATTCTATTTATAGTATTCAATAATATTGATAAATGAATTGTAAATAATAAGACGGAATGCAAGAAAGAAAAAATATACAATTAATCAAATAATGTAAAAAGAAGAGAAATAAAATTTGGAGTAAAATCATATTTTATTCTTTGAAGTATTAATTTGTATCAATTCAGCATCTCAAATTTTAAATTTAAATAAAATTTTAATTTTTTAACAAATATTAACCGTTTAAATAAGAACTAAAATTTGACTTGAATTTAAATTTTTAAAAATTAAATTGATGCAAATTTTATTTTAAGGATTAAATTAATAAAAATCTAAATTTTGAGAATAAAAATAGGATTTTAGTCTAAAATTTATAAGACATAAATAATAGGAGTTAAAAAGTTATGATTAAAAATAGTCAAAAAATAAAATGATTCAAGTTTGATATTAATATTATTAAATAATATAAATATAATAATTTAATAAAACATGTTATACTTTACCACATTTAAGTTATAAAATAGATTATTTGTCTTTTTTTTTTTTTCATTTGCAAGATGAACTTTACAAGAAGGGTAGAATATATTTTTTATCAAAAACTGCAATTAATTGCATGTACACGCGTTGGCCATAAAGCATTCTTCTTACGATGAGTAGCTAGGAGTACTCTAAATAAAGTACCGAAGAAACCCCCCGTAAACTTAACATCCTACAAAAAAATATATTTTTTGAGATAAAATTTCTAGGAAGTCATACTTTTGTGCTTGCTTATTTATTTGGAAGAAAATTTATATTAATTTCATATAACTTTTCAATATTTATCCATCTGTTAAACATCAAGGCTTTATCTTTCTCAAGATCACAAAAAAATAATTATTTTCATAAATTTTTCTCCACTTTTTGTTTATCTTTTATTGTTATTTGGTTATCTTTGAAATTTCCTATAATATTTTATTAAATATATAATAGACATATAAAATTTAGATATAACCTCAAAAGTTATATAAATAAAATATTCAAAAATTCTTTTAAAAAATTTATGTAAAAAGTAAGAGGAATGAAAAAGATGAATATTTGAGAAATATAAGTCAGAAAGATACCTTTTATATTTTAAACTCATTTCATGCTCGGTGTTAATTAAAGAAATGTTAGGAATTCAATAACACAGATCTCTTAATAAAATTACACAAAAAAAAGAAAAAAATTGGAAGAGACAAGATCTAAAAAATAAACATAAAAAAGATACATTTTATATTTTAAACTCACTTTATGTTCAATACTAATTGAAGGAATACCAATGACTTATTGATATATGATAGAAGATAAAATGAGATATAGTTTTCTGCAAGGAGAGTTAAATGGAGAAAAAAATTGAGTTTGAAAACAAATTAGAGAAAAAGTAAAAATGATAATAAGGAAAAAAATAATACATATTTTAACTATAGTACAAAAATATCACCCCTTTTAAGATTTTAAATGTCTATCACTACTTTTAAGACTTTAAATATCAATTTTTTTATAGACTGCTGTTTAATATTTTGTGAAAAAAATACGTTGATTATACAAATTGATGTGTTAATTATATTCCAAGTTTCTAAACTAATTTTACTCCTCTCGTCCAACATCAATTCTTTAATAATCATTATAAAAAAACTGTTACAATATTGGTTTTTTGAAAAAACAACATGTTAACTATATTTCAATTTTTTAAACTAATTATTCTCTTTTCTTTCAATGTTAGTTGTCTAGAAAATGATTCTAATGCCAGTTCTTTATTTGATCCGATATGATGTGCAATATCTCACATAACTTTAAATATTAGTTAAGTTTAAATCAACATATATGCTATAATATATATCGATTGAAAATATAATTGTTGTCTTAAATTTTTTAGAACACACTTTTTATCTTTCATTAAAAATTATAATTTTATAACGTCGATTAATTATTTCAATCAATATAGTAAGTTGTACTTATTTTCAAAAGTATCATCATATCACTAGACATATTAATTGTTATTTTAATCGATATTGATATACTAATATTTAAAAAATAATTTTGTAGTTACGAATGCTTTTTACTCTTGCGGTAAACTCATTTTATAAATTGTTATTTTAAAAAAAATAATTCAGTGTAAGTTTCATCTAGCATCCAAAATGTATCTTTCTTTGTCAAAATTACAAATATTCTGAGTATGTGGACGTTGTGAATGCAAAAATTTTCCGAAATAAGTTAAATTTCGGTTCCGTGTCTGCCACTCTTCCAGCGTAAGAAATTTCTAAGATAACCAATTATTGGCGCTTGGCAGACGCCGGTGCTTCGCCTACCTTGTACGTTATAAATAGCAGCAGATTCTGAATATATTATATTATAATTTTAGATAAAATATAAAATATTTCTTTTAATTTTTTATGATTTTATTTATCTCCAATAATTTTAAAAATTTACAATCAAATTCCTTGAGATGAAAAGAAACTTAAAATTAATATCTTTTAATCACTTAATTAATGATTTCATTAAATTACATTATTTTAAAAAAATCTTTAAATAAAAATCATAATATCATTATATGTTAATGTATAACATCATTTTTAATATAATTTTAATGTTAAATAATTAATAAAAATTAAATTAAAAATATAAAAAATTTTAGTTGAAAACTTTAATTTATAATTTTTTAAAGTTACTAGGAGTAAAAGATAATTACTTCAAAATTAATTAGAGTATTTTACATTTTCTCTATAACTTTTAGGCTAAATTCCCCAAATTATAAGTCTTACAATTTTTTTATTTGTACTATCAAATGGAGCATTATGCTCTTTAATTTTTCTAAAACATATTTAATTTTTAAATTTTTGAAAGGATAAATTTAAAATTATTAAGTATAAAAATGAATGCATTATAAAAATTTTATGCCAATCGCCCCACTTGCCCTGTTTAGCTCCGCGGTTGAACATTTTATATGCCAAGTTAAGAAGAAAATAAAAAGACAAAAAAAGGAAAATTTTGAAAGTTACTTAGAAGAGAAATTTTTAAAATTTTACTGGGTAAGGGATAGTAATTTCTGAAATAACCTAATAACCCCAATATAAATATGATATGTTTATACAAATTCATATTAATACATTAATTTATTTAAGAATTTATATTAATTTTTAAAAATTATTTAAAAAATAATTAATGATTCAATTATAAATAGGTATATATAATAAAAACATAAAATTTTTATTTTAATAAAAAAATGATAAAAATTAAAAATAATATTTATTAATAATTAAAAATATTTTTATAAAAATAATAAATAATTAAATTTAAAAAATATTTTTATAATATAAAATTTATTGATTAAAATTTTTAAATAAATTAAACAAATTGATTCATTTTAATTCATTTTAATACATTTAATATATGGGTTGACTCAAAAGCATGGGTTACTAACCTTAATAATAATTTCTTTCTTTCTATTTTCTACCAATCCAAACAAAATAAAACTTTGAAGTTTAAATTTTTCTTTCACATTTCTTTCCTTTCCTCCTATCATGGGGTAGTGTCAGAGATTTTTCTTTTATGTAATTTGAGCTAATTTTTTTCAGCCACTTTTAGCAAGGAACTTATAATTTAAAATCATGAAAGATGAAACAAAATACTTGAAATTTAAAATAAGAATTATATCTATAATCAAGTTTCCCCTTCGAGCTTCAATTTATTCAACTATTATTTTTTATAAGTTTTAATATGCGCATATCTTTATATCTTAATGAGGACATATACCGTGTTATATTAATTATATTTTTTACCTGTTATTTGAATGAAAGCATGGTGTCATTAGTATTAATAATTAATAATTAGTAATAAATTAATAAGAGATTGCGTTCTATCATAATAACGTGTGTATATAAAATTAGACAGAATAGGGAAAACTGCCAAACCAATGCAACCCACAGCATTTGTTTGTAATATTCTAGAAGCCCCGCTCTTCTGCGCATCGTGGCATGCATTGAATAGTATAGTAAAACTTATCCAAACCCTTTCGAATTCTAAGGCTTTCATTTGAAGCTAAACGTATTAATTGTCGAGTCACGTGCATCCTCTCTGTTACACCGCGCAGCAACCGGAAAAGTGCCACAGTTACCGGGATACTTTCGCAGTGGTAAAAAGAGTCTCCATGCATATGATTTTTTTTTTTTAAATTCTTAAAGGTTTTAAATTCAAGAAAAAATGAAAAATAAAAATGATTTATAAAGTAAATAAAAAATATTTTTTTTAAATATAAAATTTTAATAAAATAAAAATAAATGAAAATTATTTATATTTTTAAATTATACGTTTACACTCACAATTTTAAAAATTAATTGTGAAAATAATTACTTAAACAAAAATTTTATTTTAAAAACATAAAAATTAAAAATTATTTCCTAGAAACAACAAGAAAAATAGGCACAAAATAATTGTTTATAAAGATAAATGATCATTAATACTCAATTCCTACATAATTTGATTATAAAATATTGACTTTCCCAAACTATAGTGTTAAAATAAAGACAAAAGGAAAAAAAAGTAAGGTAAGGTTAATAAAAGTACAAATTTTATAATGCATTTAGTATGATGGGTATAAATGAAATCATCATTTTATAATAATATTTGATATATAGTTGGAAATAGAATGAATATTGTATTTTAGAGTTATATTTGCACAATAAAATACTTAAGAATGAAATGAAAAGAAAATAGTTAATAACAGTAAAATATTTAAAAATAAAATAAAATATAAAATTGAAATCATATTTATATAAATGATGATATTATTAGTTTTTATTTATATCATTTTTATAATTGAACATATATATAATTTACAGTTGAGCATGCATATTAAATAATAAAATAATATATGTTAAATAAAATATATATTATATGATCAATAATAAAAATTATCATATTTTAAATTTTATCATGAAAACTATAATTTTTTTTAAAAAATTCTACAAGAAAAGCACAAAAAATTAATCTACAAAATTTTTTTATATTAAATAACTTATTACAAAGAATATAATTTTTTAATTTTATTATTAAAATTGTAATTATCAAATATTTTGATTTAAAATATTAAAAATTAATATTATTTTATTAGCTATTAATGAAGGGTAATGTTAGAATGTTAAAAAAAAGGTGTTGTAAAAAATTCAATTCATAAATGATAAAACAATTATTTCATTAGGTTTGCTATGAGTGAGGATTCCATTGTTTGATGGAATAACATTCCCCAATGATTGGGCATTTTCATCCCATACTCCCTATCAAATAAACTTTTTGTATTCCATTATATCATACCAAATATAATAATAATGTTCCTCTTTTTATAATTCTAATCAGAATAAGAGATCTTTCAAGTAGCTTTTAATTTAATTAGTATTGTTGCTTAAATAAGATGTCTATACCCCAAATATTTTTCTAAGGCATAAACACCCTATCTGAAAGTTTTATCAAATTGTACTATTTGTCGAAAAATACTCATCCACAACAAGAAATATATCCAAAACGATGATACAAATGTCATCGCTTTTATTGCCAAAAATGTAGGGTAGGAAGAATGATATGCTATTTTCATGAGCAATTATGTAAAGCAATGACATTGTTGTTGTTGGTGTTGCTTTATAGTCCTAAAAAAATTGACCTCTAAATACTTTATGTTGTCATTTTAGGTCAATTAAATACTTGGTGGGAAATGAAGGTGCTTTTTCTATGCTATTAACCCTAAATTGATGATATTGTTATCACTTTAGGTTAATTTAATGCTATGTAGGAATTGAGGACTCCTTTTCCAATGCCACTAATTCTAAATCGACAAATATCATAGCATTTGAGCTTACAATTTTTCAAGAATGAGATATAACTAATTTCCTCTAAACCAATGACATTATCATCACTTTAGCACTAAATTGTCATCGTTTTAGGTTATGGGAAAATAAAGTGCCACAATTGGCATGCTAAACAAACAAAAGAAACCATTTCATTAACTCTAAATAGTGACATTCAAAATATCATTGCTTTAAACCCTTCATATATTAATTCACGACAGTAATTCTCCTTTCCCTTTTTTTGCACAATTTTTCTTTATTTTCTTTGATAACATTAAGTATTTTTTCCTCACTTTTTATCTAAATCTCTCAATATTTTCACATTATCTCTATTTCTTACTCTCATTCTATCATTTTTTTTCCAGTTTCTTTTTTTGTATTTTAGAGATTTGATTGCATTGTTAGCAATTTATAGTAAGTTTTTCTTCATTGTAATGGGTTGTTTTTGTATGAAAGTAATAGTGATTGTGCTTGTGAGTTTGCTATTATCAATTTATGGGGAAGAATTTTAGATTCTAAATATGTAATTAATATGATTTGAGATATGAAAATGAATTATAACTTTTAGGGTTGTTTTGCTTGAATGCTAATGTAACTTTCTCTCATTTATGGTGATGTAACAATTTTAAGATCTAAATGTATAGCTAATTTCATTTAGGATATATAGTTGATATTATTTAGGATATAACTTTCTCTTATTTCTATTTCTATTTTGTTTACTTTACTGATATAAATTTATAAAAATGAATTCTATATTGATGTTATAAATGTTATATTTGTGTTTTATTTAGATATAATATAGGATTTGTAGAGTTGATATAGTGAAAT
This sequence comes from Sindora glabra, assembly GCA_020226215.1. Classification (NCBI taxonomy): domain Eukaryota; kingdom Viridiplantae; phylum Streptophyta; class Magnoliopsida; order Fabales; family Fabaceae; genus Sindora; species Sindora glabra. Next base: position 63,596,132 of record CM035232.1, on the reverse strand, counting down.
TTGGACTTATGATTGGATTATTGAATTAAACTAGAAATATGTCAAAACTATGTTGATTATTTAAAGAAATTATTAACATAATTAAAAAGTAATTAAGACTATTATCAAATTTTTAAAAATTTAAAATCTGGACTAAATTTGATTTAAATGAATTATAATTTTAAAATTTTTAATTTTAATCTAAAGTTACAATTACGTTCAATTAATTGTGATGAATTAACTACATTATAAGCTTGAGTGATTGCATTTTAATGTAATGCTAAAATTTTATCTCACTAAATTAATAGGTAGTAAATTTTTATAATAAGTACATTGATTATATGATGAAATCATTGACAATTTGAAAAATAGTTGAGATTGCGAAATATATTATCGAGACATTTTAAAATTTTTTTAAGATATATTAAATATTAATTATATATATTTCATCATATTATAATGTGTATGCAATATATATATATTGCTTATTACTTTTTAAGACTTTGACCCTTATCATATATTAAACAGAAATTATTTAAATGATATTTATCATTAATTACCTTCTATTAGGATGTTATAAACTACTAAATTAATCATAATCTTAAATGAGAGTGAGAAATTTTTAATAATTTACTCATCATAAAAGGATGATATTGTTAATTAGTAATAAAGTGACCTAAATAAAAATATAAAGATAAATGCTTAGTTAAATCACAAAATAATTTTAAATATTTATGTAATCGTTGACTCATTAATCATAAAGCAATCACAGTTCTTGATTAAACCAAATTACTTTTTTTTTTTCAAATTAGAAGTCAATCAAAATTTGGATTTTTTATTATTGTATATGACTAATTGCATGTTATAATTAATTATCATTTTTGTTAATTATATATTATTTATTTATTATCATCATAATATGTTTGATTGTATTATTGAATGTTTATAGTTCGATGATGGAAAATAATTTTAAGAAAAAAAATTATAGAAGAATAAAAAATATTATCATATTTATAAGATTTATTTGCAATGTCAAATATATAGATCATAAAGCCTTTAATTCATTATGAAATATATTTTAAAAGTAAGCGAATATCTAACAATCTTTTTTATCTGAGTGTTTTATGCGATTTTGATTGTTTCCTAATTAAACAAAAACAAAAGGAAATAATAAATATTATAATAAAGAAAGTTTTAACACGTATTTATTGACATAACAGCTAATAAAAAATAAAATTATGATCATGTTATTTAATCAAATTAATTATACATTTAAAATTTGAAACTAATATGTTAATGATAAAAATCAACTAAAAATAATAAATTAATATATGTATATATATTGATATCAAGATATATACTTTTATAAATTTAAAATAATCTATAATTAAGAAATAAATCATTTAAATGATTTTAAAAAATTACACAAATTAATGTAAAATTTTTTATAAATTATAATAAGCAATAAGTAATATTTGAATAAAAAACATTATAGTTAACTAATTATTTTAATGAGCATTTAAATTATTTATTTCTAAATACATTTTTTACTGATGAATTTATTACTAGTAAATTAATGTTTAATTGAAATTTTTATTTTCAATTTATTTAATATCAATTATCATAATTCATTGTGAAATTTAATTCCATAGTGAAGTATAAAAAATAATTTTTTTATATTTATTAATTATCAATAACCAAAAGTCAATTTTTATTAATGAAAATATCATAAACTATCAAATTAGTGTAATTTTAAATGAAAAATCATAAAAAAATTTAGTCCTTTTCTAATTATAATATTTAATTTAATTAATTAGGATAGTCAATTAAACAAAAGTATTGGATCAGTAAATTAAAATATATTTTCTTAAAATACAATTTAATTTTATCGTTAATTATCATATTTAATTTTGTATTAAGTTATTTAAAAAATTAGTTTAGTTTAAATTGAATTAATATTTTATTTATAAATTTTAGAAAAATATCAAATTTTCAATTACAATAACAGCAAACCTATATGAAAGATCAAAAGAGCATTCTAATTTTTTAAAACTATAATTATCTTAATCATAAATAAATAATTTAATGTTATATTTCATATATGGAGATTGTTTTTAATATATCCCTATGATCGTTGACAATTTTTATAAAAAAGAAGTAGTAAAAGAAATCTATCAATTGGTAATTAAAGAATTAATTTAAAATATAATTAATTTTTGATAAATATTTAAATGATTATGTACTGCATAATTAACATGAAGCTAATGATTATCAATTGTATGTAATATAAGATTTTGTAATAAATCAATTGTATGATAATATATGATTTCATAATAAATATTATAATTAGAAATCAATTATACGAAAAGTTTAATGCATATGTTTTTTAATATATTAACAATCATAATAATAAATTCATTCCGTAATAAAGTTTGATTATGTAATAAATCAATTCCATAATAAAATTTGATATATATTTTTTTATCAAATTAATTCCAGTTTAATATTACACTTAATTTTATCAATTATAATATATAAATTGTACCAAAAACTTGAGTGATTGCAATTTAATTTAGTAATAAAACATAATTGTATCAAATCCTTGTTATCTATATCTAGGATACTCAGATACTTAATATATCCTAGTTAAAGCATAAAATTAAGTCATATATGCGGAAGTCTACCTCCAGCCATAGCTTTAACAAATTACACAGAGAAGTTGCTCTAAGAATCTGTGCCGAATAGTTACTACAATCCTTGAACTCAGGTGCTTCCAGGTTCTGGTTTGTGCTGTGTTGATGGTGTATTTTGTTCATAAAAATAATTGAGCATTAACCAAACCCGGGGACCCTTATTTCATTTATATATATTCACGTTGCCAACTTCTCCCATCAAGAAGCCGTGCAATCCGGTGGACGTTGAGCAGAAAAACTGCTCTCCTGGTTTCACGGACCACGTTCAGCCATTTAAACATTAGTTTTGTTACCAACGGGAAGCCAACGGGAAAAAAGAATTGTTACATTCTCCCACTTGGTCCGTAAAACCTAATATATACAAAAGTAGAGAAAAACTCAATGAACGGATCATAGTGGTAGGTCCTCTATCTATGAGTATTACCTCCCATGTATCACGATACATTTTGCTTTTTCAACTCACCATAACTTAATGAATAAGTCTTATACTTATTCTGGGTCCTCTTAATGCTATTTTTCTCTAAACATAAATGTATACTCTGAAATGAGAAAAATAACTTAAACTGAATAAGAGCTTTATTACAAATATGTATATATACATCAAAGACTTAATATGGTACTAAGTCCTATCCTTAATACATGATCCTTAAACACTGACGGTGGCATGCCTTTTGTCAAAGGATATGTTATCATCAACTCAGTGCTAATGTGTACAATGGTAACTTTATTTTCCTTGACACGTTCCCGAATGGCTAAGTACTTGATGTCGATGTGTTTACTTCGACTTCCACTTTTGTCATTCTTAGCCAGAAAAACTGCAACTGAGTTATTACAATAAATTCTTAATGGCCTAGAAATTGAATCCACAACTCTAAGCCCAGAAATAAAGCTCTTTAGCCATACACCATGTGAAATTGCCTCAAAACAAGATACGAACTCAGCTTCTGTGGTAAAAGTAGCAACTGAGGTTTGCTTTGCGCTCTTCCAAGACACGGCTCCACCAGCAAACATAAAAATGTATCCTGATGTTGACTTTCGTGAATTAACGCATCCAGTAAAATTCGAGTCTGAGTAGCCAACTACTTCAAGATTTTCAATTCGTTTGTACATCAACATGTAATGTTTGGTACCTTTAAGATACCTCATCACTTTCTTTGCAGCTCTCCAATGATCCATTCCTGGATTACTTTGATATCTCCCTAACATTCCAACTACGAATGCAATGTCAGGTCTTGTACAAACCTGAGCATACATAAGGCTTCTAACAGTTGAAGCATATGGAATGTTTCGCATTTGTTCCCTTTCTAGATCGTTCTTCGGCCACTGATTCAAATTAAACCTGTCACCCTTTACAATAGGTGTTAAACTTGGTGAACAGTCTTTCATTCGAAATCTCTCTAAGACCTTATTGATATAGGTTTCTTATGATAGACCTAAAATACCTTAAGTTCTATCCCTATGGATCTAAGTTTCTTGTGATAGACTTAAAATACCTTGAGTTCTATCCCTATGGATCTTAATACCAATTACATAAGATGCCTCACCCATATCCTTCATATCAAAATTCTTAGAGAGAAACTGTTTCACCTCATATAGCAACCCCTTATCATTGGTTGCAAGCAGTATATCATCCACGTACAGCACAAGGAAACAGATTTTACTCCCACTGACCTTGTGGTATATACACTGATCCATGACATTTTCCACAAATTCCAAATGAGAAAATAACATCATGAAACTTAAGATACCACTAGCGAGAGGCCTATTTCAATCCATATATGGATTTCTTAAGCTTGCATACTAAATGCTCACCAGCACTAGAGGAGAATCCTTTAGGTTGTTTCATATATACCTTTTCCTCTAAATTCCCATTGAGGAATGCCGTCTTCACATCCATCTGATGCAGTTCCAGGTCAAATTGGGCAACCAATGCCATTATTACACAGAGGGAATCTTTCTTAGACACAAGAGAAAATGTCTCTGTGTAATCGATTCCTTCCTTCTGAGTGAATCTCTTAGCCACGAGTCTTGCCTTATCTTTCGATGTTGCCTAATGAGTCCTTTTTCATCTTATAGACCCATTTACACCCTATAGCCTTTGAACCACTAGGAAACTCGACAAGATCCCAGACTCCATTAGACGCCATGGAATCCATCTTTTCCTTCATAGCATTGTACCATAATTTGGATTCTCTGCAGTTAATAGCTTGTGAAAACGTCTCAGGGTCATTTTCAGCTCCTATATTGTAGTTAGACTCTTATAGATACACAGCATAGTCACTAGGAATTGCTGACCTCCTTTCCCTAGTTGATCTTCTTAATGTTGGGTTAGCATGCTCCTCAATTGGTTGTTCAACAGTTTCTGGTAATTGTTCAACAACTAGATCAACTTGGTTATGGCCAAGTGGTTATGGATCCTCAATGATTGGCTGTTCAATACCCAATGGTACTTGAGGGGCATGGATTAGAACCAATCTATCACTTGATGTGGAAGCTTGAGAACTAAAATGATCAAGCTCAGTATTTGGATGCTGAATTTGATCACTCCCACTAATCAAATCATTTTCAAGAAATTTTACATTTCTTGATTCCAAAATCCTAGTGCTATGAGATGGACAATAAAATCTATATCCTTTGGACTTTTCAGCATACCCAATGAAGTAGCCACTTATAGTCCTAGGATCCAACTTCTTTTCTTGTGGATTGTAGACCCTAACCTCAGACGGACATCTCCAAACGCGCATATGCCTTAAACTTGGTTTCCAACCTTTAAATAACTCAAATGGTGTCTTTTCAACAGCCTTAGTTGGAACCCAGTTAAGGATATACACTGCCGTCTTAAGGCCTTCAATCCATAAGGACTTAGCAAGCTTAGAGCTGCTAAGCATGCTCCTTACCATGTCCAATAGTGTTTGATTTCTTCTTTCAGCTACACCGTTTTGGTCCGGAGACCCAGGCACGGTGTATTGGGCAACAATCCCATATTCTTGAAGAAATCTAGCAAATGGACCTAATGCTTGTCCATCTTCAGTATATCTACCATAATACTCACCACCTCCATCTGATCTCACTATCTTAATTTGTTTATCACATTGTTCCTCCACTTCTGCTTTGAACACCCTAAAGGCATCAAGTGCCTCATTCTTATTATTCAACAGATAGAGATACATATATCATGAGTAATCATTAATAAAGGTGATAAAGTATTTTGGACTACTAAAGTCTAAATCTGGACTACAAATATCTGTATATATGATTTCTAAAATGGTAGTACTCCTCTTGGCACCTTTCTTGGTCTTATTAGTCTACTTTCCCTTTATGTAGTCTATACAGGTTTCAAAGTCAGTAAAATCTAGCGTACTAAGTATTCCATCTTTTACTAACCTTTTAACCCTCTCTATTGAGATATGACCTAGTCTACGGTGCCACAACATGGAGGAATCTTCATTAGTAACACATCTCTTAATACCTATGCTACTAGAAACATGCATTGAATCATTAGGTATATTGTCTTGTAATTGAATTCGGAAAAGACCATCAGAAATTGTACCATTGCCAACAAGATTAGATTTATAAAATAACTTAAACATATTATTTGAAAATTCAAAAGAATATCCAAAAGGCAAAAGTTTCGAAATAGAAATTAAGTTTCTAGAGAAACTTGGTACATAAAAAGTCCTTTTCAATATCAAACTAAAGTCAGTATCTAAAACTAGTCTGCAAGTTCCTATAGCTTCAACTAGTGAGCCCATCTTGTTGCCTGAATAGATGTACTGCTCACTGCCCACTGGCTTCCTTTGGCTTAGAAAGCCCTGCAAGGTATTAGAGATATGGATTGTAGAACCAGAATCAATCCACCATGTGTTATTACTAACATCTACCATATTAGATTCATAACAAAAGTATGAGATTGAGATACCTTTCTTTTCAAGCCATCTCTTAAATTTGTTGCAGTTCTTCTTTATGTGTCCTTTCTTCTTGCAGAAGAAACACTTGGACTCTTTCTTTATACTACCTTGAATGGGTGCATTTCCCTTTCCTTTTGAGTTGACTTGCTTGTTGTTCTTCCTTTGTGTTGCCAAATGTGTGCTTTCTCCCATTTCTGCAATAAGCCTCCCTTCTTCCTGTACACACATGGACAGAAGTTCATTGATTGTCTATTTCTCCTTATGTGTGTTGTAGGAAATCTTGAAAGGTCCATACTGAGGCGGCAGAGAGTTTAGGATATAGTGCACAAGGAAAGACTCAGACATCTCGACCTCAAGCATTTTTAATTGAGCTGCAATGTCCCTCATCTGCATGATATGCTCTCGCACACCCATTATGCCAGTAAGTTTCATTGATGATAACCTTGTCATCAGGGTGCTTGCCAAAGCCTTGTCTGAAGTTTCAAATTGTTCATCAATGGCCTTGAGCAAACTTCGAATGTTCTGATGCTCTCCAATAGACCCACGAACGCTAGTAGATATCTTAGTTTTGATATGCATCATACTAAGGCGATTTGATCGCTTCCAACGCTCATAAAATGCTATTTCAGCTGCACTGCTACTATCAGTGGGTTTAGGAGGTTCATCCTTTCTTATTGTATTATCCACATCCATCCACCCCAGTTGAAGAAGAATTTTCTCCTTCCATATCTTATAATTATCACCATTCAATTTGGGAACTTGAAAATTAGAGATATTCAAAGGTTGAAAAACTGTATGAAATTACATGCTATGTTAATAATTTGAGGCAATTAAAAAATATTTCATATGACATGTCTTACCAATGCAAAACATATCTATCAAACATAATCCTAGTAACAAAAAAAACTGCCTGTGGGCTTAGCTTTATTTAATTAGGCTTATGTATAAAGTTAGTGAAACTAGCAAATTATATCCCCTATCTTAATTCTTATGGGTAGATTAAGGCAAAGGAAAATTTACTATTCCACCCTAATTAATCATATTAAATATAATAAAATTCTTGTAGGATAATAATTATTATATTGAATATGATTAATTACAATTAATGTCAATTTTTCTTTATGTGATCCTAGATTTAAATCTAATGCTTTATGTATAATTTTAGAATAATCAAAAGTGTTGTGGCTAAATTTTTAATTAAACTAAAATTATACGGATCACTTGACATTTTAAAACATAAATTGACATTTTTTTATGAGATTTCAAATATTAATTAATCACTTATACAAATGTGACAAATTAATTTTCTCTTCATAGAAAAATATATATAGCCTAAGATTGATAAAACAATCATACAATATTTTCATAATAAGAAGTAAATAAATAATTAATCAACTAAGCCAAATGTGATTAATTATTTGATTTAAATTCTCCTAATTAATTTTAATCTAAATATGTCAAATTAATGTCAAAAATAATATCTAAATATTAGGCATTAAATGTATGACATTAATATCTCTCCATTATGATAAAATTCAAAGAAAAAAAATAAAATAAAATAAATTTTGTATTATCAAAATTTTCATAGAGCCTTCAAATACAATTTTACGTGTGTAAATCAAAACAAAAAACATGCAGGATAAGTGGTCAGGCTAGACGCACAATGGTGACAGCGGCTCGAATCCTCTCGACGACAATTTGAAGATTTTATTTTGGGAGGTGAATGAATGGTGTGTTTTCAATTTAGAAGAGCCTAAGAACCTTTAAATGAAATGACGTTGTTTCACTAAACAAAACAGAGCAAAACAGTGCGTTTTGGTGGAGCCAGCAAGGAAGGTTGTCTTCAACCTCCAGCTGGGTCGACCCAACCCGATGTCGACCCGGTTCCAACCAAAACTAGACCCGACAAAAACCAGAACATATTTTATGTATTTTTCAACAGATTTTCAAAATTTCAGAGCCTAAATCCTTTAGAATTTTATGGGCTGTCAACTCCTAGTCATAAAAACATGGAAAAATAGCATCTAAATAGGATTCAAATTCAAATCTATCCTCTGTTTTTCATGTAAACCATAGCAAGGCAGAGGTAATTTTATGCTCTGATACTAAATGTTATCTATATCTAGGATACTCAGATACTTAATATATCCTAGTTAAAGCATAAAATTAACTCAGATATGCGGAAGCCTACCTCCAGCCATAGCTTTAACAAATTACACAGAGAAGTTGCTCCAAGAATCTGTGCCGAATAGTTACTGCAATCCTTGAACTCAGGTGCTTCCAGGTTCTGGTTTGTGCTGTGTTGATGGTGTATTTTGTTCAGAAAAATAATTGAGCATTAACCAAACCCGGGGACCCTTGTTCCATTTATATATATTCACGTTGCCAACTTCTCCCATCAAGAAGCTGTGCAATCTGGTAGACGTTAAGCAGAAAAACTGCTCTCCTGGTTTCACAGACCACATTCAACCATTTAAACGTTGGTTTTGCTACCAACGGGAAGCCAACAGAAAAAAAGAATTGTTACAATCCTAACATGTGAAAATGAGATCATAATACTCAACAAATTAATTATTAATTATACATTAATATATGTTTCCGTAATAAATCAACTGTATGAAAAAATTTGATACATATTTTTTTTATATTAAGAATTGAATCATAGAGCTATGGAGGCCATATGTCAAGGAAAATTTATGTTAACAGAGAATTTAAAATATTACTATATATTTATAAATTACAGAGAATTTGACATAATGGAGAATATGTATCAATTTAAAATAAGATTCAAATTTGATCTGAATTTATGTAGAATCGATTAATTGCTAGTTTAAATGATTACACTTTAAATTAATCCAAAAAATTTGATCAAATATTAAATAATGAAATTATTAACACTTTTTAGAATATATTTGTGATTGAGGAAAATATCCATCAATTTAAAATTTGAATCCAACCTAATTTATATTAATGTGTAATTGATTAAGATGCTATTTTTTGAAATTTTAAAATTTGATTAAATATTATTATATATTTTATTAATTATGAAGTAGTTGAGTTTGCAAAGAATATATACCAATTTAAAAATAAGGTTAAAATTTGATTTAATTGATTTATAATAAATTAAACATTATCTTTTAGAAATTTAATTTCGGAATCAATTATTTATATAAAAAATTTATATGATTGGACTTTAATTTCGTAATTAGTTATTTCTACAAAAAAAATTGATCAATAGTAAGAATAATTTTAATCATGTTTCCAAAGTTACAATCATTGTATTCAACGGAAATTTTGATACATATATTGTTTTTATGTATTAATATGTCTAAAACTTTATTCTTAATTAGATAATGTTATTTTTTCATTTTAATAATTTATTAACTTATATATAACTATACATTATGTCTTGATAATATTCAATTATTTTGTATAATTATAATAAATCAATTGTATCAAAAGTTTAAATAAATGCACTTTAATTTGTTGCTATTTTTTTTTTCAAATGTTATATAATAGAATCATTGACACTTTCAAAATATAATTAAAAGTGTGGAAAATATAACAATTTAAAATTTGTACCACCTTAATCTTCATAACGCAACTTGTTAGCTATTAAATCATAAGACAATACAAAATTATATATTGAATAATTAATCAATTTTTTCATTCATATATTGAATAATTCAAAATGAATAACAAACCTTAGTACAATTCTTGACATCATCAATTATCTTTCTTTCAGAATTAACCATCAATTCATCCGATAAAGAATATCTACTTTTAAAAGATTGCAAACTTAATTTTTAAGAGAAATCTTGTTTACTTTCCATCAATCTACCAAATTATAATACTATATATATATATATATATATATATATATATATATATATATATAGTATTATAATTTGGTAGAAAATACACAACATAAATGAAAACCAATCAATAGTGATTAGTTAAAAGAATTATTTTTATTGTTCGGAAATCTTTCACATCTGAAAAGTCAACATTCAGAAACAAATTTGTTGCATATCAAGAAGAACAATCGATAGGGTTTACATTAAAATTGTAAAAGCAAGATATAATAATAATAGATGGGTCTAAAAGAAAAAATGTTAGATCTCATTACACTTTAATTCTTTTCTTTTGCTGAAATGAATAGTAATGATGTTAGATTCCATGTTTGCATTCTCTAAAAGAGAAGAAACTTCATCATAGTATCAGTCTCACAGAGAGCAAACAATCTTGTTATTCCTATATGTAAAGCAAAATAAAAACATAAGTTACTCACGATTATTAAAAAAATGTTAGCAATATATAGATTATAAAAATACTAAACTTTAATGATTAGTAATTAAAATTAAATTATTATTTTTTATTACTTTGTATCCGCAATATTGATATCAATTTTTTTCTTGGAAGGGCTGTTGGCGGCTGTTGTCGGTTGTCTTTAACATATTTATAAGAATAAATGTAGTTAATTACATTTGCAAGAAAATAATAATAAAACGTATGTACGTCGATTCGGTCTATATTTCTATCCTTTGTTAATAATGCTAGCCTTAAATTTTGTTATCATCTATCTAATACCGTTAGACAGGACATTCTTAAATTTTCAAGTCAAATGTTTTGGCACAATTTCTTTAATAGTTTAAATCTAAAAAAATGCACAAAAAAAATTAAATCTCAAATATATTCATAAAAAGATTATAATATAGAGAATAAGATAAATTTCAAGTATAATTTAAAATTCTTAAAAAAAATAATTGAGGATAATACCTTATCATTAAGGAGTATGAACTTAACGGGAGTAAGTTCATTCAATTTGTAGAAATTTGGAACAAACAATAATATCTTGATTGTTAGAACCTTAATGTTGCACATTATATCCTTCAACTTTATCACTGTTGCATGTGAAGCCATAATTTCACTCTCTGTATAAATGAATTTTACTAAATAAAAGATTGTTTGATGATAATATGTTTAGTTCTAACATTAGTTATTTATATTCTTATAATGAAAAAATAACTTTAATGAAATATTTTTAAAAAATTAAAATCATCAATCTAATTATATCAATTATATTTTAAATGGAAGTGAATATCAATAATAATAATAATAATAATAATAATAATAATAATAATAATAATAATAATAATAATAATATATTGACAAATAACATGATCAATCTTCATATATACATACTATATTTAGATTAGTTGTGACAAAAATCATGCTATAAAACCAAATTAATCTTTATATATTATTTTCTTATATCTTATTAATAATTTTTTTAACTGATTGATCTTATGTATAGCTGACAAGGTGATTAAGTATTGTACACTCTTTTTTTACATTATTTATTTATAGGTTAAATGCTTTGTTTGTTTCAATAATGTGATTGAAATAATTTGAATAGTATTTTAAAAGCTATTCAAATTAATTTTGATTCGTTTATAGATAAAATAATTTAGGAATAGATACTGTAATCAAAATCCTATCCTATAATATACTAATCATTTCAATGATTGATTACTTTAGGCAATAACAATAGTTAAATTTCCAATTATAATATTTAATTAATTGGATGTTAATATCAATCAAATTTCATTCATACTTTAAATTAATAGAAAATTTTCTAGTCATACACTTTTGTTATTAATATTATTATTTAATTATAATTGACAACATATATTTTGCCACTTGCTATTAATATTATTATTTAATTGCATTTTTTTCACCTGGCATTAATATTATTATTTGAATAATTTTTTGGCCACATATTTTACTACGTGGCTTCTTTTAGATCTTTTCTAATTAATTGACATATATCAACATTGGATGTTACTTTTATATACGAAAAATATAGATATGAGAAAATTAAAAATTTAATAATGTGAATAAAAAATAAAATATTACATAATGATAAGTTAAAAAGTTTAATTTATAATAGTTAAAAATATGGGTGAGAACTTTTATGATTAAAAAGTAAAAAAAGAAAAAATATTAACTTGTTAGTTATTAAATTTATTGGAAATTCATAATTATTGAAAAATTAATGACTTCTTAATAATTAATTACAATTAGTTCAATCTAAATAAATAAATACTTAATAAATGTTGATTAATATAGAAGGAACTAATAAAAATAATTAAATTTATTTTAGTTAAATAAATGCATAAGAGTTGTCCAGATTAATGAACTACATTAAAGTAAGATAATACAAATTAGAAATTATATATATAAAATTTATTAAAATATTAAGATATGATAAGGTGAAATGTTGAATATATAATAATTTAAAAGATATCTAAGTATTGTCATGATGAACAAGTTAAAATAGGTAAAATATCCGGTATCAAAAAAGTATTTTCTTATTATTTATTAAATTTATTGCATTTATTTAATTATTAAAAAATTATTAAATTTTTAACAATTAATTGAAATTAATATAGAAGAAAACAATAAAAATTATTATAGGAAAAATAATAAAAAATATAAGTGAAAATAGTTAAATCCCATTATAGTTAAATATATGTGTAAGAGTTGTCACTGTTAATAAGTTAAATTAAAATAAAACAATAAATGTTTAGCTTTTATGTATATAAAATTTATTAAAATATTAAGACATGGTAAATTGAAATATTATATCTATACCATTAAATAATTATAAAAATAATAAAATATTAAGACAACAAATAAAATTATTGTAACTATTGATTTATAATAATTTTTAACTTGATTGTACTAACAATATAACTTTAAACTTGTTTAGGAGTTGGCTAGTTTTTTAAAACTAACCATTCCTCGAATTATTCTCTTTTTTTTATAGGTTAGGATTGGTGTTGAAGTTATTGTTATCAATTTATCCATTTATCATTTTATATTTAGGAATTTCATATGTCTTCTTCATTCTCTGAGTATGGACTATAGTTAGATATAGTTTGCACATTTAAAAGAACTTTAGGAAGATGCTATTAAAATTTCTATGTTTAGAAAACATAATATGGATAATAAGGATAAAATAATTATATGAAGATCTCAAATAGGATAAAGCCTTACCTTTTAGTGTTAGAATGATAAAGTGGATTTAGGACACATATCGAATATATAATTATGATTGAATCCTATTTAATGTACCATGTTGTTGATCAATGAAAAGATGTTTGTCAATAAAAGTTAGATAACTTTCTAAGATCAATAATCTACTGAGTACTACAATGGTGCACAAGCATTTATCTAAAAAGGCAAAAACTTTGCTAACCATATAGGACTAGTGAAATGTCTATATAAGAAGTTTGTAAATGTGTTCCACCAATAATTAGATACAACAAAGGTACATATAATAGATAATAAATTTGATTTGTTTTACACGAATTAGATATTTCATAGTGAAGATGATCACTTGGCTATTGAAATGCATAAGAAAATTGTTAGTGACATAGATGAGATTATTGATATCATACATTACTTGATTGCTTCTAATGTCACTGATCAAATAGACAGGATTAATAATGGTGTGAATGAAGACACCTCAGTGAGGAGGACACAAGTTATAAACAATACTCTGATGAGTTATAAATAAAATTTGAAATTGAATTATATCCTGGATGCATAACCTTTTTATCAATAAACTTTTTAGTCTAACTTATGCATTTGAAAGTGTTACATAAGTGAACTAATAAGTTATTCAATTCTCTTTTGAAGTTATTAAAAGAAGGATTTCCTAAGGATAATAAATTATTAGGATTATATTATAATGCAAAGAAATGGTTGAGTAAATTAGCGTTAAAGTATAAATCAATTCATGTTTGCAAACTTGAATTTGCACTTTTTAGGAAGAATATGCTACAAAAGAGAATTATCCTATTTGTGAAGAAATTGTTAATTTGATAAAAGTACCAAAGGAAAAGTAGTGGCTTGCAAAATGTTGACGTATTGTCCATTAATCCCTAGATTGAAAGGATTGTATGGATTGAGGCATAAAGTGAAGGACATGAAGTGGCATTATATAGGACGGTAAAAAAAGAGGGGGTCATGTAATATCCAATTAATAGCAAAGCCTTGCAAGACTTCAACAGATGCCATTTTTATTTCTTCAGTGAATCAAGGAATGTTTAGCTAGGTTTGAGTGTAAACAGATTCAATCCTTTTGGTAATATGAGTCTATCTTATAACATGCGATCAATAATGATGATGACTTACAATTTACCTCTATAGCTTTGTATGATGGATTTTTTTTATGCTAACTTTGTTGATCGTTAGACCACATTCTCTAGGAAAAGATATTGATGTCTTCCTAAGACTGCCAATAGATAAGTTAAAATAGTTATAAGAAATGAGGGTTGAAACTTAGGATGCTATTAATAATAGCATATTCAATATATGAACAACATTATTATATATTGTGAATGATTTTTCTATACATTGTAGTTTTTTAGGATGGAATGGATAAAGGTACAAGGCATATCCAACTTATAATGAAGATACTTCATCAATACAAGTCAGAGGAAAAACAACATATGTGGATAATCGTCACTTTCTAAGTCACCCTTTCCAAGATAATAAATAATTTAATAGCAAAACTAAGAAAAGAAACCCCATCAAATCAGCTTACTATAACATGATTATGGATTAATAAAGTAGGTTATGCTGGAAATCGCGCATCATACATGCACAGCGGAATAAAATTTTGCACGATTTCCACCAAGGATCCATGCGAATTTAGAACGCCATAGATTAGGGATTAGGGTTTATACCTTTCGGCCAAAATCTTCTGTCCGCTGCATAGCAAATCCGATCTGCTCTCCAAATCACGAACCGAAATAGAAACTCGAAGATCAGATCACCAGTACAGCGTTTATGTGGCTGCACCTTTGTGGTATCCACACGAACCCGTGAATCACCGATGAATGTCCACTACACACACCGGTTGAAATTGGTCTCCTTACACCTCGTAGTGCTAGCTACGCTTCTTCAGGGGTTTTTGGTCAAGGAGAGGTGCTAAGGTTTTCTATGCCTTTTTGGTGCGTGAATAATGATAGTAAAACTATTATTACCCAACAAGCCTATTTAAATAGGTGCATAGAAAAACCTAACCTATTTGGGCTTTATTCCATGTACAATTATAGGCTTATTATTGGGCCTTATAATTATAACATGAATTCCCAAATATTAAGCCCAAATAATTTGGTCCATTAATTCCAAATTCACTTGGCTCTAGGTGTGCGACCCTACAGGCTCTCATTACGTTGGCAATGACTATTAATCATATTAATGATCATAAACAATGATTGGTGTTTAGAAACACATCATTGTTATCTAAGTAATGAGAAAATCGGTGATTTGACTAAACCTTTACACGCGATCATCACTTATATCCTTTTGTCCTATACATCTAGATTGAGCACGAGATATGGACCGTGTCATTCCCGTATAGCCTAACCTTAAGGTTTCTTGATTCTTAAGTAAGCTAACTGAAACAAATGTAATTGACATCTCATGTCAATTTATCTGAGCATGGCCATGCATTTTCTCAGTTTTACTTAATCAAGGGGCCCATAGATGTTACTCCTGTTATATAGGAGGGACAAATCCCATCTTGATCACACAAACCCCTCCGCATGATATGTGACATATCCAATATCTACCCTTGCATTCACTTAACCATTAGTGACATAGAATAGTATCAAAATATGAAACTCATATGTAGGGAACCTTGGTGATCTCAGGTCAAAGGACCATATTAATAATGATCACTAAGAACTATTTATGACACTCATATAACGATCCATGTAGTGTTCTTAATATGGGTCGGTCCAGTATACAAGTTCTCTAACTTGTACTCATGTGTAAACTTAATATCTCATATAAGTCTTCACACATGCTAGTCTTAACATATCAAAGCAACCTAATCCACAATGATATATGACTAGGGACATTTAAGAATACAATTATTCTAAGGTTATTATTATAATTGAATATATTACGCAAACAATATATATAAATATATAATAATTATAATTGCCATTAAAATAACATGATTCAAAATTACAATCACCAATATGATTAGTTTTAGGGCATATACACTAACAGGTTAAGTCCAAGATTACTTAGAAAACATGAGAAATATGTGGAGTAAAATAAAAAAGAGGTGTTGTAGAACTAAATTAGACTAAAAATAGCATTTTTTTAGCTTCCTTATTGGTAGTCATTAAAATTGAGGCATAACATTGATATCATGCATATTGAAAAGAACGTATGTAATAGTCTTGTTAACGTAATGATGGGCATTGAGAACAAATTAAAGGATGCAGATAATATAAAATGAGATCTAGCTGACATGAATATTAGACCTAAGCTTTGTTTATATCAAGTAGGAATAAGTTGATGAAACTATATGCTAATTACCCATTTAATGTTGATGATTGACAATAGTTCTATCAATTAATTAAGAATCTCAAATTTCCTGATGAGTTTGCTAGTAATCTAATGTGAAATTTAATTGAAAATGATACTTAAATCACAAGCTTGAAGTTGTATGATTGTCATGTCATTATGCACTAATCATTAGCACTTGCAATTCGAACATTCATGCCTTAGGAAATTTCATATGCTATTGTTGAGCTCTGTAATTACTTTAATCAAATATATGCTAAAACTTTAAATAAAAAGAATGTAAAGAAAGTATAATCAAACATAATTCTCATTCTTTGCAAACTTAAAAGGACATATCCTCTAACATTTTTTAACATAATGTTACACTTGGTGATGTATCTTTGTAAAGAAGTATGATTATGTGGACTTGTTCATTGTATCCACATAAGACATACATTAAAAAGCTTAAAGATTACGTTTAGAATCAAGCATGACCAGAGGGCTTTATTACTAAAAACTATGTTGTTAATAAAGCTTTAACCTTTTTTCTATGTATTTTTAAAGAGTAGAAGCTAAATTCAATCAACTAGTTGAAAACAAGATGTTGTTCATGTTGGAGCAAAAAAATAATTGTCCATTTTAAAGTCTCAATGTTGACCCATGGGGAAAAATTCTCTATTTAAATGACAAACTTCATAGGATTGCAGTTTGGGGTATACTTAACAACTATTTTAAAATCCAAAAGTATCTTGTGTAAGTATCTTAAAATTACTATTCATTTATTAAAGTCCTTAGCATTTATTAATTAAGTTGTAATCTATAGTGAACACATAAGAGAACTACAAGAAAAGGGCGGTTAATATCTAAGTTTGCTCTTTAGTCTTATTCAAAGTTATGTTTCCTTTTTGTACTCATTTCCACCTTTTTTTCCTTATCTTATTCTTAATTCAATAACTTTGTCTTATAAATGTACCATTTACATAAGATTGGATCCTTAAAAGCAATTGATGAGCTATTCTCATTAGCTTCAAAGCCAAATTTCATAGTCATGTAATTTTAGGCATGTTTAGTTTATAAGGTCCAATTCGTAACCTACTTTAGGTATAAGTCACAAAATAGTGACATTTTTGTACCTGGAACTAATGACAATACTTTCAATGACCTTTTAAAGGATATCACAAAGCTAAATTATTTAAATAATTACTTTATAACTATTCAAATGCAAATGGTTTGATACTAACCCTAAAAAGAAAAAAAATCTTAAGGATAAAAACATAACAAGCATTTCCACTAATGTTGAGTGGTATAAGGACAATTCATATATACTTTCCTCTCAAACAAAACAAGTTTTTAATATTGATAATCTTTTGAACGATCCTAATTGGAAAATAGTTGCATACGTAATGCATCATGATATATGCTTCTACTTAAGAGAAATTTATTACCTAACTTATGCCTTTAAACTTTGGTGATATCATATGTTATTTGCATAGCGCTTTTATCATCTTGGCCCTATGTATAAAAATATTCATTCAATTTCTTTTGTAAGTAAGAAGTCTGTCACTTTTTCTTCAAATCCAAAGATGAATCCCATCTAAATTATTTATTAAGGTTATTTATAGCATTAGTCCTTATAATGCGATCTATCAATGTACATTTAGGAATTTTTATCCTAGATAACCTTCTTTTTAGCTTCAAATAGGCTTAGTAAAATGATCTAAAGGGATTCATGTTTATACAATTTGCCTATTTTATAGGAAATATATCAACACTCACACCACCTAAAACCTGAAAAATAAAATTAGAAATATAAAATCCAAACAAATTAACATCATGCACAACAAATAGATTTTTTTCAATAGGTTTAAAGAAAAAATAGGCATTTGAATAAACTTTAATGTTAAGAAGAAAACATCAATGAGATAAAGCTAAATAATTGGTTGAACTTAAGTTATAATGATCTTTTGTGTGAAACTCTCCATAAGGCTTTATGAACTCTATAAGGAAGACACTCTTGCCTTGTAATATGTTATTTAGTGTCCAGAAAAGCTTTCTTTGTATTTCAACTCTTGCTTTCATTTTTACAAGTTTTGAAAAAAGAAAAATGGAATCATTTGAGTCAACTACATTGATTATACACTAAAACTGATGTCTAATATTATTTTTAAAATTAGCAATCAAATATAAAACATTTGTTAATTACAAAATTGACATTGTACCATATTTACGTTGATTATTAATAAACAAATAATGCTTTTTTATTAAATTATTGCTTTTTATTGCCTAATTTTGATTAAGATATAATTTTACTTTTTCATGTCAATTTTTTATAAACCTAATGTTGTACAATATCCATGTCCATTTTTAATACACAACCAATGTGGTTTTTTTATTTTTTTTTTAAATTACTATTGTTATTGTTTGAAAGTTAAAAATTAGAAACCAAAGTTGTTACATAAACAGTAGGGTAGACATATTTGTTAATGCAAAAGAGCATTACCACCTTTTAAATAATATTAAATTGTATAACAACACTTATAAGTAACATTAATAATGCATACAAAATATATATATTTACAAGTAATTTCACTAAGTTTTACAAGTACAAGCATATATACATTTTAGTTTAAATTTAAACCTAATAAGTTATACATTTGGTAGCCCTCCTTAAGCCAATGCTAGTTTCTCTCTCAAGATATATAAATAGCTTATTCCTCCTATAAGGCTCATATATCTTTTGTACTCTAAAGTTTATGTTTCTTTAAAAGAATTATATGTTTATATACAAAACTTGATAAAAGGACATAACAACATATTTTTCATAAGTGTTTACCTAACTAAAATTCAAATAAATTACTTTATCAGGCCTTCCATTCCTCTTCATGTGCATAACCATGCTTGCCATATATTTCATCAGAAAATAGCCACACATGACATTGCCTTTTTGTGTGAAGCACCACCATAGACCTACTCAAAATAATATAATAATGATCAATTATTATATTAAGTACCTAAACATGTTATCTTCATTCGATATAATAAACTATACCTGTCTTGCTAGCACTGATTATCATGTAATGTGCGTTCATAATCTTGTTGAGTATTATCTTCCAAGATTCATGTCTTAGCAAGTCAAGCCAGTAAATCATCTTATCCTTTAAATAAATGATGGTCAATATTGGTGGTGCTTAAAATATTATCAATATTAAAGTAAAATAATTGAAAAGAAAATATAATTAAATATAAATTAATCATTTTTGAACTCATATACTCTTCGTGGTATGGTACCAAATAGTAGTGTCATTTCCTATTCACCAATAAGGCTGTGTTCATGTACACTTGCCAAAACTCTTATGTGTTCTATACCTTTTCAATGAAGTGTAAATCAAGGAAATTGAAGTAGGAACATAATTTCCTATCTTTAATAACACAGTGCAAATACTTATCATTTTCAAAATGCATGAGTGGTAAAATTCATAATATCTAATATGTATATAAAACTAAGGAAGACTTGGTAGGCAAAGATGAACACACTTGATCTAAGCCTTCATAATGGTGACACCTATCTCTTTTATGCTTAGAAAATGAAAGACGAGATCCTTGGATAGGAAAATGTTATATTTGTATCCCATGACATTAAATCTCATATACAACCCAATAAACTTATAATTTGATATCTCTTATGTAATAGATTAGAGTTCCTCTCGAGATTTGCAAACTTTTACTTTTTTGCTAAGAATGAGTTGCTAAATTCTTTAATTCTTTAGACTTAAATCCTCGATTCCTTATCCTTGTCCTCCTTTAGCAATCTCTTATCAATTTTTGTTTGTGGAGATACTTAAAATGGATTGGAAAAAAATATGAGAATCAAGCATGTTAGGTAATATTTTATTTAACTATAAACAAGAAACTTAAAGAGATGGAAAATCTCACCTCTGTAAAGAATGAAATCAAGGCCTTTAGCCAAGTGAGATAAGTGCTTATCAATTAAGTTATCCTTATGACATCATCAATTAGCAATGGCACCTCAATTATGTCATCCTTAATAACTTTACCATAACCTTACATTGTTCTTTGGTAGTGTAAAGGTGTGGAGCATGTGGTCTAAAAAAACAATACTTATAGCCATCTTTCTAACAAGGGGTCCAATAATTATAAGTACACATCTATGTTCACTTTAGAATGAAAAATAAACTAGTTAATTAGTATTAATATAAAACTACAACATGATTAAAGAGTACTTAACAACAAGAAATAAGGTGACAAAAATTTACCTATAGTAATCAAGCAAAGTGGTCAAGGTTAGTGGGGTAGCAGCTACCCAATTATAGTGTAGGGGTGACCATCCATACCTCCTCCCCTTTCTTGTAGGCAATAATTAGTGTCTTACCTTTTTATTAGAGCATAGCCATAACATTTTATAGGACGTCTTTCCTCAATTTCACCCCTATCTCAACTATGAGCCGTACCCTTAGCTTCTTCATATCTTTATTAGATAGTCCTTTAATGTAATGTTATTTTAAAAGCTCTCTCAAAGTAAGCCTTAAAGCCTATTAATCCTCTAAGGCGCCTCACACATTTGAGTTACTCCTAAGTTCCTAATGTAGTAGTTAAGATTTCTATTCTCCTTTCTAATTGAAACTTTCCCTAGATCATTTATTGTATAAGCTTATCCTAGAATATTATAATTAAACATAATTAGTAATATGCTAGTAACTAAATAGCACACTCTTTACTTGATAAATAAAATAAAAATCTCACTTACTATTTATTGGGCAATCTATTGTCTCTCTTTTGTCATAAATTTGCCCTAATTGTTAACTTTACCTTTCACCTATAACTTATGTCATCATATGAGGACAACAGAGGCAAATGCTTAATAACTAGGTTAACCAGCAACTTAATCTTTTTCCTTATGAGCTCTTTCTTGAGCATCTCATACCCATCCTAAGACAACTAATGCTTATATACATTTTTAGCTTGGTTTATCTTACTCGCTACACTCTGCCTTTATTAATTAAATAAATAAAAAATATAATGAGAAGATGTTTTTCACGTCAACAATAGAAGAAAGATAATAATACTAAGATTACCACATTTATTTGGTACTCCTTCGAATGACGTATCTTTACAAATTTCTTCTATGTCTAAGGATCAATCTAGTAATACTTTCAAAGGATCTTCCACCTCTGTCCCTTCGGGGTTGACATACTTCTTCACTAATTTATGCTTAAAATCCTTCCATTTTTTACATGCCACCACTCATATGTGTTCTTTATACTCCTTAAGCATAATAAAGTAATAACAAACATGATTAATAATTTGAAGAAATTATTATGCACATTTAAAAAGTGATATGAAGATGAATATGAAGATTCCTTACTAATATATCATCTCAAATGTGTTTTCAATATCTTGTTGCACTTAGTGCCATTTCCTAGTAATAATTAATAGGCAACTTGTTGTGTGTTAAGCAACTAATGTAACTATCAAATTTAATTATGCCAAGCCCACATGTTTGGCCCTTTTCATTGAGTTTACTCTCAACTTTACCCCTTTAGCACACTTAAGGATTATGTCCCTTATAATTGTTAGACCTCTATATCCTTTTCACTTTTTGATCACCTTTACTAAAACCAATTAAATCCATGTCACTTTTATTTAAAGCATTTTAACAAAAGTAACATAAGCATTTAACTTATGTGCTAAGTACATTTGATAAGTTTCTAAGCACATGCATATGATAACTTAAATAACAAGAAATGATTGAAAATCACTTTATCATATTTAGTTTGATCCTAGAATAAAACTTTACCCATAATAAATTAACATTATGAAAAATAGCATCTAAGCAATAGAGCCATACCAATGTAAAAAGTAACTCTAAAAACATAGCATTCAACAAAAATGACACTTTCAAAAGTATAAGTACAAAATAAAACATGTATTTTGGTACATAATTTTTCATATTAAATTGACATTTCCAAAATAACACCCTAGCAATAGAGCCATACCAATATATAAAATTACTCCAAAAATATAGCATCCAAGAAAAAATTATATTTTAAAAAATATGAACACAAAACAAGATATGTATTTAGGTCTTTTGGAGTTTTTCAACAATGTACAACAATGTTACCTAGTTAACCTTAAACACTACAATCAAAACACATAGTTTTCATAAAGAACAAAAAGAATTAAGGAAAATACCTTCGATATATAGGTGTAAATGCTTAAGGATAGTAGAAGGTTTACACCATACAATCGCCAAACAAATGCATGAGAAAACAAGTGCAAAGCATGGAACAAATTACTGTATGAATGAAGTATGTCTATGGTTTTCAAAAATAAAGATGATAATATGCTTTTAACAGAACTTTCCATATTATTTATAAATAAAAAAATTGATATATAAACTTTTCCATATTGATTACCACTAAAATTAATGTCTAATGTTATACATATAATTACAATAATGCTATTCAAGCCAAACTTTCAATGTTGGCTATAGATAGCAACCAATGTCAATGCATGGTGATTTTGCAAATTTAATAGTTTACCTTTATTTTTTACATTAGTTTATAAAAAACCAATATCGTAAGGTAAGATTTTGCTGAGTTTATTTTTTTTATCTAACTTTTAAGTTCCTATTAGATGTTAGTTAAGTAATAACCAATGTGTAAAATATATAATGGTTTTTCAATGTTGATTATTAATTATAGTTAACATAAGAAGTTCTCATATTTACAAAAATGATATCATGCCATTATATATGACATTTTTCACTTTAATCAATATTAATGTGGTGACATTGTATTGCAATTCTTTAATAGTGATGCAATTGATAAACATAACAATAATAACAACAATAATAATAGATGAAATTCTACTTTATCAATTTGTTTCTTCACTCTTAAACTTATTCAAAAGATAAGGCAATATTTTACTAAAAGATTTTCTATTTCCAATTTTTTATGAAGATATGATAAAAGAAAATCATTATCTTCACAAAATTTTGCATTAATTAATGTTTTATTTCATTGTTTAATTCACTACTATAGAAATGGTGCTTTACATTGGTTAATAGATAATAGTTTATATTAGTATCGATGTTTATTTTGATGTAGTAGTATTTTTGAAATTATATAAAAAACTTAAAATGACAAATAAGGATATGACTAATATTTATGTGAATGGTGGGAAGCTTACTATGTTAGTTAAAAGATAATTGACATCTAAATCTTCATGTAAAAGCTTAAGATATTGGTTTTTTTTGTTAATCATCATCTAAAAAGTATTTCAAAAGTCTCATTAGAAATTGCAAATGTATATAATGTTTATTTTATTTAATAACCAATGTCTAAAAGGCATTTTAAAAGTCTTATTAGAAATTACAAATGAATAGGATGTGGGCTTTATTTATTAACTGACATTAATTATTTTCCTATAAATTTTAGCTCTAACTTTTTCTTTTTATATAAAACACTTCTAACATCTTACTTTCCAATATTCTCTGCATATCTATCTAGAGATTGACCATTTTTATTGCTAGACTATCTAATAATGTTTTTACTTTTCTATCACTTCTTTTTTATCAAGAAAGTGTACAATAGGAGAACTATAACCTTCAATTCTCCTATTTTATAATCTTTTGATTGATGTAGAGTAGAATTGAAATGGAAATACATAGTTATTCTTCTGTTCTCTTTTATCCACTTTTATATTGCTATATTGTAAAAATTAGAGAAATTTGAGCAATAAACTAGAGTTTGCAATGTTGATAAAGATTTTGATACATAGTTATTTTGCTATAGTTTTTGTGTATTTTTTGTTTATTAATGATTCAATGTAGTTATTGTGTATAAATTTGCAAATATTGTTCTTTTTTACTAATTATTTTGTACTTTCATTATGAACAGATCAATAATAATTAAAATTGTATAAATTTATGTAATTGTTTCCTTTTACTTATTTATAAGTTATTATTACATTAGAATTCTATAATTGGTACTTGGATTACATAAACTAACAAATAGAAGACATATTGAAAGAAATATAACCTTTTGTTTTAAATTGGTTTAAAAATAACTTCCTTTTCATATTCATAATTTTTGCTTAAATATATTGCAAAATTTATAAGAAAATAGTTCACAATGTTTTTAAAAAATGCAATTGAAGATTCTTATAATCTCACTTGCTTACACAATAAAATTTTATAGATAATTGAAAAGTTCTCTATTCTGGCAATGGCAAATAAGATTAATCGATGTTTAATATGATAGCATTTCCAACAAAATTGAAGAAGTCTAAATGAATGCCATTTATGAAGAAGTTTGAATGAATGAAACTAAAGATAACTAAATGAGTGGAATTAATGAAGAAGTCTAAATAAATGAAACTTTTAAATAAATAAAACTAAAGACATCTAAATAACTGCATTATGAAAGTAAGAATCTTACAATATTAGTTTGTTTATGTCTTCTAAGTCCATTTCAATCATTATGATAGTTTATCAATAGTATACACGTTATTTTACTAATTCACCAACATTTTAAGGCATCACAATCATACATATGATCAAACTTATAATATCAAATTTAAATAAATAAATAAGATTTTATGATTTACTCATGGCCTATAAATAAGGCTCTTATTACTTACTTGAAGCAAATCGATGGCATATTAAGATAACTCTTTTTTTATAAAAAAAGGGGTTTTTGAGGTGTTTGATTCCATCAATTTTGTATCTAATGAACTTGAGGTACTTAATTGCTTCATTTGCTATGGGCCTTTGACCATCTCTATGTTTTAATGTGAGAATGGATATGCAACTTACTCTATGTGCTATTTCAAACTTACTGAAACATATCCTAGGTGTTAATTAGTACTATTCAATGGAGGGCTATTGTTCTAAAATTTTTCATAAGTTTTAGGTATATATACAAAATATAGTTGTATAAAAATTATGAGTTACAACAAAATTATGAACCTTCAAAACTTATATCTTTATGAACCATACTTTTGCCTACTATAAGAGACATGGTTCATAGAGATGTAAGTTTTAATGCTCTATAATCTTTGTAACTCATAATTTTTACACAACTATATTCTACATTTATGCATCAAACTTTGAGAAATTCTAAAACAATAGCTTGATAACAAATAGCTACAATTAATATGGTACAAATAGGACATTTATTACTAAATTTGAGATAACATATAGAGCAAGGAGCTGGCATGTCCATTCTCACATTGAAAAATAAGAATTGATAGAAGGTTATAGCAAATGAAGCAATTAAGCAATATGGAGAAATTACGATTAGAAAATAACCACATTTCCTTTTGATTTATGTAGGGATGTCATGTATGTTTACTATAAATGAAAAGTTTATTGTTCATTGTAAATAATAGTTTTTTCATTGTATTAGTTCATGTATTAATATGGAAATAAATAAAATGGTAGAGTTAGTTTTTATAATAGATTATCTCCTTTCCTATGTGTTTCATGTACATTTAATTTATTGTTATTTATGTTTATTTAATTGTATAATAAAAATGGCATAATATAAAAAAGAATTTTAATATTACCAATTTCACTTAAAGTAACTTAAATTAAAAATAAAATAAATTAGTTCATAAAATGATGTCAATGTTCTTTACAAGATTTAAACTTAAGATATATAATATTGTTGCATGTATATATATGTGTGATATATATAAATTGTGTTTTGAATTCTTGTTTAATATATATATATATATATATATATATATATATATATATATATATATATATATATATATATATATATATATATGTTTGTTGTTTGTTGTATCTAGCCATTGTAGAATGATTTTGAAAAGATTCTGGAATTGTTCTAAAATAGGTATGGAAAAACTTGCTCAAGCAAAAGAATTGAAATTTGTTTTAAAATAAAAAATATTCATTTATTATGATGTCAATTTTTATATAGTAATTGATGTCAAGATTTAAACTTAAGTTATATAATATTGTTGCAAGTATATATATGTGATATATATAAATTGTGTTTTGAATTCTTGTTTAATATATATATATATATATATATATATATATATATATATATATATATATATATGATATAAACTAAAAATTGTAAAATTCTAATGCATATGGTATGTATAATTGAATCAATTTTAGTCAAATATATATATGTTTGTTGTATCTAGCCATTGTAGAATGATTTTGAAAAGGTTCTAGAATTTTTCTAAAATAGGTATGGAAAAACTTGCCCAAGCAAAAGAATTAAATTTGTTTTTAAATAAAAAATATTTATTTATTATGATGTCAATTTTTATGTAGTAATTGATGTTAAATATTACTTAATAGGATAAGATTGTTATATTAAATATAATGATGTTTAATCAAAATCAAAGTATAATATGTATATTTAGATGTTAGTTTTTATATTTACTAATGTGGAAACTTTGGCCTTAGACACGAATTGAAATTGAAAAGGTCCAACCATGACGCCAATTGAAAATAAAAAAATAAAGTATGACACTATTTGTAAATTTCATCCTAAAACTCTTCCAACCCTAAAATTATTATCTATCTAATGAAGCATGCTTTTATTCAAGTCTCAAGATAATTCTTTTCTATTTTGTGTTTTTGCTTATTGATTCTTTTGTAGAACTAAAACTCAATTAGCTCGTGACTAAATATATAAGATTTAACACTCATTAAAAAAATACAAAATTTAAATGTGAGAATTTTTTTAACCTTTTATTTTATTTTTACAATATAGTTTCTAGTTTCTTAATCAATCCTATTTTGTTGCTTGTTATTTTAATATAACATTTACAAGTTTGCATAGATAAGAAATTTAATCTCATTTATCTTCTTTAGCATTCTATCATATTATCTGCCATTTATACAAATGAAGATGCATAATATTATACAATAATTTTTTATGAATGCTTATTGCATCTATAATTATTGTATTCAATAGCCTTTTCTAGGGAGTGTATACTTCACATATTGAGTAATGATTATCAAGATAGATTTAGTAAAGCACACATCTTTGATTAGGGTATTGCATACAACCTTTCACTATTTTCAATATTTTTATTATTCAATTTATTCTTTAAAATTTAAATTTGAGATTCTTCAGAGTTATAGAAGATGTTGGCTTCTACATCTGGTTAGGAGGACAAAAGAGTGAGGAATAGAGGAATAGGGTTAAGGTTTGGGATGAGAGAGTACGAAATTAAGGGATAAGGCTTTGGTGGGTAAGGTAGGTGGGAAATAGCGTGTTAATTATCAAAATAAACTAACATGATATTATTGATATTAAATATTAACTTTTTGAAAACAAATAATGTTTAATTTTTTTATGATGATAGATTAAAAAATGACATCAGTTGTTTTTTATTAACAACCAATATTATTATATTTCATGATAGTTACAAAATTGACGTTAAAAATAGATATACAAAAATGCTCGATTAAATGTTAGTCAATTTTTGATGTTAAATCCTCTAAAAACCTAACTTCACTTGGTTATTCTATAATAATGATTGCATCTCTAAAATATATTAAATTTTAGCATCTAATATCCATGATAGATAATTCCTAACTTGTTATATATTGAACTCTATGAATTCATTATCAAGATGATCCCAAATGTAGGGGCAAAATTCTTCCATATACATATGCACAATAAGTACATCTCATCTTTGTTTTCTATTTTTTTAGATGTCCCTTCTATTTTCTTATCCTCTATTGTATCCTTTTATTATGGCTCATGTTTTAGTCATCTTTAGAACTCCTAATCCTTTTGTACTATTATATTTTGCAATGTAATATAGCCTGCAGTCAAACTAATTATTTTCATTAGTTTTATTTCTCCCTTCCATATTACAAATATCATATTTGTACTTTAAAATAGGAGGTATAAAAAAATAAATTATGTAAGAAAAGAATGAGAATAAAGTAATAAGATTAAGCATTTAGTTTTAATAATTACCACCAAAGGATGATACTTACGATGGATGTTAATTAACAAAAATAGAATGAAATCAATGCACCATATAGAAGTTCCATTAGTAGAAAACTTTCATAGGAAAGGAATTAACATAAACTATAACCATGTAGAGATATCATTAGTTAGTGGAAGAATTTCACAATAATTTATATATCAATGCATGGAAAAATATAATAGGAAAATAATATTCATATTAGCTTAATCTCAATGTTTCTTTAAGTTGAGGTTAAAGACAAAAAATTCCTTATTCTACAACAAAAATGAATTAATAAATGTATTTTAGCAACTTGTCAAGTAAACATTTATGGAATGCTAGAGAGAGACATCAAATATATTATTTACAAGCATTAATTGAAGATGCCATAAAAACATAAGGGATAGAGCTATTTTCAACTCTATATTTGATTCTTAAGGAGAATAAACTTAGAAGTGTGCAAAAATCAAGTAAAACATTATTTAATCTTAATCCTAGTTGAAAGTATAGAATATATAAATTTAGAAAATAAAACAACTATTTTTTCTTTGTTTAACTTAAAAGTTCAATATGAAAGAATTGCATGCTAGTGTATTATGAAAATATAATAAGAATGATAGAGAAATAGAAGAAAAAAATGAAACAAAAGCATAAATTTCTCTTATTTATGAATGTGTAAAATTCTACCTTACCTTTTTGTATTTATAGATGCCCTGTGCACCAATTGACAACTATCACTATTATGCCTTCTTTAGAAAATGGAATTTGAAAATTTTAATTTTGTGATAGAAATAATTAGAATGACTTGTATACTCTTGATAAGAATTTAAATTCAATGAAAAAAATGAAAGGATGTATTTTGATAAGTAAATATGGAAAAGATATTAAAAAAATAAAAATTTAATAATTTAATAAGACTTGGGATGAAAATTTTGTGAGAAATAAATGAGAATGAGTTAATAAAATAAAAGGACTAAAGGTTTTAAGTCATTAAAAGTAAGTATAAAGGATATTTAAGATACATTTTTGAACATGCTCCTATCATTATTTCATATTTTAAGGCAAAAAATCAACCTTGCCTTTTCATTTTCCTAAACTTTCCCAAAACTCTCACTACTCCTTCACTTCCACTAATTTCTTCTCTATCTTCCAAACCAAGAATAAGAGGGGATAATCTACATCATATTCCTCACTCAATCAAGGTAAAGACTTTTTTATCATTAAATTCCCCTTTTAATTCCTTTTAGTTTTAGTGAGGTTTGGAGAATTTTGGTTCCATAGGAAAATAGAACCTGGACTTAAGAAATTCTTAATTTGGATATGATTAGAATAAAAGAACACTAAATCTACCTTCTAGCAACCTTTTCCATACTAATAAGTAAATATTTCTCATTCTCAAAGATTTAAATGATTTGTTATGTAAAGAACTTATGTCTTAGGTCCTATTGACTATATGAAATTGTATAGACTTATGTTGAATTGATTATGCTTTACACGATTGAAAGATATGATTGAGGTATTAGATGTGTTATAAGTGTGCATTTATGGCAAAATTAGAGTTTGGAAGTAAGTTGGAAGCATGAAATACATGATAATGACAAAATGAACAGTAATTCACATTGACAATTGTATTAATTCCTAAGCAAAAGATTAATAATTAGGTTGTAATGGTTAACTATTGCTTTAGAAGTCTAGGAATTTCATCTTTGGAGCTGAACGATTGATCATTAGGCCTTTAATGATTGATCGTTGGCCTATTGGAAGAACATCCTAACAAAAATGAATAGCCAATTGTTAAGCCTCTAATAATTGACCATTAGTCCCTCTATTTTCCATACTTAATGTTATGATTGTAAGCCTATTATGATAAACAATGATTGCATTTAAATATGATTTATATGTTAATTATGGAGTGAGTTTAAGTTATGTGTCCATACAAGTAAGCATGGGAATGTCATGGCAACATGATATTTGAGTTGTGTACATTTAAGTACTTAGATAGTAATGAAGGAATAATGTAAATACATTTGAAATGCAGTAAGCATTGACATATATGTTGTGAATAAGAATATGTTGAATGATTCTAATATATGAAATAAAAAAAGGAATGTGATATTGTTAAAAGCTTGCACAAGGCTATCTTCACTAAAAGGTAATATGATTGTGTCAAAAGCTTATGACTGTCTTTACCAAAAAGGTATGAAAGCCCATATGAGATTGTCTTTTCTAAATGAACATAATATTGAAGTCCGCAATACTATCTTATTATTATATGTATGACATGGCAAGATTGCTTGTAAATGAACATGTGGTTACTAATGGAATTTGTGTTACAATAAGTATGATTATGTTTTTAGGTTTATAGGAAGGTAATTCTAGTTAGTAAGTTTGAAATTATTATCTATGCTTGATTATACTAGAGTATTTACTCACTAAGCCCTAAACTTACTCTTCCACATTTCATTTTGCAAATATATAGGTTAAGCCTCCACTATTGCCTCCCTAGAGTTAGACTTACTAGAAGCTAGTTGCGTTGGTTATTAGCAAACCTAACTTCCTTTTATTTTGTAAACCTTTTTTGGTGCATCTAGATACCTCTATTCCTTTTGATATAGGACTTGTTCGAGGTGAGGCAATAAATAGTAAACCCCTCTCAATAATAGCACCTCCAAGGATCAAACTAAAGACTTTTTAGGCCTTGAAGGCCTTAGAACTCAGCTTACTACCGCTAAGCCAACCAATTGTTGGTATTTTTATAAACTTTGTTGATACATAAAATATTCTTCTTTCCTTAATGTTTTTACATTGTTTAACTACACATTTTAGATAAATATCCAAGAATTTAATGAATGAAATGAATTAAGTTAGCGGGAATTAGATAATGAATTTCATGTTAGTCATGACTACAGTTTAGGTCATGACAATCATAATTGATAATTGTAATTATTTTTAATTGATAACTATTTCTTATTGGTTACAATTAAATATAAGGTTAAACTTTGTAACAGCTAATTGATAACCAAAAGATTTGATCAATATCCATATAAATATATATTTACAAAATTTTATTCAAATGTTATAATATACTTATTGATTGAATTTCTATAAATTTGTGTATCTTTTTTATTTATTCAAATTTTAATAGCTTTAAATATCAAAATAATTTTCAAAATATAAAACTTATTTTCATAGCTTATGGTTA
Source organism: Sindora glabra (assembly GCA_020226215.1). Lineage (NCBI taxonomy): Eukaryota > Viridiplantae > Streptophyta > Magnoliopsida > Fabales > Fabaceae > Sindora > Sindora glabra. The sequence continues at coordinate 63,563,976 of CM035232.1, read as the reverse complement.
TGAGAAGTATTTTTTAAAAACTGATATGAGGAAGATTATGTTAAACATTTTAATTATAGATCTCAAATTAATTCATAAATAATGAGTAATACTAATATTATTTTCTAAACTTAGAACTTAGTGACTATATCATAAAGGATTGTTTGTGATATTTATACCTATAATAGGTTAGTTGGGCATGGATATTATAATGGGTATGAATTATGACCTAACTCAATTTATTTAAAAACTTTCCTACTTTTAGTAATCTAATCCTAATTTATATTGTCCATTGATGTGCATAGTCAGTTTCCTCATTATAGAGAGAAGGATGCGAGGTTACGATAAAAGGAAAGAGAATTTTATTATTTGTTTTCTTGTTTATGAAGACATTCTGGATGATAAAGAGTATATGGAAATTAAGAATCTATAGAGAAGGAATATGAAGAATAATTGCATAATTAAATTCTACCAATAAAAGGTATTTATACTTCTTCTCTTCCTAAATATAATCAAAGTATTACTCTTTTCATGCTATGGTATATGATGTAAATTAGGGATTATCAAATTAAAGAAATTATAAAATTATTGGAAATAAATTTCAACAATGATATCAAAGCCAAGTTATATCATGTATCATGGTTGATCTTTATTAGGGCCATTATGTGGAAATTATATGATTTCTTTCTCTCATTTCAAGATAAATTTTAATTCTATTTTTAGTAATTTTGTGCATAAGAATTCATATGATTTTGCTTGTTTAGCAATTGCTTTATGGTAATATATGTCATGATGAATTAAAGTGAATGAACATGTGAGGTTGGGCAAAAAATCTAGTTTGCCAGAAATGTGGAACGGTGTTTTAGGTTGCATTTCTACTCTACAAATTAACATGTATAACAATTTCTATATGCAATATATATATGATTCTATTTTTGGGTTCTATATATGCCATAGAGATTAAAATCTTACATTATATTATGTGTGTAATGGTGGTTTGGTGCATTTTAAACTTACCTTAGTTAGTTTCTATTTAATATGCTTGTGTATGCATATTTTTATGTTTTTAGAAATTATGTATATATTGAAATTACATGCATGTACTATCTTGTGTAAGGTGAATTCTAGCTAGAGTGCACACATCAATATATGTTTGTTGACTTGTGAAATTATTGAATTTTTTCTATAATATTTTATACACATATATATAGGTGCCGGGATTGGATTTTTTTTTGTTAAATTTATGAACACACAATTGCCTTTTCCTTAAAAAATGCAATAAGAAATGTTTTTTCTTTTATTTTGTTGCCCTCTTAATGTTATATATTTGTAGATGTGTATAAGTGGGAAGATGGTATGAGTCATGATATAGTTTTTCTCTTTGAAAAATATTTCTAGGTTTTGGGAGCCACATAGAAGCCCTAAAGATGTAGGCAAAAAAATGAAGAGTTGTTGTGCTTGTTTTAAATTTTTTTAAAAGAATTTATAATTTATTTTTTCCATAAGTTTTGGATTAGTTAATAAGTAACATAATACAAAATCATGATTTATGGAAAGTATGGACAATATAGGGACTTTGCTAAAGCTATTAAGCAAAATTTGCTCAATTTCTAAAAAAATAAAACACCATTTTTTACATGGTTTTGGATAAAATTTTTATTAGATTGGTTGGAATTTGAATTAGAAAATAAATCTAGATAAAACCTTATAAAAGTCATGCTAGAAATACATGAAATGGAGTTAGGTTGTGAATGGGTTTAGAACCTGTTTAGGTTAACCCATTTTATAGTCAAATAAGCAAGGAAGACAATGAACAAAGCTAACTAACTAGGCCCATGCATGTGGGAGGCACATGAGGTGGATGCATCACCTTCTTAGTAGTTATTGGGGGATAACACTTATATCAATGTTCTCCATTCTCTGAGCACCTTTCTTGGGGCATTTTTTCATAATTTTTTTAGAATAAAAAATTTTATGCTAATTTTTGCCTAATTTATTTGAGTAAATGTTTGAACTTATTGTAAGCCTAATTTTCCCCAAGTAATTCCTACAGTATTAGTTACCTAATAGAATTTTTATAGCAATTTTACATACTATTTGCATAATGTAATAATTTTTTAAGAATTATTATATTTATAGGAATTACTATATAGTCACATTATACAATGAAAATTTTGTATGATTGCATACCCATTTTTATGGAACCAATTACATAAAATTTTATTCAAAATTTTGGAAGGAAAATTTTTTAAATATATGAGAAATAGGCTATAGTATCATATTATTAATATAGTAAGTTGGCTATAATATGAGTGGAGAGTTTAATATTGTATTCCTAAAATTTTAAACACCTTTCAAGGTTAAGTTTAAAATTATAATGTTGGACTCTTGTCTTAGGTTGTAAGTCTTAAATGCCTTTCAATGTTAGATTTTATAACATGATACTAAATGTAGTTGTATAATGTAATTTTGTGAAGAAAAATATTAGCATGATTAAGCTTTTGACATGCAACAAGTGATTAGGATATTTTCCTTGATTTTGTGTCTATGTGATAAATTTTTTTCTTTCAAGACACTAGATAGGATGAATTATGATTAATGGCACCTATTAAATTGTATCTAGCAATTTAGAAGTGAAACCTACTATTAGTATAAATTTAAGTGTAAGGGCAAAAATGAAACATTTAAGCTATTTAGTTTCAAATAAAGAAAATTTGTGAAATTTAATTAAGTAGAAAAATGTCATTAATTAAGAAAATGACCTATTATGAAGTCGGTGGGTTGAGAAGGCTTATTATGAAATTTATTAACTATTATAAGCTGTAAAAAATGTAAAATTATTTTTTTTACTTGGTGTGCATTAAGTGTTTTCTACTAAAATTTGTTGACACTATGAAAGTACATTAGAGCTAGAGATGGTTATTTAATTTTTTGTTTTGTTTTGTACCAGAAACCTAATATCTTTTCACTATAAAAACTTATTTTTCTTGGTTGTCATATTTGGAGAAACAAAATTTGTTTTAATGTGTTATTTGGTTACATGTTTTATTTAGGTTACATTGGGATTTTATAAAGATCCAATTTTGAAAACTAATCCTAAAACCATCTCTAGGTTTAGTTGGATTGATCCATTTAGAAGATGTTCATGGATAGTGGGAGCTATCAAGTTGAGTTAAAATGTGGGAGTTAGAAATGAATACACCTTTGAGTTCAAAAGGATGCTTAAATGAGATTATGGGTTTAAGATCAATTCAATTGATAGTCAAAGGACTACCCTTAGAAGGAAGGTGTATATTGTCAAAGATTATCCTCTTTTGATATTTTAAAAAACTTGCTTATAGTTTAAAGTAGCTCATTTTAATGGGACCTGTGTTAGTTAGAGAACAAAATAGCTTTCCTAATTTCTAAACTAATTATTAGATATTTTTCGAGAGGGAAAATTATAAATATCTATCTATATAGTTGTATCTCATTTTGATAAGAGTGTAATTTTTCTTGAATACTAGGAGAGCAATGCAGACTAATGTATGATAATGAGTACAAGTATTATGATACTTCTAGATTTGTGTGATGATAATGTCAATCATGATATGGACTAGCTAAAACTAATGTTCCTGAAAGTCAGATATAAAGAGATAGATTAAACTTGCCTATAGGTTTGGTTAAAAAGAAAGATTATTCGATAATGCAAAAGAAAGAACATATGTAGGGGTATTTAGTTTATCTCACTCATGGTATCAAAAAAAGCCTAATATGTTAATGTACTTTCATGTTTATTAATCCAAAAAGATCAAATTTATTTGGCCTAAATATTTTCCAAGTGATAAGAAATGTTTCATATACATCAATCATAGATAAAATGTTATTTGTTTAAGTCAATGGGTTTGGGCTGCAAATGGTATTTTATCTAAGTGGTACAAACGATTACACATTGATTAGAAAAAGATCAAAAGATCTCATATGTATAGATTACTCAAGCTTATTTTATTAGTTGTTTAGGTGATCATAAATCTATACCTAGACATGTATTAAGAGACGCTGTGTTGTGAAAAATATTATATAGTCAATTGTAACAATCTCCATTAAAAGGTAAGGCATATTACATGTTATAAATATCCTTATCAAGTTAATGGGTTAAGAGTTTCTAGTCTTAACCATTTTCATGTTGCAACAATGTTGCTATTATGATTTTCACTCTAAGTAATAATAAGTTTGTCAATGTAAAAGGCTTCAATTTGAAGTACCAATTTGTGTAAGAGAGATACACGAGCATATTACTTATTTTCCACAAATTATATGTTTATGGATCCACTAACTAAAGGCTTAAGGATCAATATAAATCATGATCATATGAATGATATAAGTTTGCCTAGGCCTTATGGTATTTTGGATTAGTGGGAGTTTTGATAAGATAAATTCATTGATATCTTACAATATATTTTAAAAAAATACTTATAATAATATATTCATATTATTACTATATATTTTACACATTTTGGTTATGACATATTAATTCTCACTAGGTATTTTAGGTGAATGGTGGGATTATTGTATGAAGATTTACATTTAGTCATATTAAGGTAATGTAAATCCTATTATACATATTATATTTATTAATTGTTTGATTGGTGAGATGTAAATATTCAACATGTTTAATATTACTATTCCTTCAGATATAATATTTAATATTGCTGATGCTTATAATCTAAATCAGACTTATAGGTGAAATAATACTGTTAAATATTAACATTAATTTTGAAGCGGTTATTATTTATAAATTAATGAGGGTTAAAGTGGGAGATTGTTGAACATTTTAAATATGATTCTCACATTAATTCATAAATAATGAATAATGTTAATATTATTTTCTAGACCCAAAACTTAATGACTATATTGCAATGCATTGTGTGTGGTATTTATACCCATAATGAGTTAATTGGATATGAATTTTATAATAGGTAGGATACATAATCCAACTTACTTAATGATGTGAAATTGTTGGATCTTTCCCAAATCAGATGCAATCAAAGTAAAAAAAAGAATGATATTCCCGCCATGCTTCAGAAAAGAGGAAGAATTGGAAGCAATAAGAGATATATTTGACGCCACAAAGGTTGAATGCCCTTTGATAAGTCTTCAAGTTCATACAAGAACCTAGAGAGAAAAATCTCACAAGCAATCAGCTTTTTCTCAAAATGTCTGAATTGTGATAGAATAAGGAACAAGCCTCCTTATTGACTTTCTAAAACCCTAATTGACAAATAGGCTCAAATAAAGCCCAAAATAGGTCCAAAATACTTTAAGGTGATGCAGCACAAAATAAGTACAAATTAAAAGCCCAAATGCTATTTTAAAGCCCAAAACATCAAATAATAGAAAACAAGATGAGATGGTGCCAATTAGGACTATGGCTGATGTGGCAATGACATGGATTGTGGCTGATGTGGCGATGATGTGGCTCCACCTCTGATGATGTGGCAATGACATGGATTGTGACAATGATGTGGCTCCACCAATTTGATGATGATGTGGCATAATTCAAATGCACTTGATTAAGCTCTTCTCCTATCTTACTTCCTTATGATTGACTCCCTTTAAATTCACATCATTCCCCCTCTCTTCAAAAAGATTCGTCCTCGAATCTTTAAAACCTACATCAAAGGGAGAAAGATTAAAATCACTAAATGAAATACTCACATCCAACTCACCATAAGAATTCAAATTAAGAAAACAACAATTGTCTTTTTCATGACTTGGTGTGAATCACTTCCACATAGATGTAGCTAGGATTCCCTTGGATTGGAAACACTTCCTTTTCCACTCATACCATCAACAAGCAACTACCCGGATCAAATACAAAATAAGAGTCAATAATCTCATGCAAGCATACAAAATTAACAATAGTGAGAAGTTTATCATTGGAAGCACATCGAACATGATTCTTTATAAGTTTCCTACAGAAGTTAATCAAACCATGAAAGCTCTCAATTTCACTAACAAACATAGGTGGCAACCATTGTTTAAGTGCTTTTTCTTTGATCACTTCCATTGCATTGTCACACACAACATATTTCAAATATTTAACACAATTCATGCATAATAAACATTCTTCAAAATTATTGTGCAACTTTTCATTTCTTAAAATATTGCAAACAGATTTCAAAGATTCAAAATGCTCCTCCACAACTTTGTCATACACAAGAATTTTAACAAGAGGTGGCACACGATCTTTCCAATGCTTTAAATTCTCAAGTCCTAGCAATATCCAACCTTTCAGCACATAAAAATGATTTAAATGAGGAACAGCAAATTTATTCATGGAAATGCACAAAACATGAAGATAATAGGCACTCACAAAAAACTTGCAACTAAAAACATGCAAACTTATCATAAGAATTTTATCTAAATAGACCCTAACAAATTTATTAAAAGAAGTATTCAAAATATGATTCATTAAGCTCACAAAAATACTTAGTGCATTAGACAAACCAAAAAGCAAAGACAACCATTCATACAAACCATGCTTTGTTTTCAAGATGTTTTTCCATGCATTCCTTACTTCAAAGCAAAGTGGATTAAATCCTCCCATCAAACTGTGCTTGGAAAACACATAAGGATCCAACAACACATAACGCATGTTATCTAAACTCTTTTTAAATTCAAAATGTCTAATCAAATCAACTTTTTTGGTGAGAAAACTTCTATAAAACACAAAAGACATATCATGCAAATCCCTTCGAGTCTTCTTAATGTCAAAATGTATTATCAAATCACAATCATAAGTTTTTCCAACAAACAAATCATCTAGAGAACTTTTAGGCAAAAACAATTCATTCCTTTTACACAAAATCTTATCATTCCTAAACATTTCTCCAAAAATCATTTCTTCACAAACATCAACTTTGGAAACAAACTCAACTTGTAAAGGAATAACAAAATCATGTGAAGAGGCAGCACTCTCAAAATCAACTACATACAAATTGTCAAGGCACTCAAAACTCATCAATTCTATATGCAAATAATCCTTAGGCCCAAAATTTAGTGATCTATCATGGAAAGTCAGGAAAAGAGTATACCTTTGAGCCAAAACATTATCTACCTCACTACCTTTACCTTGCCTACATTGCATTACACATGGATATGCTTCATGAAGTTCTTCCTTCTTACTATATTTTTCAATCACATGATCTTCATAAGTTTAAGTTGAATTTCCAAGGATGAAATTTATATGATGTTCTCCTTTCTTCAAAGATTGCACTTCTTTAGAGCTTTCTCTTGAAGGTACATCTTGATGTTTCTGTAAAAGAAAATCAAAAGTATTTGGAAAAACAATTGATCTAGAAACATATAAAGCATTCCTCACAATACTTGTTTTTGCAAACACACTTAACTTTTCTTTTCTTTGTTTTGATGGCTCTCCTCTCTCATGTTTTCTCTCTTCTTTTTCACAAGTACTCTCTTTTTTTTCATTCACACTCTTGTTCTTTTTATCTTTCTCATTCTGGTCTACATTCTTTTTCCTTTTTTCTTCCTTTTCTCTCTTTTTTTGCATTATCATTTGATCTTCATAAACTTGTTTTGGAGTTAAAGGCCTAAGGGAGAACTTCTTTCCATCTTTGACAAGCTTGTATTTGTTGAGAACACCATCATGAGTAACTTGTCTATCAAATTGCCATGGCCTCCCAAGCAAAAGATGGCAAGCATGCATGGGAACCACATCACAAAGAATCTCATCATGGTACCTCCCAATAGAGAAAGAGACCAGCACTTGTTTATTCACTTTCAACTCCCCATTTTCATTCAACCATTGAAGCTTGTAAGGGGTAGGGTGCTGTAAATTGGGCAAATTCAACTTTTCAACTAAGGTAGTGCTAGCCACATTAGCACAACTCCCACTATCAATGATAACTTGGCAAGCCTTCCCTTGGATGTTGCACCTTGTATGAAAAAGATTTCCTCTTTGATTCTCACTCTCCTCCTTGATTTGCATATTTAAGGCTCTCCTACTCACCAATCCACCTCCATCAAAAGGATCCTCACTACTCATACTATCTTCATCGGATGAAGTAGCTTGTTCTTTCTCACTTGTAGAATCCCATTCCCCATTGTCTTTGATCACCATAAGCCTTTTGTTTGGACAATTACTAGCAATATGTCCTCTTCCCAAGCATTTGAAACACTTCATGTTGGAATGTTTCTGATTCTCCTCCACTTTGTTTTTGCCCTTAGAAGATTCATCTTTTGATTTTGAAGAGAATTCAGATTTGAACTTGCTTCCTCTTTCCTCCTTCTTGTCACTCTTTTTATCCCAAGACTTCTATGGAGAGCTTGATTGTGAATTATATTTAGATGAACTCCTTCTTTTGAGTTGCCTTTCCACTTTCATAGCCAAGTGTACCAACTCCTCCAAAGATGCAAAGTGTTGTAACTCCACCACATTAGCAATATCTCTATTCAATCCATGGAGAAATCTAGCCATAGTTGCTTCTTGACTTTCTTCCACATTGGCTCTTGTCATAATGATTTCCATTTCCTTGTGATAATCCTCAACACTCTTAGCTCCTTGAATCAGACTTTGCAATTTTTGATGCAAATCCCTTTGGTAATAGCTAGGGATAAATCTTCTTTTCATGACAAACTTCAAGTCTTCCCAAGTTGTAATGGACCTTTCTCTCTCTCTCCTTACATCTATCATCAATTTATCCCACCAAACAATTGCATAATCAGAGAATTCAGTAACAGCAAGCTTTACCTTCTTTTCCTCCGAATAATTGTGGCAATCAAATATCAATTCCATCTTCTTTTCCCATTCAAAATAAGCTTCTGGATCATTTCTTCCTTGGAATGATGGGATTTTCATCTTAATGCTGTCAAGATTGGTATCTATCCTTGCTCTTCTAACATGTCTCCTTTCACCTCTTCTTCTCCCACCCTCATTTGAGCTATCTGACCTCTCACTTCTACCCTCAAAATTTTCAACTCCTTCATCTCCCACATGCCTATCATTTTGTCTTCTTTCTCCTTCAATCCCTCTTAGCCTCTCATTCATTCCAGCAATTTGTTCATTCAATCTCTTAAATTGTTGAAACATAGCTCTCATAGTGAAATCTAGATTCTCAGTTTGGAAAGTATTGTTATCACTTCCTCCCGACATTGTTAATGATTAAACCTGCAAGAAAAGGTTAGATAAAAAAAAAGGAGCCTCACAAAACCACACTTCTCACTTGATTTAGGGGCACTCACACTCGTGTTTGCACTGTAATTTAGGCTTTTATCATCAAGTGATCTCACACACTCTTGCCTTTTCCCACTCCTTTTTTTTTCCTCTCTTGTGGTTCTTTTGGAACTAAAATGACACAACTAGCAGAAATCCAACAATTGTGGCTATCACTATCTCAAATTGAATGCCAACAAAAGGTGACAACACAATAACAACATGGCAGCATGGAATTAATACAATTGAACTTCTAGGAAGAAAGGAAAAATAAAAACAAAGACTTAAGGACACAAAATAATGAGAAGCAATAACTCAAAATAACAAGAGGTGCTGATTTAAAGAATTCAAGTAATTGAAAGAGACAATGAACATTTAATGTCAAAATGAGAAGTTCAAGTGTAATTAGAGCATGTCAAGAATCAACAATAACTACAAGCAAACAACTTCTTTTCTTTTGAATGTGTTCCAATTTGTTTTCAACAATTCAACACTTTATTTTTCTTGCCTCTTCTTTGTAAGTTGCCTTTTGATTCACTAACTTGGCTTTTCTTCTTTGTTTCTTGCTATTTTTTTTTGTCAATTGTTTTTGCTTTCTAACTCACAACTACTCAGTACCATTCTTCATTTTGTTCTTGCATTTGTTTTTACTTCAAACACAAGTTCACCATTCAGCACTAGTTTGCTGATTGCAAGGCTTTTTAACACAATTCAAACTTGGTGCTCTTTACTTTGCTTTAATCAATTACTATATTCAATTATAACACTTTGATGTTGTGCTATTAGAATATGGCAATTGGCTATTGCAAGCTGAACTTCTTCACTTTGAACTTGTAACAAACATGTTCAATGCACCTTTCAATCACTAGACCAGCACAAATATTTGGAGCAAATTTTGAGCTAAACAACAAGAAATAACACAAAACAAAGAAGTATCAAAGTAAATTCAGACCTACAATTGACTTGGACAACTTATCAAACACATGGAAGGCAGAAAAGAAGAACAACACAAATTTGACACAATGGTGAATCAAAATACAAAAATTCAACACAAACCTAATCAGAAATGAAATGAATAAAAAAAAACCAAATAAAAACAAGAAAGAAATGAAGATTTAGGATATAAAATGCGTGAACAGTATCATGAACAGTGTGATGAACAGTGACGCAACAGTACAGAATTAAGAGAAATAAAACTTGAATTGGGAACCTTGCTCTGAATACCAAATGATGTGAAATTGTTGGATCTTTCCCAAATCAGATGCAATCAAAGTAAAAAAAAGAATGATATTCCCGCCATGCTTCAGAAAAGAGGAAGAATTGGAAGCAATAAGAGATATATTTGACGCCACAAAGGTTGAATGCCCTTTGATAAGTCTTCAAGTTCATACAAGAACCTAGAGAGAAAAATCTCACAAGCAATCAGTTTTTTCTCAAAATGTCTGAATTGTGATAGAATAAGGAACAAGCCTCTTTATTGACTTTCTAAAACCCTAATTGACAAATGGACTCAAATAAAGCTCAAAATAGGTCCAAAATACTTTAAGGTGATGCAGCACAAAATAAGTACAAATTAAAAGCCCAAATGCTATTTTAAAGCCCAAAACATCAAATAATAGAAAACAAGATGAGATGGCGCCAATTAGGACTATGGCTGATGTGGCAATGACATGGATTGTGGCTGATGTGGCGATGATGTGGCTCCACCTCTGATGATGTGGCAATGACATGGATTGTGACAATGATGTGGCTCCACCAATTTGATGATGATGTGGCATAATTCAAATGCACTTGATTAAGCTCTCCTCCTATCTTACTTCCTTATGATTGACTCCCTTTAAATTCACATCACTTTATTTAAGAGGCCCCTTCTACTTATAATAACCTAATTCTAATTTACATTATCTCATCAATGTATGGAGTCAATTATTTCATTTAAGAGAGAGAGAGAGAGAGAGATGGGAGGCCATGATAGAGGGAAAGAGACTTTTATCACTTGTTTTCTTCTTTATGTAGATACATTTTTTATGATAGAAAGTATGAGAAAATTGGGAATTTCTAGAGAAAGAATATGAAGAATAATTGCCTAATTAAATTCTGCCAATAAAATATACTTATAGTTCTTCTCTATTGAATTATATTCCTAAATGTAATTAGAGTATTCCTCTTTTCATACTATGGTATATGATATAAATGGGAGATTATCAAATAAAAGAAATTATAAAATTATTGAAAACAAATTTCATTAGATTATGCCAAAAAAAATTCACATGTTTTTTCTACGGTTCAAAAATCATGAAAAAAAACAGTTGTTTGTACATAATTCAATGATTTATTATGACTTTATCCACAAAAAATAATTTATTTTTTAGTATCGAGATCGAGGAAGATCATATTAATGAACTTAATTTATCCGCACGGTCAAACCATCGATCCACCACGCAAGCCTTTAGCATTTAGAAGAAAACATTTCACTTCATTGTTTTTATACATTTATATTTTCTTTTTCTCCAAATTTTTACATTCTTGAAATAAAATATAATTTTTTATTCAAATATGGGGATGATTATTTTATTATCAGAAGGAACAAGTTATTTAACCCACCTGATATTTTAAATTCAAAGTCAAAATACAGGGAGAAAATTCCGAAACAACATCAAATAGTACTTGTCCACTAAACGGTGCCGGCCCTTGAGAACATCTGGTCATGTTTTAAATACACATGGACAGGATGTAGAACTACTTCACTACTTCGTAGGAACATTTCCAATTTGTTTTCTTATTGTTTATCTTCCTTTGCTCGTTTTTTTGTTCTATTCCTTATTTTTATTGTCTGTAATGTCATGTTTTATGTATTAAAGATAATATTTGAAATTAAATTTCAACTATAAATTAAAAATTATTAATTTAATATAAAATTATGAAATAATTTTGTAAAATTTAATTTTAAATCTTATTTTTAATATTATATATACTTTCCCCTATTGTTTTACTAGTTAATAAATAAACAGAAACCTCAATTTTCACGTTGTTCCCAGATAAAGCGGTCGCCCTGTTGCTGCTATTAGCGTTTAGGAAAGCAATGAGTTTGAAGCTTCAGCACAAAAAAAAGGAAGCTTCGCGGACCGACAGTACGAGGAGCTAAAAAACACGAATAACGAACGTTCCTCCGTTTAAAGCACGCTAAGCAACAAAGGACCACGGCCTTTAAAGACTTACCCTAATATATTAATATATTGATGCTATGTAAATATTTCTTATACAGAAACTTAAATTTAATTTATTATTGATATAAAAAAAGATAAGTTTTAAACATTTAATAATAATTGAAAACTTTTATTAATAATAAAAAATTTTAAATAATTTTTTATTGATATAATAATATATAAATAAATAAAAGATAATTTTTTTAGAAATATTACATATATTGAAAATAAGATTTAAAATTAAATTTCAAATATAAATTAAAAGTTATCATTAAATATAGATAATCAATCAGATTTATAAAATTTAATTTAATGGATATAAAAAAAATTTAAAACTCAATTTTAGATTTTATTTTTGGTACTTATAATATTTTTGAATTTTTTTATACTGATAATATCAAATTTAAATCTTTTAGACAATTATCTCTATAAAATTTTAATTTTATATATTAAATTTTATTTTTAAAAAAGTAACTTTATACCAACTTTTTATATAATAAATATATAAAAAATTGAATCTCCATCTATTGAATTTATTTCATAGAAGTATTTTAATTTTTTTTACAAATTTCTCAAAAAAATATTTTGTGTCTTTTTAATAATAATAATAATAATAATAATAATAATAATAATAATAATAATAATAATAATAATAATAATAATAATAATAATAATAATAATAATAATAAGTGATGAACAATTTAATATTAACATAATGGTTAGAATTGAAACCTAAAATAGGGTATAAAAAAAGTTCCAAAAACAATATTCCATAAAGTTGCAACAATGAAGATGTCAAGATATTTTGTGCTATCTTTTAATAATATTGATGGGCTCCTACCTTAGAGAATAAGTATGGAAATGTGTTATAACTTGACATTTATGACAATCCCATAAGTAAATGTGTGTTCAATTTTGGACGAGATTTAGTGGAAAAATCAAGCATATTATACCTATCTTGTGGTTGAAATTTTGGATCCATTCAACTTGTGTACTATTTTTTTTATTTTTTCAAGTTTGGGAGTATTTCGATAATATTATCATAGTTGGAGAATCTGGAGGGGTTTGAAAAATCTATATTTATGATCCCCACATCTTTTATTTTTGTATTAGTGTATTTTGATGCTAATTAGACACTCAAAGCATTATGAAAAAGGCTTATGACAACTTAAAAAAAAGTATATTTACTTATGTTAGATGCATTTTTGTTCAAAATATTTTTTAAAAGGTTAAAGTGTCAAAAAGGCCTAGTGGGGCACATTGGCCCCAAGCTAAGGACTTGAATGTGTAGGCAATATTGGCTTGTAGCTATCTTCTACACACTTAAAATTATGGTATGAAGCATGTATCAAGTGATCAGAGTGTCTATTTCCTTATTCAAATTATTCATTTTTAAACTTATTGTACCTAAAGGTTCTCGATATGGGGTAATTTTGTAGTTCAGTATGTAGAGGTGCTTTGGTAACATTCAATTATTGTATTAGGACATGTTATATGCAAGATTTTATCATATGGATGATAAATCTTTGATATCCTAATATCTTTTTCAAGTGTGCCATGAGAGAATTTTATGGAAAGGCTAGCATATTTGTCAAGAGTGGCAAACACATGTCATACAGTTTCAACTAGAGAGCTACAGACTTATGACATTTGGTATCAGAGCCTAGTTTATTCCAAAGGGTCAAGATAGAATAGGCTACAATTAGTTTAGATGCAGTTTGTCTAATGCTATATAAGGAATGTACGAAGTAATCATTCTTAAACTTAGAGGAGTTGTTGCAAAGGAATTAACCAGAGGGTTAATAGGTTAAATCAGCCAAAAAGCTAGCATTTAAGAGGATGATGTATCCAAGTGATTGTGGATTGATGCATTAGGCATAAGCATTATGCTAGAAGGCTTGCTTGCCTATGTATACAAGACATTGGTTATGCACTTATTCATAGTAATGGCATTAAAAGATGTAAAATACCATCTAGAGGGATAAGTGAATTAATAATCTATCTAGAGGGAGAAACTTTGATCTTACTAGAGAGCTTGGTTATTTCTAGAGAGATTAGTAAAGCCAAAGGGTAAAACCTTGGTCGTACAAAAATGTGTAACAATGGTTAAAGGATATAAGCAAATTACTTTCAAGAAAGGAGAATAAAATCATGTCAAGAAGCTCTAAAGGGATTGTTCGTGGTGGTTAAAGGAGCATAGCTAAAAGGTAAAGTAGATTACTTTAGAGGGAGTAGTCTAAATTCATGTCAAGGTGGTCTAGAGGGATTGTTCATGTTACTCGAAAGAGCATAGCAAATGGACAAAGCAAAAAATTTAGAAAAATCGATACAATGTCCATAATCTATAAATTTGATAGAGAGCATCCAATCACTTACAAGATTCGAGATAAGATGCTAAAAAGTTAGTGCATCATAATCACATAATAATGATAATGACAATATAGTAGGCTAGGCTATATAATTGCTTGGTGGAGTGGCAAAAAGACTTAAAGGAGGGGTAGCAAACTAGCACCACATAGTCATAAAGTTAAGAGACTATATGGCAATTAAGTTCATGTTTGCTCTTATACAAGTAAAATGGAACTCGAGCAAGAGTATGGAGGATTCTATGCTCAACCCCATCAAGCTATTAATGTAGGGGAGTCATTAAAGGATGTAATTGAAGAAGTTGTCAAAGGATGCACTTAAGATAAAACTATGAGAGCCTAGACATTTGTGAACATCACTTAAGATAGGAGAGGTTGTGAAGACCATCGTACTAGGGAGCATTAATTCCAAAAGGGTTATGATAGTGGATGAGATGTTAGAGGATATTGATTTAGAGAGAATCAAAGGATTCAATTAAATATGAAAATGGTATTGCGAATTGTTGAATTAACTAAAAGTGATATAAGTGGACTTATAAATAAGATTATGGAGCTTATGCATACATCAAGTGTAAGTCTTGGCTTTTACACTTATGTAATGGAACATTAGGTGTAAGAATTTTGTTAATAGGTAATTCAAAGTATTAAGCATTGTTTATGAGCTATAGTATTAGCACACACTTTTGTTATGAAGGTGGCATTCATGCAAGCTACAAAGGTAGTAAGCATAAAGTTACAAAGACAACTACCCATTAGACAAGTTATAAAGTTAACAAGTTTGGAAAGCTAGTAGGAAAGTAGCACTAGAAGATATTGGGACACTTTAAAAGTAGCCTACAAAGATAGCCTTTTGAGAAATTTGTCGAAAGTGCATCTAGTCAAGAGAATATCAATGTTCAAGGGTGATAGGCTAACTTTGAGATAGGAAAGATTCATAGTGCTTGAAGAGATGGGCATAATTAGTCGAGGTAGTAATTTCAAAAAGTAGTTTAAATACCAAAAAAGACCAACATGATATTTTGAGAGAGTAAATAGATTTTTAATACAGTTATGCTAAATTGATGAATCAATAAAGGCATTAATACTTGAAGTGGGGAAGGATGCCACAAGTTGGCAGTAGTGACAGTTCAATAGGCAAATGTGCTAGGTTTTAAACAAGACTTTAGGCTAAAATTAACATATTATATAGGTCTTATGGTTGAAACTTGGATCAATTTGACTTGTGTACCATCTTTCCTAAATTTTCTAAGTTTTGGGATATTTTGATAATTTTGGCATAGTAGGAGAATCTAAAGGGATTTGGAAAGTCTATATTTATGATCTTCATATTTTTATTTTCATGTCAATGCATTTTAATATCAATTAGACACTCGGAGCATTACAAAAAAATCTTATGACGATTTAGAAAAAAGAATGTCTATTAGTATTAAATGAACTTTTATTCAAAATATTCTTTAAAAGAATGGAATGTTAGGAAGGTTCAATAGAGCATTGGCATTGAGTTTGTCTACTTATGTTAGACGGAGTTTTTATTCAAAATGCTATTTAAAAGAGTGAAGTGTTAGGAAAGTTTGATAGGGTATCTTGGCATTGAGTTTGGGACTCGAATCTATTAGCATATAATCATCTCCTATACACTTAAAACTATGGAATTAGAGTACTCATCTCCCTATTCAAACAGTCCCCTTTTAGGCTAGTTGTACTCGAAAGTTCTCGGTGTGAGGCGATCTTGTGGCTTAGCATACATGAGTACTTCAGCAACATTTGATTATTGCCTTTAGAAATATTGTATATGGAATTTTATTGTATAAGTGATAAATTTTTATGTCTCACTCTCTTCTTCAAGTGTGCTATAAGAGAGTTTTATAAGAAGGTTGACATGTTCACTAATAATAATAATTATGTGCCATACAATTTTGATTAGAAAGTTAACAAACCGTGACAAAAGTGCATGATCCTTAAAACATACAGATAAAACTTCAAAGCGGACGACTCTCAGACAATTTCTCTGTATTATTCTCTCAACACACAAACAAAAGCTTATGCCACAAGCGGGCGGGGAAACCTTATGAACTTCAATAATTTAATAGTGATCGAGGATTTACAATTAGAAAATTACTCATCCTCACTTTATTATTGTTTTGGGGACAAAAACCTTGACATTGTCAAAAGATTCGCATTTCATTGGTTTCATTAGAATTACATGTATTTCAAAAGGAGAATTATATGCATTTTAAAGATTTTTATTAAAATATTTATAATTATTTATGGAAGTGTGCTGAAAATAAAATAATTAGCGCAGAAGGATTCGTACCCCTTTTCTATGTCATATGATTAGTAAACATTCCAATAAATAGACAGCCATACGCAAATATTCACACACGCAATCGTATAGGTTTTGCACATGTATGTATGTTTCTACTATAACTTGCAACTTCATGCAATTATATTAAAATTTAATTGCTATTTTTTTTTTCATTTTTATTAGATATCCTTTCGGAATTTGGTGAATGAAATATATTTCTTCATCATTAGTTTCTTTACCCTAAATATTATTAAAAAATTCATATTCGGTTTGACTGATTTTTAAATAATTAATAAAATTTACAATTGAGAGCTTTTAATTTAAATGAAATTTAATTTTTTTTAAAAAATTTATGTCTTTCTTTATATTTAATATCTTTTTTATCATTATATATATATATATATATATATATATATATATATATATATATATATATATATATATATATATATATATATATATATATATATCTAGTAATTTCATTATTCATTTTGTAAAAAAAAAAGGAAACTAATACAATTTATAGTATAGAGAAACGTAAACATAATAAAAATTCTTCACCAAAAAAATTTAAAATTGTCATATAAAATAACAATATTTTATATTTTGACATGATAATATATTAATTATTCCTCAATTATTTTTATGCAAATTACAGACTTCAAGGGCTCATTTATTTTAATGAAAAATATTGTCAATAGGAATATAATTATAAAATAGTAAAATGAGGAAAAAATTTCTATTTGTTTAGTGTTAAATATGAATAATATAATAAAAACATGGTACAACATTGCTATATGCACTAAAAATTAGATTTGAAATTGGATTTTGAATACAAATCTAATTACATATAGAATGATAAAATAAAAGAAAAATTGCACATTACCCCTCTAAATATGTGGTAGTTAGATTTTACCCAATCGAATTATGAAAACAAGTAAATTACCTCTTAAAATTATATAAAACTTGGATTATATCTCTAATGTTAATAATTTAATAGAAAATGTTGGAAAACAATTATAAATTAACCCCATCAATTATGAGATAATTACATTTTACTCCTATTGCTTTAAAATTTGCAACTTAATCTTTTAATTCTATAAAACTTGTGATTAACACTCATTATTTACTTAATTAATTTTTTTTATTAAATCACATGAATTTTAAAAAAGTTTTTAAACTTGAATCATAATATTATTATATATTAGATTGTCACATTATTTTTTATGCATAATTCTTATGTTATATAATTAATAAAAATTAAATTAAATATATAAAATTTTAATTAAAAACTTAAAAGTGAGTTATGAAATTATGTGTAAAAAATGATATAATAAATTAATATACAATAATATTTTAATTTATATAATTAGAATTACTCAATATTAGTCGTCACTATTTAATTTTTTTTATTGAATTAGTTACTTATTCCATGGAATATAGGTAAAAATATTAAGTAAAAAAGTGAAATAAACACAAATGTTATATTATATAAAAATATTAAAAACTTAATATTTTTATTTCATATAATTATATTCAATTTAATTTTAATACTACAATAATCATAGCAAGGATGAACAATAATTTCTACTTTGTCACTTAAGATTTTTTTTCACAATTTACTTTATTTAAAATTTAATAATTATATAGTATATGTTTATATTTATTTTATTATTTTAAAATTAATAATCCATCGTAATACTTATATTTAGACTAATACATTTATCTTGAAAAAAATTATATTAGTTAATAAATTTACTTTATTTACTTTTTTTTACATAAAACTTTAGAAGGGGAGTGGGAAGCTTAGAGAAGTAAACTCATCGAGAAAGGAATATTTTAGCAATAAACAATGGCTAGATAAAATTTGACTTTAAACTAATATGGTGTGAGGATTGAGGAGGCATCTAATTTTTCTTCCAACAAATGTGTAATCTCGTATAAAATATAGTAATCTAAAACTTTGTTCAATTTTTTTAAAAAATTTATATTGGTTAGGCTTCTTTTTGACATAAAAAATTAATTTCAATAAATGTTTATTTTAATTTTTGGAAAGGCCTCTTATATTTCTTTTAAGAAAAATATAAATAAAATAAATTTATTAACTAATATAATCTCCTTCTAAAGATAAATGTATTAGTCTAAATATGAGTATTACAATGAACTTTTAAAAAATAAAATAAATATAACTCATATAACATATAATTATTAAATTTTAAATAAAGTAATTTGTAAAAAAAATCTTAGGCAATAAAGTAAAAATTATTATTCATCATCATTATGATTATTGTGGTATTAAGATTAAATTAAATATAATTATATGAAACAAAAATATTAAATTTTTATTATTTTTGTGTAACATAGCATTTGTATTTACTTCATTTTTTCACTTAATATTTTTTACTTATATTTTATGAAATAAACAACTAATTTAATAAAAAAATCAAATAATGATGATTAATGTTGAATAATACTAATAATGTAAATTACAATATTATTATGTATTAATTTATTATATTTTTTTCACATAATTTCATAACTTATTTTCAAGTTTTTAATTAAAATTTTATATATTTAATTTATTTTTATTAATTATATAACATAAGAATTATGTATAAAAAATAATGTGATAATCCTACATATAATAATATTATAATTCAAGCTTAATTTTCTTTAAAATTTATGTAATTTAATAGAAAAGGTTAATTAAGTAGATAATTGATGTTAATTGCAAGTTATATATAATTAATAGATTAATTTATAAATTTTAAAAGTTAGTAAGAGCAAAATATAATTATCTTATAATTAATAAGGTTAATTTATAATTTTTCTTAATATTTTTATTAAATTAGGGGTAGAATCTAAGTTTTGCATAGTTTTAGGGGATAATTCATTTATTTTCATAATTCGAGGGGATAAAATTCAATCACATCATAATTGAAAGGGATAATTTGCAATTTTTCTTAAAATAAGTTTGTAAATTTTAATTTAATGATTATCAAATATTTAAAATTTAATTTTGGATCCTTTCTTTGATACCTATAATATTTTTTAAAATAACATTCTTTTTTTTAGGAAGAAAGTATTTTCTTCTAATACCAAATTGCTAAATATCATAATATTTTAATCAAATATATAAACGATATTAATTTATTTATTTGATACAAACAAGTAAAATTTTTTAAAGAAATTTTTTTTTGATACCTAAATGGAGGAAATCTCAAAGAAATAAAATTACACTAAAATAATTCTACAAATATTAACCTTAATCACATCATCAAACATGAACACTTGAAGTTTACGAGTAGGTCTCATCATAACAGTGAGTCCCAAGGTCAGGGAATTATCATATGTGACTAACTAATTATTAATGAAAAATATTTTCGGACAAAAATAAACTAAGCTTAAATTTGAAAAGCGTCATCCAATTTTCTTTAGAGGTTGTCCAAGCATTCATTAAAAGTAAGGTATTTTGCCAGGAATTTAAATTTTTGGAAGGTTAGTTATGTTTATCATAGAATTATCAATATTTTTTTTGCCATATTTACTATTTATTTGTATTGTATATTTCAATATTTAAAAATATGTGATTGAATAATAAAAATATCGATAAATTACAACAAGGTGCCATTTCATGGATTTTATTTCAAAGAGGTGATAACATTGAATTTTTTTTCAAATAGGTTTCGATTTTATAATTTATGAATGTTATTTCAAAGAGGTGGCAACTTTGATTTTTTTTTCAAATTACCCTTTTTTTAATCATGAAGATGCAATCATGGATTAGAAATTTTGAAAGGGCATAACTCTTTAATTAATTAATTAATTTTTGTATATAACAACTTATTTTCATTTATTTTCCTATAATCTTTTCATAAAAAATAAGAAAATTTAGATTCGGCAAGGTTCACCTAATAAAAAACATGTAGATTGAACTTAAAACTTTAAATGATCATAACTTTATGCCTAGTTGTCCATTTTAGGTGAATTATTCTTTGATTTCATATAAGTTTTCGAGATCTACATGCTTGCAAAAATGACCAAGGTGTTTTGCCTACTCTAGTTGGAAAAAAAAAAGGCTTTTTTCAATAATTTTTTAATTTTTTAATTATTTTTTCAACTTTGATCTCATTTTTATCAATTCAAATTCATTCGAATCTCATATTAAATTTTTGCTCCCTAACTTTTTTTATGTTCAATAGTACCATAATAATTTTTTTAACAAATAAAGTTACCAAAGAATAATATATTACTATTTATAGACTAAATAGTAACATATTATTATTTTATTTCAAAATAATAACATTAACAAAAAATTTTAAATAAATGGATAAATTAAGTTAAATTAACAACGAAATTACTAAATAATAGCATGTTACTATTTATTCTTTAGATAATAATGTATTACTATTTCATTCTAAAATAGTAACACTAACCAAAAACTTTAAATAAATGGATAAATTAAGTGTAATTAATAATCAAATTGTCAAAGAAGAGGATTTTATTATTTTATTTCAAAATAGTAATACCAACTAAAAATCTTAAATAAATAAAAAAATTAAGTTTAATTAACAATCAAATTGTTAAAGAAGAGGATCTTATTGTTTCATTTTAAAATAGTAACACTAATTAAAAATTTTAAATAAATGGATAAATTAAGTGTAATTAATAATCAAATTGTCAAAGAAGAGGATTTTATTATTTTATTTCAAAATAGTAATACCAACTAAAAATCTTAAATAAATAAAAAAATTAAGTTTAATTAACAATCAAATTGTTAAAGAAGAGGATCTTATTGTTTCATTTTAAAATAGTAACACTAATTAAAAATTTTAAATAAATGGATAAATTAAGTTTAATTAATAACTAAACTACCAAATAATAACATGTTATTATTTATTCTCTAGATAATAACATGTTATTATTTCATTTCAAAATAGTAACAACAATAAAAAAATTTAAATAAATGAATAAATTAAGTCTAATTAATAATTAAACTACCAAAGAAGATGATATTACTCTTTTGTTGCAAAACAGTAACATTAATAAATTTTTTTAAAATAAATAGATTAATTAATTCTAATTAATAACCAAACTACCAAAGAAGAGAATGATATTGTTTCATTCTAAAATAGTAATACCAACTAAAAATTTTATATAAATTTAAGTCTAATTAACAATTAAACTATTAAAGAAGAAGATGTTATTATTTCATTCTAAAATAGTAACATCAATAAAAAAATTTCAAATAAATAGATAAATCAAATTTAATTAATAACTAAACTTCTAAAGAAGAGGATGTTACTGTTTCATTCTAAAATAGTAACAAAAACAGTAACATGTTACTATTTTATTTCAAAATAGTAGCACTAACTAAAAATATTAAATAAATAGATAAATCAAGTTAATTAATAATCAAACTGTTAAAGAATTTCATAAAGGTAGTAACATCAATCAAGAAATAAAAAAATACAAGCAAATCAAGTATCATTCATAATTAAACTATTAGAAAATAATATACTACTATTTGAACAGGAAATAGTAATACTTTATTTTTTTAGTTTGACTTGTTGCTATTTGATTTGGAATCAATAACATGAATAAAAAAATAAAGAAACATAAGTAAATTAAGTAAGATTCATAATGAAATTACTATAAAATAACGTGTTACTATTTGAACAAGAAATAGTAATACCTTATTATTTTAGTCTGATTTGTTGTCATTTGGTTTAGAATCAGTAATATGAATAAAAAATAAAGAAATATAGGTAAATCAAGTAAGATTCACAATGAAACTACCATAAAATTACGTGTTACCATTTGAAAAGGAAACAGTAACACCTTTTTTTTTTGTTTGGAATCAGTAACATGAATAAAAAAATTATTACTGTTTGAACAGAAAATAGTAACATCTTATTTTTTGGGTCTGATTTGTTGTCGTTTGGTTTGGAATCAGTAACATGAATCAAAAAATAAAGAAATACAGGTAAATCAAGTAAGATTTACAATGAAATTGTCATAAAATAATGTATTACTATCTGAATAGAAAATAGTAATACCTTATTTTTTTCTATCTTGAATCAGTAACATGAATAAAAAAATAATAAAACATAGAAAAATTAAGTAAGATTCACAATAAAATTGTTATAAAATAACGTATTACTATTTGAATAAAAAATAGTAACACCTTATTCTTTTAGTATGACTTGTTGCTTTTAAATTCTTATTTATTTTTATTTTTATCTTACTAAAAATTTATTTTAATCTCTAAAAAATTAAATTTTTATTAATTTTATTTATAATTAAAATTTTATATTAATATAATTTTTATAAAATTAAAAATTTTTCAATTTTAATTTTATAAATTTTTACTCTTTTATTTTTAATTTGTATAAGATTTGCTTAACTAGGTTATATGGTAATGGAATGTGATTCATTTATTTCTATTTTTGTACTTTTATTCTTCACAAAATGCACTTCAAGTGTGTTATTTGGACTTATGAGCATTTTGATAAATTGTGCTCAGTGGGTGCACTTAAATAAGAGAAAGTTCACTTGGTGTACCTCACTGCAATAAATTACCGCAACTGGTATTGGCCTAATTTTTTTCTTAAAAATATTCAAGTGTTTGAAAATTTGACTTTAGGGCATTATTTCACGCAATAAATAAATTAAATTATAATTTATTGATCAAATTAATAATTTATAAATTAGTATTTAGAAATATTTTTGCATTGCTTATCCAAAAAAAATAAGTTTTGAATTAGATTTTTTTCAAATAAGTAGTTGATAAATTAGCTAGTAATTGATAAATTAACTAACATTTAATAAGTTAGCTAATTGTATAAAAAATATTTTACAAAATTATCTATTGAGCTAACTAAAATTGAAAAATAATGTAAAATGATATATTAATATAAATGTATATATAAATTAAGATAATTCATATTTATCTAAAAATTAATTATATTAATGTAACTAAGATGATAAAAATAAAAATATAATATTTAATATTTAATCAATTATATTTTAGAAACTTACATATTTATTTATATAATTTTTATTTTATTATTATTAATTATATTAAAAATTAAATTAATAAAAAAATAAGAATATATTTAAAAAAATTTAAAGAGGTTACTTATAAGTTATAAATTACTTAATGTAACTTATTAAATAAAAAGTTATTTTTTTCAATAAATTAGTATATGAAATACATCTAGAAGTTATATTATAACTTATTGACTTAATTAATAAATTATAAATTAACTTATTTATTTTACAAAATAGAGTTTTAATAAAGTATTTTGAGTAACTTATAAGTTGTTATTTTTTCATCCTTCTTCTTTCTTTGATTAATTGATGACTTATGCTCTTAATCCTACAAATCTAATTTTTTTTAATCACATATTTCTGCATCCAACCCTAAATAAATAAATAAATATATATAATGACATAAAATATAATTAATTCAATTCTAGTTAATTATATCCTCATTTTAAATTATAAATACTTAAAAATATATATGTAAATAATTATGCAATATCATGAAGTGGAATTAATTATATTTTAAGTAATTATTTTTTATAAATAATAATTATTTAAAAATCATGTAAATAAATAATTTAAGGTCACAAAATATCATTAATTAAATTTTAAATTATTATATTTTATTTTAAATATATTAATTGCATTAACATAATTTGATCTTAAAATCAATTTAAATTAATTTAATTTAAATATCTATTTATGTTAAATTATTCTTTTATTTGACTTTATATTTTTAACTAATTTAATAATTAATTTTATAAAATATTTATTATACAATTAACTAACTTATTAACTATTAGTTATTAGTTAATAGTTAATTTATCAGTTATTTATACAAAATAGAGTTTAAACATAAATTTAACTTTTTTATATATAAAAAATACTCCAAAATATATTATCATAGCAGTTGATGAAAATAAAATAAAATCAATAATTATAAAATTGAACTTTAATTTTTAGTTACTTACTATTTATGAATTGTTAATATTTTCTCATGATGTGATTGTGAGAAGTAGCCTCCATAACTACATGTAAGATTGTCATATTAAGTAGATTAATTATTATAATTATAATTAAGTATTCTTACTTATTAATTTATTTGATAATCATGGCCAAAGCCATTTAATTCCTACATTAAGATGAAATGATACTTATTAATAAAAGTTTGTGGATATTCTTTATATTTTTTTAATGGAAGAAATGAATAGCTCTTTTTGAAGGTTCACTTGAAATAATGTTTCGGAGTTTTATAATTTAATGGACAAAGAAAAAGATTGGTAATTTTTTAATGGATTAAGTAATTTAAAACTCAATATAAAAGACTCTTCATCTCTCTCTACACTCACCACTATCGGCACAAGATAAGGACAATCCAAATTTGTGAGATTTTTATCATCTCATAACAGCGTTAAAGTAATAAGGAGATAAAAGATAAGTGTTTTCAATCATGTGCTAGCATTTGTTCTTCTTGCTGTTATTTATAAGATTCTTGCAAAATCTGATTCAAGATATTATATTTACTCAACTTATATGATTATTTTATAATTTATAAAAATGATAAGATATTAAAATATTTACTTTTTATAATTATTATAATTGTTAATTATATTTGTGAATTATAACATATCTAAAATCCATTTTTATATTCTTAAATTTTTCCAGTTGGATGTGTTTTTTCCCCCCTCTAAACTGCATCTTACCTTTATAATAGCTAAATCTATATTTTTGGTGATATATAATATAGCTAAATCTCTACCAATATAATTAGCCATAAAATTACGAGGGAAAATATTTAAATACCTATAAAGAATTAAAGCCATTCAAATTACAAAATTTATTCACACTTGATATTCGATTTTTTTAAATAAGATCGATGAAATTAATTAATAACTCTCCCACACAAAACTTAAAATTGAATAGGAATATATAAAATAAAATAATTTGTTCTTCGTATTTTTCGTAAAAAGGTTTGCAATTAGAATCTTCTGCAGCTTGGATGAGTAAAAATTAGGGAAGAAAAAAGAAAAAAATTTTAAATTTGAATTGAAAAAAAAATGTAAAAAAAATTCTTTTAAAAATTTGAATTATCTAGAAAATAATAACTACAAATTTAATATTTTACATTTTTTTCTTCTCTTTTTTCTCTTCATTCAAATAAAGGAAGAGAAGAATTTTCAAAAATTTCTTTCTCTCCCTTTTTCTTCCCTTCCTACCAAACAAAGCCTTGCATTTTATTTTAATTTCTTACCGCTGAAATAAAACGAAGCCATCAAATATCACCTATATATCATGGCTGCCTTCAGTACTTTAATTTTGATCGCTCTTTTGCGACAATACCAGAGGCTTCCATCTAGTTATCAGGTCAAAATTGTCAACCCAGAAGAGATATGTTGCACGAGGCTCTGCCAAGTCAGCCGCCATTTCAGGGTTTTTGTTATGTGTACATTTGTAATAACTTTACCAGAAGAAAAAGTCCAAACATGCTTATTATGTGTGTAATGTGGCAGACAATTTATTTTCAATTGCAACCAATGGAATAATAATAATTTTTAATTCAAAACAATCATCGTCATCTGTATCATCGTGATACATATTGTTTCTACTTGAATTATTTCTATTATTTAATAATTTTTGTTGAAATTTATTCTATATTTATTGTGATAAAATAAAATAAAATAATATAATATAATATAAATAGATAAAAATTTGCTTAATTAGTAATATAAAATAAGAATATTCATTGTATCAAATAAAGAAATTTGCATTTTATAATAGATGCGGTGGAACAATTCATTTCATTGTTTATGAAATGATCTTTTTACACTTTGAGCATTGCATCTTTCATATAACATTACTTTTTATGAATGAATGCTAAAACAACGATTCTTTTTAATATTTTATTAAAATATTTCAATAATTATATTTTTATAATAAAATTTAAAATATATTTTCAGTTTATTATTTATAAAAATATTTAACAAAAAAATATTAAAGCAACATAAAGTTTAAATTTAATTATTTTTAGTATGAAATTCTCTACATTTGTTAATAAATAAACAGATGGATATGGTTTAAAGGAGAAATCGATGAAGAGATATAATTCATGAAACTAGCGAGCAGAGAGAATAATTAATTAATTATATCAACTAATTTTTTGCTAATTATATGAACTAATTAAACTAAATTGATTCATTGTTATCTCATATTCCATTTAATTCGATGAAAAATATTTTTTTATAAAATATTAAAATAAAAATATTTATTTAATATTATATATGAAATTTTGAAAAAATAATTTTCTTTATTTTAAAAAAGAATTTATCTTCCTCAGTTATATTTAAATGTCATTTTTATAATCATCAATACAAGAGACATATTATTTTTTATTAATAAATATGTAAATAATATTTTCTTACAAAAAAATATTTTCTAACCAAACAAATAATATCTAAAAGAATCTTAGTAATTTTTTAATAATATAATAATATATATTAATAATAAAAATTACTGTCTTTATAGTATATTATATTTAAATTTTAAAACCTTTTTGCGTATATCTTTTCAGAAAATGACTAGCGAATTATTTTATTAAGACAAGAAATTTAAATTCATTAATCTTCTATGACCCCACTCTAATCTAATTTTATCAAGAAATGGAAATTTAAATTCATTAATGTCCTTTGTCTCTAACCTCATGTCCTTTTCCACTTTCTCTTCGCTTAGAGATTTCATAATATTTGAGTCCAAGGCAAGGAGATGGTAGAAAGTATATACTTCTTGTTCAGGAAAGTACCCCATAGTTGCCTAGGATAATGTTAGGCTTATTAAATTTTGTATCGACTCTCCTTGTACACTTCCTGCGTATAATTTGCAAGAAAATAAAATAAATAATCTAATGTGTACAGTAAATGGACAGCGACGTATGCAGAAATATTATTTTTTATTTCCCGTTATTTGATAAATATTTAATTAGATATGCTGATATGAGATAATTACTTACTCGTTGTTTGACACGAACACATGACATTATTTAAGCAATTAAATAATCAAAAGCTCATCAGCAACGATATTATTTTATCCACTGTTCCAATTAAGTTTCAGCTTGCTTCGGGGTGGGAGCAAAAGAATGTAGGATTTAAAAATGTCAATCCATGAATTTAGTTTCTTTGAAGTATAAAATATATTTTAAATAAAAAAGTGAATTAATAAAAAAACTCAAAATGTAATAAATATATAGTAAATAATAAAAAATTATAATTTATAATTACTCATTCATTGAATTTTCTCACAATAATTATATTTATTAATTTTATTTTCTAAGATATATCTTACTCTGTTAATTTCTATCAGAATAATATCAACATAAATACGCGAAAAAATCAAATGTATTGATGGAATACGAAGCTCAATCCAATTAAGCAAAGCAAGATTCCTTAATCACAAAATAATCACCAAATAGTTGAGAAATATATATACACATATATATGTATAGATAATAAACAAATTTGCCTTTTTTTTTTGGGGGGGGGGGTTTATATACACTCAAAGACAACTGAATCCAACTGTGCAAATCAAACCATTATGTTCCCACTGTATCAAATCACCCGCTATGAAACTAACCCACATGCATGAGCTTCCTAAGCCAACCAAATTTTTGGTTGTCTTAACTTAGTGCCTAATTAAAAAACAAAGGTGGACCCATCTTCCAAGCTACTAGTACTATACCCCACCCACCCACCTAATCCCCACATTCTAATTCTAATACATTTTTTTTTTTGAGTAAAAAAATTTCTTCCTTCAAAAGAATAAAAATAAATATAAATATATGAGCTTAATATCCATTTAAGTGTGGGTTTCACCCACATATATATAAATATTTTTCTTCTGTTGAAGGAAAAAAAATTTCCTGCACTAAATAAAATAAAATTTTCCACCCTATCCCAACGCTGCACACGAATTCTTCACTCTACCTTTCCATGTCAACCGGTGAAAAGGCTTTGCCAATATGGATAAAACTCTTGTTGTTGCCAACTATGCTTTTCTGTTGGGATTCAACATCCTCGTTTGACTCTGTATCATCTTCTTCCTCCTTTCTCAGGGAAAAATACTCAACTTTCTCCTCACCATAAATTTTCTCCAAAGTCAAGTACAAAACCATGGAGAAAATAGTGACTCCAATCAAATACCAACTGAATTGAATGTTGACGAGAGATTTAGCTCTGTTAAGAGCCTCCTTGTTCTGGCATCGAACCACCTTGTGGCCATCCTCAGAGTTCATGAAGCAACCTTTCGGAATCAATCCGGGTGTCCAGAGCACGAAACCCATGACAATAAGCCAAACACCTTGGAAGAATATGCTGGCGGACCGTACGAAACTCACCAGGAAACTTCTGGGCATGCCAATTCCCATCAGAGTAGTTGTCAGAGAAACAACAACCACAATCTGCAACAGTAGGTGATATTGGCCCTCTGGCCCCATGTGATCAGCTGAATGAAGATGGAAGAGAAAGAGCTGCTGACCAAAGGCTATGGCGCCCAGCAGCTGAGTTAGGCCCAGCCGGGCTTTCGAGTTGATTCGGTCGAGAGCTATGGCGAAGGCGGCGTAGACGAAGAAGGTCATGGAAATTGAGGAGTGCTCGAAATTGTGGAGATGGTTGGAGGGAATCGTCCCGTCCGTGTCGAACGGCTGGTGGCGGTCGGGGCCGATAAAGAGCTCCATGGACACAGAGGCGGCAGAGCCCGCCATGATAAGGAGCAGCTCTAGGTATTTGAATTTGGACGCAGGAAACCATGGAGGAGAATTGTAAGACTTGGGATTAAGTGCATAAAGCTTGATATGATTGAAGAGATGCCAAAAGCCAATTAACAAGAAGCCAAGGCCAGGAGCAACATGGCCAACTAGTGTTCCCATGGTGAATAATTGAAAACTTTGGTTACTTGGTTGTGAAAATTATGGATTATGAGGGGGTTGGTGTGTATAATTTAGAGAGAGAGAGAGAGAGTTGATGAGGGTGCGTTGGGGAAGGGGGATTGGGGGGTTTTTAAGAGGGAAGCCGAAGGAGGTTGAATTCTATACAGTCTAGAGGCTTCTGCGAGGAGAATTCAAATTTGGAAGTGTAAGGGTTGGCTAAATGGGCTTGGGCATCAAGATTATTGGGGGTTGACCATATGGTCCCTGAAAGCACACAGAAATGAGATGAGATTAGGCATAACTTCTAGAAATGAAATGAAACGAAGATGTATATACGCAGCCTTTTTGGGTTCGTTTAATCAACAAAGAACGTGAGAGAAAAAACTTAACATCCATTTATGACAAAATTGGCCTTAACATATTGGCGGTTGAGATTTTTTTTCCTTTTCGTTTTATTATCCTTTGTTATTGTAAACCTTTGGTAAGATATTTAATTCTCATTTAGTCGCTAAAATAGTTTTAAATCACAATTTCTTTATGTTTTACGCCCCAATTTTTTTTTAAAAAATTCCATTCTGAATTTAAATATTAGTTGCTAGAGTAAAATATTTTATAATAATAACAAATAAGAAAATAATACGTAATTTAAAAAGAAATGATTACTATAAATTTTTACTAGTAGTGTGAAAATTTGTTTGTAAATTGATGTATCTGTGTGAGGTAAAATTCTAATTGAAATGGTAAGACACATATACCCATTATTTGAAAGTCACATTGATGAAAAGCGTGAAAACCATATTAGAAAAGACTGTTGGTTTATGCGAAACCTTCTTTTGGTTAGTTTATTCAACAAAGAACGTAGGAGAAGGAACGTCATATCGTTTTATGACGGAATTGCCCTTAACATATTGGCGGTTAAGATTTTTTTCCCTTTTTATTTCATTATCCTTTGTAATATAATGCTTTGGTATGATATTTAATTCACATTTCAATTACGATTTGTTTATGTGTTACATCATAGAAATTTTTTGAAAATTCCTTTTTGAATTTAAATATTTGTTGTTAAAGTAAATTTGTTTTATAATAACAATAAATAAGAAAATGATATGTAATTTCAAAAAAATAATTTTTATACATTTTTATTAAAAGTGTGAAATTATTAATGTTAAAATTTGCTCAATTGATGTCTTTGTGAGGTAAAATGCTCTGATTGAAATACTGAAACATATATACTAATTATTGAAAAATTATATTCATGTAAAATGGAAAAAGAAGTTGATTCATGACTAAAAAAAATACATTGATTTATGATCTGAAAATGTGTTTTATGATAAAGACACATATTGATTTGATTCATGGTCAAAAAATACATTTATTCATGATTAAAAAATTTGTTAATTCATAATCAAAAAGTTTTTAAGGATAAAAAGGCATGTAATTTCATGATCAAAATATACATCGATTCATTGTCAAAGAGCATATTTTTGATAAATAGTTAACAACATATATTAATCTAAATGTTGTCTATAAATATCAATGAAAAAATTAACATGCACGTTGATAAGCAATAATTATGAGCAAATGAGAAAAAAAATAAAGTAAATTTTTTATTATTCTTTTACTACTCTAAATCGTTAAAAAGGAATTCTTAGATACAGACTATTGGCTATCCGATAATTGTAATGGTTAGATGAGTCCTAGGTAAGCTTCACTTTTAACATTATACAGTAGAATTTGTTTAAAATATAACAAGAGCTGTGCATAAGTTTTAATTAATTAAATAATAAAATTATATTTTTAATTTTCAGCATGATTATAAATGTAAATATTAAATAATATAAATTTAAAATTATAAAAATAAAGAGTAATATTACTTGTATTTTCTAACATTCATTCCCCTCTCATTTTATTTACTAAAGTAGGTTTATATAATCTCATTTTTTTAAAAGTTTAAAAGATATTTTTTTAATAAAAAAAGGGAATGCAGAAGAAGTGAGAACCGAGGAAGAAGAGTGCAAGTAGTATTAGATAAAAATAAATTAAATATTAAGTTGATAAATATATACTAAAAAATTATAATCAAAATTCTCCAAATTAAATAAGTTGAATAAAAATTTAATCGAATTAAAAAATTATTGAATTAAGCCAAACAAATAATGAAGGTAAAATTATCTATGGAACATAATCCTTCGAAATATGTTTCAAATACAGCATTTTTTTATTTTAGGTTTTTCATTTTTTAGTAATTTTTAGATTTTTTTATTTCCTCGTCATCTTCTTCTCCCAAATTTTTTTTATATTTATATGAAAATAATTTAAAAAATCAGATTGAATTGGCTAGTTAGACTAATGAATCATCAAATTGGTTAATGAGCTAGCCAAGTTATGAATATTAAAAAAATGTATGCGATTGATCAAAATTAGTGAATCAGGCTGTTGAACTAGTTCATTATAAATTCTATATTTTTTAAAAAATAAAAGTTTTATAATTTCACAATAATTGAGATATAATAGATTTACAATTTCAAATTAATTCAATTTATATTATTTTTTAAAATATTTCTAGCATAAATTAACAGCATATCATTTCTTTTTTTATTACTTATTTATTTATATTATTAACTTATGTTGTATTAATTTTTTAGTTTTATCATGATTTATTATTATAAACACACAATACTAAGCTATGAATGCACGCACACGTGTGTGTGTGTATTCACTACAACATTTTTTGTATACAACAACAACAACAAAAAACTATTGCCTAAAGTTCAAAAAGTATTGCTTAAAGAATAGATATTATTTTTCAAGTGTTATTTTCTTGAGTATTGTCTATTCTTTTAGGCAACAACTTCTTTTTAACTTTCGACAACAGTTTTTAATTGCCATTGCCTATTCCACTGCTATAAGCAATGATTTTTTCCCTTCTCTAAAGCAATGGTTTTTTACCATTGCTCATGATAGATTATAGGGAATGGCTTTTCCCTTTGTGTTTAACAATGGTTTTTACTCATTTTAGAATATATGCAAAAGTTTTATTTCAATTTAGTAATGATTTTTTACCGCTGTCCATTTCTTATTATAGGCAACAATCTTACTTCATATTTAACAACTTTTTACTATTACTTATAAAAAATAGGCAATATTTTTATTCTTAGCAACACATTTTGATTGTTGTTTGATTATGTTTAGACATCCATTTTAACCCTGTTACCTGTGAATATTAATGTATCTAATTTTTTTATTTTTATTTATTTTAAATAATGATAATATGCATAAATTAAAACATTAATATTTCACTTGTCATAAATTTAAATCAATTTTTTAATATAAAAACATGTTAAAATTTAAAGTAAAAATAAAATTTTAAAAAGAATATCTATTTATTCATTAATTCAAGCCAAGAAATTCATATAATAAAGATTCAAAAAATATTTTTTTTTTGTAAACCTTTGTACATCAATAGATGAAGAAATCTAGTTCATGTAATTCTTCCACATTATCTTTATCATCAATTCTTCCATATCATAAGTTATAAAACTAAAATTAATTATTATCAGATATGATTATTAAAGTACACACTAATAGAATATCTTCAAATGATAAAAGGCCAAAAATTGCAATGAGACATGTATTTTGAAGATGTAAAAAAGTGAAAATGAAGTAAACATCTTATTCTATTTGTTTTGATTTATTCATGCAATTAAGATATATTTAAGTTAAGTTTATTAAAGTACACACTAATAGAATATATCTTTTCTAATTTTTTTAAGCAAATCAACACTTAAGCCATTTAAGTTAAGTTTCTCCACTTTTTTCTTAAAGTTAACCCCTTTTTCATATTCTCCTTCCAAACCAAAGATACTAAAAAGCAATAAAAGGTAACAAGAAGAAAGTAATAGAACTACCTACATTATACAACAAAATAAGATTGATTAATATATGATGCTATAAGCTTTTGTTAAGGAAAAAAGTAATAAGAACTAAAGATAGTAATTGTTTGTAGGTTTTTGTATTTATGTTGAAGAAAAGGCATGCTATCTTTTTTGACAATATATTTGACTTTGTTGTTAATATGTACATGTATTAAATTATATTATGTTTATCAAATTTTTTATGTTATGTTAAAGGAATATCTTTAAGGTGGAATTATTTTTACATAACCATAGTATGATCCATAGAACTCCTCTAGAATACCTTTATGTTGTGTCTACAATTTAATTATCTATTTTACTTAATATATAATTTATTACATGACTATAAAAAAATTTCCTTTGCTTTGATAGGTTGCAAGTAGCATTAGATGATATCTATAGTTTTAAGTTTCTTATTACATTTTCATATTTTTACTATAACAATACCTACCAACAATAAAAAAGTTACCTTTAGTATCAATTACCACTACAACAAGCAATAGAAGGTAACAAGAAAAAAGTAATAGAACTAGTTGCATTATACCACAAAATAAGATGGGTTAATATATAATGTTATAAGCTTTTGTTAAGGAAAAAATAACAAGAACTAAAGACTAGAAATTGCACAATCTATTATTACCTTAGTATTCTATAATACCATATATAATATACAAAAGCTAAACTACATAAAGTCTCATGTAGTATCCTCACATTCAGAATCATCTTCATATTCAACTTTATCCATACTTTCAAAAGGAATGAATGAAGTCATTTCAAAAATAGTAGCTGGTTTGTCCTTTCTTGCTAATTCAAATTCACCATTATCATTTTAAGATCCAAAAAAATTCATTAAGTGATCAAATGGCTCATTCCTATAACTTTCATAAGAATCAAAATTTGATAGATTTTTAATGCAGAATAAGTCTCTAGAAATCATCTTCATAACATAATGCTTGTTTTCATCAAATAGGTCTTGAACATAGAAGCATTGGTACACTTGATATGCTAGCACAAAAAGCTCATCTCGATAACATCTTCTATTGAAGTGAATATAAGTAAGTCCGTATGCATCTTTTCCAACCTCAAACTAATCATTCTTGAATAACATAACTTTGAAAAAGGCATAATAATCTATTTCTATAATATCATTTATTCTTCCTTGGTAAGTTGATTGCTTGTGATTGAGTTCTCATCCTTTAAGCTTGCAAAGCTTTAAGTTAATGCCACCAATGTCACACTACTATTTTAAATTTTGCATCTTACATCATGATGCCTAGTATGGAATCTATATCCATTAATGAGATATCCAAAAAAATTTCTTGTAACACTATTTAGTCTTCTAGACAATTCTGTAAACTAATTTAATACATCGTCTTCAAAGCACGAGTTTCAAACTAAGTAATAAAATTTTCACATTGACTTTTGACTCTTTTCCATTTCATCCCCAAAGACTGATTAGTCAATTTAGTCTTATGCTCTCTACAATATAAACAATCATATATTTAGCATATAATAAAACATACTTTTATTCAAAATAGACAAAGAGAAAACTTTAGTACTTAACATATTGTTGAATTGCATCACAATTAATGAAGATATATCTATGAGACTAGGTTCTTGATTTGTTATCAAGATAAAATATTGTGCCCTTTTTTTCCTCCTATAGGTTGACCTTTTTTCAAAAAAAATATTAGAATCTTGAACTTCACTTGAATTATATTCATTATTATTTCGAGGCATTCTATTCAATTTAGTTTGTACACCATCATGCTAATATCTAGAGCAAAATATCAAACACTCTTCAACTAACTAAGCTTTTAAATAGAACCTTTAGGCTAATTCTTGTTATGAACATAAGAATTCAATTTACTCATATATTTTTTAGGTGGATACATCCGCTGAAATTGAATTGGATTAACCAATCTTAATTCATTTGCAAGATGAATTAGCAAATAAACCATTATATTAAAGAAGCAAAGAGGGAAAATTCTTTCTATGGCAAAGCATCTTTGTAATTTCTACTTCCAAATGATCTATTTCTTCAATTGTAATAACCTTCTTACATAAACATCAAAAGAATGATTCAAAATGAGTCAAAGGAATAGTAACGTGGCTAAGCAATAAGCTTTTTATTGGTATTTGTAACAAGTAGTGCAACATGAAGTGTACATCATGAGTCTTGTATCCAGATTTTTTTTCACTTATTTGTACATATCAGGAAATGTTTGATGCAATACCATCTAGTAGTTTTGCTATCTTCATTTTCCTTTATAGTATGGAGAAATAGGCTTTTAAAAACTTAATTTTGCTACTATCTTTTGTTATCATTGGTTGAAAATTCTTTCTTATTCCTAAATCTTGTAAATCAAAATGAGCACTCACATGGTCTTTTGCCTTCCATGGAATATCCAACAATGTCCTAACTATATTATCATGTATGTTTTTCTCTATATGCATCACATCAAGATATGCCTTAATGTATTATGCTACCAAATGCTAATAAAAAAAATTAACCTCTTTTTCCATGCACCATTAATGCTTTTCTTTTACTTTTTTCCAAAAATATTTTCAAAATTATTTAACTCCTCCGAGATTTGTGTTCTTCTAATAGCAGTAATGGAGACTTAATCTCAATTAGTCCATTGAAAGACCTTGTATCAAATCCCCATGGATAATCTATTGGTAAAAAATCACGATGACATATGTAGCATATTTTTCAACTATGTTTTAGATAGAATGAAGAAGTCCTATAATTACAACAAGGACATGCTAACTTTCCTTTAGTACTCTAGCTAGATAATATAACATATGTTGGAAAGTCACTTATGGTCCATAAAAGAGCACCTTTCATTTCAAAAGTTAGATTCATTAATGTATCGTATGTTTCTACTATTAAGTCTTACAAAACCTTTAATTCCTTAATTAAAAGTTGTAAATACATATCAATCTCATTTCTAGGTGATTGTGACCTAAGAGTTAATAAAGATAGCATGCAATATTCTGGCTTCATGCATATCCAAGGAGATAAATCATATGCCATAAAAAGCACGGGCCATGTATTGTAAGTCTTAGGTTACAAGGATCAATTGTAAAATTAAGATGAATTCTATTAAAATTTTTCTATGATTAAGCATCAGTGAGATACCTTATCTTCGCATCCTTCAAGTGGTCCTCCTTATGCCACCTCAATGTCTTAGCTATTTTTGAATACATAAATAATCTTTGAAGTCTTGGAATTAAGGAGAAGTGCCTTATGAGTTTTCTTAAAAGATTCAATCTCACAATCCACTTAAGGATATTCACTCCATTGTGAAGCTTCGCATTTATAGCATAAGTTATCCTTTTCATTCTTTTTCTAATATAGAATATAGTCATTGGGAGATGCATTAATCTTTTTATAGCTAAAACCTTAGTCATTTTATCACAACCTTTGTTTTGTTAGTCTTTCAATAACTCTAAGAGAGCGGTAAATGATGTATTGCTCCACTTGTGGAGACACTTTAACGGATCTAATTGAATTGAAAATAATAAAGTGAAGAAATTTTTACAATCTGGATATAATTCTTGCTTTGCCTCATTTACTAAGTTTAAAAATTCCTTTACATCTTCATAAGGGCCTTCATGTGCA
This sequence comes from Sindora glabra, assembly GCA_020226215.1. Taxonomy (NCBI): domain Eukaryota; kingdom Viridiplantae; phylum Streptophyta; class Magnoliopsida; order Fabales; family Fabaceae; genus Sindora; species Sindora glabra. The sequence goes on along the minus strand of CM035232.1, from coordinate 63,526,403 downwards.
CCTTTTGCATGTGTCATATCTCTAAATCTATCATTTAGCAACCTTTCGATTTCATCTTATAAATTTTCATCACAATCATCGTACATGTCACCATGAAGATCAATTGGTGTTAACATTTCTCTAATATTTTTCCTATATTTTATAACTTTTTACAAATCTATGACATATTAAATGGGTATAAATAATATCCCTCTTTTTCCATTTACTATCAGTACACTTAGCACAAGGATAAAAAATTCCTTTTCCTTAAGGTTCTCTTTTAGCAAAAGCAAAATTTAGAAAAATTTAGACACCATCAATGTACTCATTGCTATGCATTGATAGATGCATCTAGGCTTTATCTTTATCATTTTGAAAATCTCTATATTATGAAAATGATATTAATATAAAAATATAAATTATCAAATTAAGAAAAAAGAGGATTTAATCAATTTTTACCTAGTATTAAGAGGACGTATATTGTGATTTAAACTAAAAAGATCTACCAAAACTATGTTAACTTGTATCATGAGATCAACTAATTTAAAAAAGATGGGAATTTGTTAATCTCACATGTGTAGAACAAATCATTTAATATATTAAATAAAAATTCAAACTAGTGAAAAGAATATATAAAAAAAGAATATTTTCATCCATAAAATTAACTGATTCCTAAGAAACAACATCATTTTATGCAACATAATAAATAAAATAAAAGGTGCAGGAAATATATTATTGAAGTAAAGCAAAAGAAAAAAATTCAATAAAAAAATAATGTGAATTAATCAATTAATAGTTTAAAAGAACAATAGCATCGAAAAAAGTCTTGTGATTTTTCAGATATTTCTATTTATGATCACTTGCATGGAGACAACTTAAGATCAATCTAAGGGAAACTACATATGACATTAGTGGATCTAAAAACTAGATTCTAGCCATTCTTATGATTTTATGGAACAATTTTATATATAAAGAAATAAGCAAAATGAAAAAAGTATGAAGTCATATATTCAATTAAAGTTTGACTGTATCAAAAATCGATTAGTAAATGTCATGGGGTATAATGCAATATAGTTTTTAAACATATAATAAGATTCTTGCATATAAAGTAGAAGACACATAAAAGAAAGTACACCATATCAAAGATCAATTAAGTATGCTATTCAAAATGTTTAAAGTAAATATTAAACAACAAGAACAAAACAATATGAAATATAAAAATAAGAACAAAAGTAAAGGACATGTGGCTTTGTTAGCATTATGTTCATTGTAAGATGCACATGGTATCCACATACAGTTGCCTCTGCATACCATAAACATACAAGAACCAAGTACAAGATGGCTGTAATCCATTAAATTGGTTTGGTTTGTATATTTGAATATAGATAAGCTACTAATTCATTTAACAATTTGTTGCATTGATAAAATAACTCATGTGAAAAGGAAGAGGAGGCTACAACAGGGAAGAGAATTATCTTTATTTACATAAAACCATCATGGTTATTGGTCCTATAATAAGAGCTTTTCAAACTCTTTTCTAGAAAAATTTGGAAAAGTTTCAACCTACAAATATAAGGAAACATGTTTATAAGTCCCAGTTAACAATAAAACAAATAAGCTAGAAGGATAATTCGTAGTGTAAAAACATGATATCTCAAATAGGCTAGAAGCATAACTCTAGCTTAAAAACATAATAAGCATAGCCCAAAAAATTAGTAGTTTTGCAAGCATAAGCTTTAAAATACTTATAATGAAACCATCAATTCCTATATAATGCATAACTATGACTAAAGAGATTTAAATGCATTCATTTATAGTCTTATTTTTTAGATCTACAAGCTAGTTCAACTAACTAATTTAAAGTATCTAGAATTAACTTCTTGTGTTGATGATGACGTAGCAATGTAAGAAGTTCCATTTAAGAAGACTCTTTCCAACCTAAACAATAATCTACCTATGATTCTAGTAAACATCTTGAACAATAGATTTTAAGGATTTATCAGATTAATTGTGTCCACTATTAATCATACTTGAGAATTAAAATAAGTAATAATAATGACAAAATTAAAATTGTGAAAGATATTACTTCTAACCTTAACCTCTACCCCCAACATATAAAAATGCACAAAACTAGAAAAAAAACTAACCATAGACACCTTAAACATACAATAAGTTCACTATAATAGACACTTCATTGAAGATATGGTCTTCTACATAAGAATACAAACTAAATGTTACAAATGAGCAATATAACATAAGATAACTTGTGACATGCTTAGATGGCTCTCTACTAGGATTAACATTAATCTTTTTGAAGGAGTTAACAAGGACAAATCCTTATGTAGACCTAATTAGTTAGATTTCAATTACATTTTCATTATTATTTAGAAGGTAAGTCTAAGATGGATGAGATGACATAAAATATTTCATAAACTTTAACACCAAACATACATTTTGCTATTTACTAACAAAATCTTTTAGTTAAACAACCATGATTCAACATCTAGCCATGGCATCATCTCCTAAGCTAATGTAATAGGGTGATTAGAGTAAGTAGCAGTTGTTATCTTCTTGTAGCCATGAATTGGCAATCAAATTAGCACTTATATTCCTCTTTTAAAGGTTGATTAAACTATGGCACTACCACAAGTTACAAATAAAGAACTCTTATAGACTAAGAATAAGATTTATAGGCTAAAAGTGTCTCATCTTTTCTTTCTCTTAAAATATAGGCATCTAATAGGCATCAAATAGAATGAGAAAAGATATTTACTATAATTTGATACTGATTCAAAACTTCCATGCCATCTTATAATCTTAAAATAACATTATGAGAGAATTATCACTTTCACTTGTCATGAACTTGACAAAATGAAGGACATAATGTAAATGCGACATGAAGGTTTATTGTTAACAAGCATTACTGATGCCTAACAGAATATAAAAAAAAGAACCTTATTTTCATCATCCAAGACAAATAAGAGCAAGGAAACTCCATTATGTGCATGATCCTAGATAATGGTTAAAAAAGGATCGTGAGATACCTTAACCAACAGAAGCACATAGATACCTACTTCTCAAGCTGTTGCATGATTTTGGCATCCACTTTCCTTTCAAATTTAATCAAGATAGTTGTCAATTTCCTAGCCAATAAAAACACACATCAAAATATAAAATATCCAAAAATCAATTAAGTATTCCACTCTAAACTTTATGTCTTAAAAACTCAAGCATAACCTATAAGCAATGCCCTCTAACAAAAAGCAAAACATCTAGACATTACCATAGTGCACTATAATGGGACTAACGACAAAAAACAAAATGCCATTCTTCATGTCCATCATCTATAGAAGTTTATTAATACTAGAAAGGGTAAGAATGTAGGAAAAGGGCCTAATGCCTAACCTTGTCTTTTGCACATTATATGATATGATTATATGATAATTATATGATGATACTATTCATGTGTTTTGGTAATATAAGAGGATCAAAAACTTGCAAAATTCAGTTATATCATAATGTAGATAGCCAACTTCACCACCAATAAATGACAAGTTAATACTTCTATTATTAATGGAAGAAAAGAATAATTACAAGGAGTAAGATAAAAATCCTTGTACAAATTCACTCCTTGAACATAATCTAAGCACAACTATCAATTTTCTATCACATGATCATTCTTTGTCACTATAATAAAAGAAGCCATAGCTATAATTATAACTATAATGGTTGCCTTATTCACAAAACTCTACTTATATTTACCCTATTCCAGCTTCAAACTAGCTGAATAATAGCTTGATTTAAGTTGTTAATATGGAGGCAAGTGCACTCATGCTATTAGATTTGAGATATAGTAAAATTTTTGTAGTCCAAAATCCTTATCCTTTACTTTTATAACTAATGAAATACAATAAGATTAAGATGAAATTGAAATAGAATAATCCAACAAAATAAAACAATGGAGATAGAAAAAAATAGGATAGATCAAGAGAAAATTACATCAATTAAAATAGCAATAAATAGGAATTGTGAAATAAATAGGACAAATCAGGAGAAATAGGATAGATTAAAAGAAAATTAGTTATCATGGTGTGAGTAATAAAGAAGATGGAGCAATAAAGATGAAATGAAATGGTGAAGCATAGTGAGAAGTTCAACTGATATAACAAACTAATGAAACAGTGAAACTTGGTGAGAAGACAAGTTTTGTTTCAGTGAAAAGATAAGTCTTGTTTCCTTTTGAGAAGAAACATTGAAAACAAAATTTTCTTTGGAAATATAGTTATGTTGTAATCTTTAGAGTAGTATTTTAGAAAAACATATTAGAAAATAAAATTTCTTTTAAAAAAATGCTAATTGATACATCAAATCAAGTATTATTATATTTTTATTTTTTTTTTATTAAAGAATATTAATATTTTTAAAGCAAAATTTTAAAAAATATTATTAAAAATCAATTTTAAAATTATAATATAATAGTTTAAAAAGAAAAATGAATATATCATTTGATATAATGTATAGAATTTTTTATACCTATAATAATTTATAAAGGTAAGACAAAATTAATGTTGCCTATTCAATAAGAGGTAATAGTTTTAATGTTGCTTATAAACCATAATTTGACAATACTAATTCAATATTGTCTATTTTATTATAGGCAACGATTTTATCCAAAAATAGTTATTTAAGTGTTTCCTATTCCTTATTGGGCAATAGCTTTTTAGTGTTGTTTAATAAGTGTTGCCTATCTCAAAAACAAAAGGCAACATTCAAGAAATTTTGCCTATTTAGGTTTAAGGCAATGGTTTTTGCTTGTTGCCAATTTTAGTGTTGTTGTAAGTGAAAATTGTAGTAGTGATTAAAAAATATCAACTATATGTATATATATACATAATTTACATTTTTAATTCAAAATCGATTTAATTAATAAATTAGTGGTTAAATAGTAAATCTATGAATTGGTGACTTGTTAAGTTTAATAATAGGTTCATTTTTAAAAATTATGTATATGAATATACATTGGTATAAAATGGACTTACAACTTGTGGTTAATGAAATTGAAAATTTTCTTAATTATTGATGCTTAAAACTATTTGCATTTATTTAAAATAATAGTAGTAAATTCTCTTTTTAAAATTTAAATTAGTAATTTTTTTTGAAATAAAATTTTTAATTGTGACTATTGAAAAGAAAAGTTATATGGCTATGAAAGGTAAAACTATGCCTTTCAAATTGTAAAGTTGTGTTTTTGAAGAAAAATATTATTTCTCTTCAAATTCAATAGTAATTTCTATTGGATGAAATTTTTATACTCTATAAATATTTTAGAGTATAAAAAATTTCAAGAATTAATATGATTATTTTCATACTCCTTATTTTTGTTTCTCCTAACACTTGCACCATATTAAAAACTCAAATTATTTCAATAGAAAATTTTTAATTTTACTTTATAATTTTTCAAATTTCTATTGTATTTTATTGGAATATTTCATATACTATTTCAAGATAAATTTCATAATCAAGTCAAGGCCAATCCTTTTAAATCAAATAAATTCCTAAATTGGAAAAAATTAAACCAATTATTTCTAAATAAATCAAATTCCTAAATTAAAAGGTAATAACCAATAATTCTTATAAATCTTGAAATTAGAAAATAATCATGTTAACCAATCTTAAATTAAAAAATCCTAAATTAATTGTTAATGAATTATTCTCAAATCAAACAAATTCCTAAATTAGAAAATAATCAAACAAACTTTTCTTAATTTAGAAAATAACCAAACTAATTATCTCTAAATCAAACAAATTCCTAAGTTAAAAGTAATGAAAATAATTATTCCTAAATCAATCTATTCACAAAGCTAGAAAGTGTCAATTTTTTCACAATTTTTCCCGCAATCTCAAAAATGGTGAAAAGTTCCATGAGAAACCATAAAAAATTATGTTGATGCATTTATCAAGATTAATTTTATTTTTAAGCAATTTTCCCATGACTATAAACCATGGGAAAATGCGATCTTGAACGTTCCTCTAGTTTATAAACTATGGAAAATTCAAACCAAAATTTTCTTAAGCTTTTTTGTGGGAAAATTGAAATGCACCATATTATTAACATTTTCCTAGCTCTTGTTATGAGAAATGTAATGGGAAATCAAAATATAATAGCAAGATTGACACTAGCCCTTCACATTTTTCCTCCCTTTTTTTTTATTTTTTTGCCTTTTTTCTCTCTTTGCCATTACTAGCTGTTAGAGCTTAGCTAATGGCTACCATTTGAAGTGCTCTTCCAACCTTTAATAATGATCTTGGTGCTCTCCATTGAAGTTAGATGCAATTTAATAGATTAGTTTTAATTGCTTAGAATTTCATATTTAATATGGATAATGCTCTAAAAAAAATTATCCACGTTTGTTTTTCTCACGGGCTAACTCGAAGTCGTAGGTGACGCCGCAGAAACTTTATTTCCCATAAGAAATCAATATCTTTCCATGTGAAATTATTTTTTTTTTCTCTTTCAAAGTTATATAATATTAATTTTCCCATATATTATTTGTAAATCAAACGAATTTCTAAGCCAGAAAATAATGTTTTGAAACTAGTTATTCCTAAATCAACTAAATTCCAATATTTTCTCATATTTATATAATACTAAATCTTCCATATTTTTACTCCCAAATACTCTAACTCATATTTTTCTATATATTCTTAATTTAAAAATATATTACAAATTCAAAATTTAAATCAACAAGTAAAATATATAATTCAAATAAACTATGTAAAAAAATTGAGTTAAATTATTATTATTTGCGTAAGAGATTTAATTTTCTTCTTCTTTTTATTACAATATCTTCAAATAATTTTCCCTCTTATTTCTTTTAGATTTACTTCGAATAATTTATATTAGTAGTATTAAAAAATTGGATAATGTAAAAATATAAAAAAATACTTTAAAACAGAATTATACAATTTCACCATCACTCAAAAAAAAAAAAACTAAATCACAAAAAAAATTATTAGAATACAACAAGAAATCTGGCCACAAAAATTAAAGAAATTTAGGGTCTGTTTGTTTGTGTTTTCTATTTTTTGTTTTTAAAATAGTTTTGTAAAATAAGTTTCAAAAACATTTTTTAAAAATAATGAGAAAAAGAAAGTGTTTGGTAAGTTATTTTGAAACAATCTTGAATTACAATAATACTTTTAATGAAGTGTGTTTTGAAAACAGAAAAATAAAAACAACTTAAAATTGTTCTTGTTTTCTTTTTTTTAAAACATATGTTTTGGAAACAGTTTTAGGAAAATACAAACAAACAAATTCTTTTGTTCTTTTGTTTTTGAAAACCGAAAACTATTTTTAAAAACATTTTCCAAATAGAGCCTTAAATTTTAAGAAGATTTAAACTTGCTTATTTTAATATAGGACATCAAATTTACTTTAATCCTGAGAAAATGGATTCAAAATCTGCATACATTTACCCTATGCTTGATGATGAAGAAAATGAAAGAAGGGAAGAGAAAAATTTTAAATTTAATTAGAAATGAAAATGAAGAGAAGAAAAAAATTTTGAATTAGTGGTATGTGACAATAATATAATAATAAATTATGTCATTACATTTTCTCTTCCCCGCATTTCCCTTTTAACCAATCAAGTGAAAATTTTAAAATTTAAACTTTTCTTTTTCTTTTTATTTTTACTCATTTTTCATTTAACCAAGTATGGGTTTAGAGAAGGGAAGGAGAAGTGGGAAAGATGGAGAGGAAAAGGATGAGGACGTTTGCCCTAGACTTCATTGATATTTTCAATTTTACAATAACAGTTTATGGGATGAAGCGGGCAAGCGCAAAGCAGTTTTCTTTTCTTATATTTTATTATTACGAATAAAACATTACCTTACTTCATGTTCTATGAGTAGAAATAAAATTTGTCATATTTTCATGCCCTACAGAGCAACAGACTTCGCAGAAATTTATGAGAAATCATTAAAAAATAAAAGAAATTAAAAAAATTCAAAATTAAAGATTATAAATTTACATATAATTAAGTAATTTCAAATACTCATAAATAAAAAATAAAGGAAAAAATTTGGATTTAAATATTACAAATAATACATAATCAATGGATATATAATTGATTTAAATACTTTAAAACTTAAAAAAATAAATTAAAACATAACCTAAAAAATAATATTACCTTTTACTATTATCATTTCAAGTAAAATTTTAATATATTTTAAATTTTTAAATAATTAAATTATTCAAATATATATACACACACAAATTTATAAAGTAATGTAAAAATCTAATAATTTTAAAAAAGGTAAAATATTATTTTCTTATTTTCACTATTTTCTTTGGGGTGAAAATTTGTTCATATCTTACTTTGTAAATTAAAAAAAATCATATCATCTCAAATTTCATTAAAATAATTCTCATAAAATATTAAAAATTTGGAGCATTTTATCATAAAGCTAATGAAACATGATAAAGTGTGCTTCATGTTATGGTTTTGCCCGAAAATTAATTATTTTTTGCGTGCTCACAACTTATAAAACATAGAAAATTTCAAAAACTGAATTTATCATGATTTATGATCTACGGAAAGTTACCTTCTTTTGGTTTCCCCAGATAATAGGTCATAAGAAAGCAAAAATTAAATGAACTCGTATTCATTAATTTTACCTCCGCAATTTTCCATAGTGTTGAGACAACGGCAAATTACATGAAAAATTCACTGTACTGTTGTAGTAGTGATGGCAATACATCTGTTTTTATTTCAAGAACCAATTCAACTAAAATAAAATAATGTAATATCATAGAGATTTGTAAAATAAATATACTTTAATAGAAAAAAAAAAGAGAAGAAGTACAATTTTTCTATGTACCAACCATTTAAGAAAAGTGGAGAAAAGGAAAATAACAGAATTTTAGGGTTAGTTTGTTTTTTGTTTTTAAAAATATTTTTTATTTTTAAAAATAGAAAAATTATTTTTAATATATTTTCAAAATTTATTTTTAAAAACTATTCTCTAAATGTGTAAATTAAAAATATATAAAAAATTTTAATTATTTTCTGAACTTATTTTCTTATTATAAATATCAATTTTATAATTAAATAAAATATTTCCTTTTTTATATTATCAATCATCTTCTAATTTTAATTTTCTTTCAATTCAAAAATAGTTTTTGAAAACAGTTTTAAAAAATATAAAAATAAAAATATATCCAAACAAACTCTTATTATATACTTAAACATCATTTGTTTTGCAAAAAAATATTCTCTATGAAAAGAATTTCATCTTTACTTGAATTTATATCATAGAAAATATTCCATCCTTTTATTTAATGTTATATGTAGAAAGTGTATTGGAAAAAAAATTCTTTCTATTCTATAAGAAAAAATTGTTTTCCTCTATTGTCAAAATACTATGCATTATTTTATTATTCATAAAATGTATATGTTGGATAGCATTAAAGTTGTCTACTTATATATAAATAACTAAAATTTATACAAAATATATATTTTTTTGGTATAAAATGAACGAAGGAAAACACTAAAACAAAGAGAGAGAGAGAGAGAGAAGAGAAGTAGAATTTTCTGGTGTTAGCATGCATACACTCTCTAATTCAACATCTTCAACATCTTGGGGTATCTGATTATAAAAGAACTCATTCATATTCATTTTGTTATTTTTTTTTTTTTGAATTCACACAACCTTTTGATTTTTTATATAAATTATCACAACTCTTTATGAATGGTGCCCTTTTACTTCGAATCATCACAAGCCTTTTTCAATAATGTATATGTTAATTATATTAGATAATACCTAATATTTTCTTAAGGAATACCATTACTGCGCAGCAAAGTTAAATTTGGCTTAATTGAAGTAGATGTTATAAATTTAATTCAAATTCTGTATCCTATATATAGAGTTTAAATCTTTTATTTTCTCATTAAAAATTATGATATCCCATTCTAATTTCTAAATGAATCTTATACAATGAATATTTTTATTTACTATAATGTTTGTAAACTAGTTTATGAGGATAATGAATTAAATTTAAATCTATAACAAAATTTGTTAAAAATAATATGCTTGTATGATGAAGATTTTTATTTACTACAAGGCATAAATTTGATTTTTCAAGTTATTTTTTCTTTGTTGTATTTCTTTCTTTCATATGAATTTCATTGGTCCTTACATTAATCTTGATGTTATTTTTCATGAAATTACACTCACTTTTCTTAAGATTTAATATAATTATATATACATCCATTTTATTTTCAAATAGTGGCGAAGTTATATGTATTTCAATATGCTAGTGCTAGTACATCTGAGAATTGCAAATATTATTAACTATTCTAACCTTGGGATGGAAATTATGCAAGAATGTAATGCTCACAACTTCCTTCTAGACTTAGCTTCCATCAAAGTTTCCTCTACAAATGGATAAGATTAGGGTTTGTGCCCCTATTATCTTTCTAAAAATTTTATATAAAATTATATATTTTATTTAAAATATTTGTATCAATTTTTAAATTTTATTCTTACTAAAATATCAAAACATATTTATCTCTACTTTATCATGTTTTAAGAAATATATTATAATCTCTCTTTATATATATGCATTCCTTCTTTTTGGTAAGAAGCTCAGATAGAAGAATCTTTAAGGATTATAAAGTGATTCCGGGGTAAAGCCTTACTACATAACATAGGGTCTTGGTTCTCAATGTTCATTTTAAAACCCGTAACCAAAAAAGACAACAAGTTATAAATCTAAGAATCAAGTGATGGCAGCTCAAGAATGAGAAACAAATGACTTTTAAGATAATATTATTGGAGAAAGGTAATTGGGAAGTGCAAGGAATTACTAACTATATTTGGGATGTGATAGCTAAGAGGGTTAAAATGGTTGCTAAGGTAGTTTTAGGTGAATCAAAAGGTTTTAGATCAAAAGATAAAAAATCATGGCAGTGGAATGAAAATGTGCAAGAAAAAGTCAAAATAAAAGAGGAATGCTTTAAGGCCTTATATGTATGTGATAATACTGAAAATTAGGAAAGGTATCGAATGGTTAGGAATGAGACTAAAAAGGCAGTGAGCAAGGCACAATCTAAGGCTTTTAAGGAGCTCTATCAAGATCCAAGAACAAAGAGTGAAGAATGAAAAATTTATAAGCTTGCTAAAAATAGGGAAAGGAAATCAAAAGACTTGGATCAAGTAAGGTGTATTAAGGATGAAGAAGGACAAGTTTGCTCATAGATGAGGATATCGAAGAGAGATGGGAAAGTACTTTTATAAACTTTTCAATGATGAGTAAGGAGTGACTAAGAATATGGAAGGATTAAAAACCTAAGAAGACAAATAAAATTTAGCTTATTATTGTAGGATTCGAGTTAGGGAGGTAAAAAAAGTTTTTAAGAGGATGGATAATGGTAAAGTCATTGCCCTCATGGTATTCCTATTGAAGTTTAGAAATGTTTAGGAAAGCAGGGTATCTTTTGGCTCACTAAGTTATTTAATGAGATTTTGATGTTTAAGAAAATGCCAAATGAATGGAGGAGGAGCATTTTGGTGTTTATATATAAGAATAAAGGAGATATCTAGAACTGTGCAAACTATTGAGAGATAAACTTATGAGCCATACTATAAAACTATAGAAAAAGTGATTGAACACATATTAAGAGATGAGATTAAGATTGCAAAGAATTAATTTGGATTTATGCCAAGAAAGTCTATAACAGAAACCATTTATCTTTTACGAAAATTGATGGAAAGATATCGAAGTAAAAAAAGAGACTTACATATGATTTTTATTGACTTAAAAAAAACTTATGATTGAGTGCAAAGAAAGGTGTTGTGAAAGGCTTTAAAAAAGAAAGGAGTTCGTATTGCATAAATCTGGGCTATATAGGACATGTATGATAGAGTAATTACAAGTGTAAAAACTCTTGGAGGAGAGATAAAGGATTTTACTATAAGGATAGGTCTACATCAGAGTTCAACCTTGAGTTCTTATTTGTTTAATCTAGTTTTGGATGTTCTTACTAGGGACATACAAGAGATTATCCATAAATATATGCTATTTATGGATGATATAATTTTGATTAAGGAATTGTGAAAAGAGGTTAATTATAAATTAGAACTTTGGAGACAGGCATTAGAATTAAAAAGTTTTCGCTTGAATAGGAGTAAGACAGAGTATGTTCATTACAAATTTAACAAGAAGCAAGATGGAAATGATTTGGAGGTAAAAATTAGAAAGCATATCATAATGCAAGTATCTAATTTTAAATATTTAAGATCTATTTTACAAAGCGATAGAAAAATTAATGGAGATATCACACACAGGATACAAGTTAGATGGTTAAAATGGAAAAAAGTTATTTGGAGTTACTTGTAATCGTAAAATACCTACTACGCTTAAAAGGAAGATTTATTAAATTGTTATATGACTGATTATACTTTATAATAGTGAATGTTAGGTTCTAAAGGGACAATAAGAGTAAAAAATAGGGGTAATAGAAATAAAAATGTTAATATGGATGTGTGATCATACAAGAAAGGATAAGATACAAAATGAATGCATACGAGAGGCATATTGGCGTGGCACCTATTGAGAAGATGACATAAAATCAGTTAAGGTAATTTGGTCATGTGCAAAGAAGACAATTAGGAGCACTGGTGTTTAGCCCTGTAAAAAGATGTAGAGAGAAGTCAAAAAGAATATTGGAGAAAGTTATAAAAAGGAATCTCTTGATAAATAATATCATTAAAAATCTAATTTTTGATAGAATTAATGGCGTCGTGCGATCCCTGTAATTGATCTCATTGAGTGGGATAAGGTTTTATTATTGTCGTTGTTGTATATACATTCCTTCTTTTTTATTTTAAACAAACACTAATCTCTCATAATTTTAAAAAAATATAGGAAATGAAAGTATATTTTAAAAAATAGGAGGGGTATAAATATGGTTAGATTGAATATGAGGAAAGATTAGTGTAATTTATACTTATTTTTACAACATTCTTTCTTGTATCGTCATGCAATTACCTAGTTTTTGTGAAATTTATACATAAAAAACTGTTTTTTTTAGATGGTTTAAAAACATGAGTAATACTGCTCTTAGATCCAAGGATGCTGGTTTGCTGGTCTTATATTTGATTCTTAAATTTGTTTTTCTTTGTGTCCTCCTGGAAGGGTAATTCTGACATTTTATCTAAATATCACTTTGGTCAACTATTTTATTGGAAATATATTTTTCCAATTCCCGCGCTGACGGCGATTAAGACTATTGAAAACGCCACGAAAGATGACCAGCTTATGTTTTTCTTCTCGTCTTTCGCAAACTGCTAAGCTGAGCAGTGACGTCATATTCGATTGTGGATTATGGAAGATTCTTAGCTGCCCTTGAATAATTAATGTGAATTCGTTGCTTGCAAGGCAAGACTTACGGGAGAAATGAAAACATAATTTAAAATTCTTTTGGTAATACATAATTTAGAATTTGAGCCTCAGATTTTTACTTCAAGGCAAAAAGAATTTGCACAAAACATAGGTAAAGTTTTCTTGAATGTATGCTTTAAGGTTTTTATATTTGGATTACATATGCATGTATTATTGCTCTATGCAATGGCGGAGCCTCATTAGGCTTGGGGGTAAATTTTTCTTAACAAAATTATTATTATATGTAATTCTCCTTTTATGAGGAAAATTTGTAAGCTTGACCTCGTTTAAAAATAAAATAAATATCTTATAATAAATAAATAGTATTGTATTTTCTCTCGTAATAGTGTGAAAATAAAGTATACTATCATATTTTTATTGTTATTAAAGAATAAGATTTAATTTGACTAATTATGTGTATAAATTAATTTTACACTGTTATCTATCTATATGTTGCTATATTATTAAAAGAAATTGTAAAAACTTTCTTATTGTTAATATAAATTCTTAATTATTATTATTTTTCTTTCGATGATATACTTTTTTATTTATTGATTTTGTAAAAAATATTAAATAGACAATAGTTTAAATTTAAACTCTAAAGGTTATCTTTTAAGTATATTAGGATTCATTTAAATTTGATTATATTCAAGCAATAACAATCTTGAATTTAAATTTTGCGAGCTCAATAAATTTAAATTTGAATATAAACTCATTTATTTTTATTAACTCCAAATTTGAACAAACAAATATTTCATTCAACTTATTTATTACTTTAATTCTTCACTCTACCTAAAAAAACATTTAAATAGTTTTTGGTTACCCTTAATATATATCCCCACTCCCAGCCCCTACCTCTATATCAAGAAAATAAATACAACATTTATAGTTATCATAACTATCAATTGTAATTATTTTGTCAATAATAATTAATAAAGTAATATATATATATATATAATAATTTTAATAGAGAACCATATGAAAATTACCTAATGGATTTGAGAACCATAATAAAAATACCTAATGAATTATCTAAGGCTTTTTATTTATCGCAAATAATTGATAAGTGATTATTTAGTTAAAATTTAATAAATTAATTAATTGCATTAAAAGTATTTAATAAAATTAGTTTTTGAATTAGTTGATAAATGTAACATGACATAAAAATATATATTAAAATTAATAGATATATGATATAAATTAATTCATATTTATTTTGATATCAAAATATATTGATGCAATCAATATATTTAAAATAAAAGTATAATTACCTAATATCTAATTAATTAAAATTTATGATTTTATATATTTACTTATTTATGTACATATTATTTATTTATTATTCAAAACATGAATATAATTACTTATAATATAATTAATTATATTTTATATTTATTTACATACTTGTTTCTATTTACTTATGATTCAAAATAAGGATATAATTATCTAAAATTGAATTAAGGTGAAATTGTACTTTAAACCCCAATAATTTCTTATTTCTTATTTCTAAATGAGTCCCTATTGTTTAAATGTTTTGAATTGTATATTTGTATTTTCATTTTTCGGATGTCCCTGAAGGGACATATTTGTATTTTCATTTTTCGGATGTCCCTGAAGGGACATATTTGTATTTTCATTATACTTCTATGAATTTTCTAAACAAGTCCTTACACTTTTTTTGTTTCAAATTTTGAATTGGTTCTCTAATTGAATGAAAAGAAAGACGAAAATGGAGAAAAAAGGAAAAGAGAGAAAGAGAAAGGAAATAGAGAAAAAGTAATGTATAATAATAAAATTTAATTAAGTTTTGAATTTATTATCTCTTAATATACATTAGGTAACTAAATTAATTAAAATAATATTTTAAATACACTACTATTATTACAACATATAATAAAATTAAAGTTTAAATTTTGTCAAAAAAAATACTTGTTGAAGAGTTTGAATAAATGATATATTAAAGCCTTTAAATAAGAATAAGTTATTTATTAATTTTTGGCTCAAATACAATTTTAGTCTCCCTAATATTTAAAGTGATCACAATTGAACTCCTTAAGGGAAATATATTATTTTGGTCCCCTTAATATACAGATTGAAGTAATTAGGTCCAAGTTGTTAAATTTTGGCAAATTTAAGATATAAATTCCAATATTGATACCTATATCTTCTATAAGACTTTAAGTTGATAATTACTGAGAGAAAAATATTAGTGAACTAACTATATTATATTAAAAAAGATTAAATTGTATGATTTATCTAATGTATAAAAACACTTTGATTTAGTCATTATTATTATCAATCAATTTTTCCTTTGATGATTACAAGCTTTGAGTTTTGTTGAAACTTTGTGTACTAGAATTTTCAATATTCAATTTAACTAAAGTTATTAAGGTAAAAAAAATGTCTTTCAATTTGTATATAAGAGGGATCAAAATAAAATATTACATTTAAAGGAACCAAATATGATTTCTTTATATTTTGGGGACTAAAATTGTATTTAACCCTTTGTATTTTTCACGCTAAATACTTCAATAGTTTAATAAATTAAATAGTAGGAAATTATTTTTTATAATAAATGAAAATAGTCTAATGTTTTAAGTTAATGGTGATATATTTAAAATATTGAATCAAAAATTTAAGTTTAACTATTATACTTTATTTATATAAACTATATGTATTTTTAAACTTAATTTTTTCTATATATATTTTGTAATTGTAAAAATAGTTAAATCACTAAACACATATAAGATTTTAGAATTGAAATTAGGATGTAGAGGAAGACAAAAGTTTTAAGAAACATTATACGTTATTTAAGTCAAAAGCTCTCGGCTTAAATTTAATTTTTATAAAATATATTTATTTTTATGCTTAAAATTTTTATAACCCACACATTTTTAAAAAAAAATTCTTCTTTTTCATGTTTCCTTTTTTCTCTTGAATTTTGCATCCATTCCCAATTCTTCTTTAATATTCCATGTCCTTTTTCTTTACATGTCTTCTTTCATCCTCGGATATTCTGTATCACTTCATCACTGCCACTTCCATTCAAGCCATCGCCTTTCAACGTCATCATCCTTCCCCTATCCCTAATAAAATAATAAAAACATTTCATTTTATTAAATTAAATAATAAAAATAATTATTTTTCTAAATTTCAATTTATTAAATTAATTTACTATTTAGCATAAAAGGTAAATAAATAATTTATTCTTATTTAAAAGTTTTAGTACATTATTTATTCAAATAACTTAGTGTGTATTTAGCTTGCATTAATTTATGACAAATACTAAACTTTAATTTTATTAAATGGTACAGAAGTATTAGTTAATTAGATTTTAAATTAATAGTAGTGCTTTTAAAATATTTTTAAAATATTTTATTTATTTAATATTATTAAGTGTAACTCAATCTCAATTAAATCTAAAACTCAAATTTAATTATTGTACTTTTTTATTTAATTTTCCATATTTTTTTGTTTTTTTCACTTCTTTTTTCCATTCATCAAGGACCCAATTCAAAATTTTGAAAAAAATATAGTGACATATATGGGAAACTCATGAAAGTATAAGAACCTAGGTTGTATTTGCTAAGCTTATGTGGCTAGCTCTAAGTTGATATATTTTAAGCCTAGTCAGCAAATCATTTGCCACATTAAAATTGATAATAGATTAATAATAATGATCCAATTAAGTATTAAATAAAAATATAAGTACCTAATTTAAAAATTTTAAATTATAGGGAGCTATTTAGAAAAAAAAGAAATAAAACTATAGAGATTTAAAGTACAATATAACCTTGAATTAATTATATTTTATGATATCATATATTTATTTAATAATTTATTTTATTTATTATTTAAAATAAAAATATAATTATTTAAAATCTAATTAATTATAATTATAATTTTTGACATCCCTTATTTATTTAGTTAATTACTTTTTTTATTGAATTATTTATACTGAATTTATGAGCATATGCCAAATGTGAATAAATTAAAAATGGATATATTTTTGGAAAAAAATCGATAAGTTATATGCTACCTTGTGAAGCTTATCAAAGCATAATTTTTTTAATAAGCTAGTATAATAAACATATCTAAAGAGTAATTTATAACATATTGATATGATTTATAAATCATAATTTAATTATTTATTATACTAAACACAAATGAGTACTATCATTTGAACTTGACAAGTTGATTATCTTGGACCAGCTTAATAGGATTGGATCAATCTACTAGCCAGCGACCTAAAAGGATAGATTGATCCATAAGTAGGCCATAAGCCTATGATAGCTAATGACTTATGCCAATGTCAAGTAAGCAAAGTTGATTGCATTTAGTTATAACAATTAGAGATAATTGTTATGCTAATTAGGGTTAACCACTCTACCAGTTGGGTGCCACTTTTAGTCTAGAATGATTTACCTAGGACAAAAGATTTATTATCTCTTCAAGGACTTTTTATTACTGTGAAGTGATTGGTTGATCTTAGGTATGATATTTTCTATAAACATTGATCAGGTAAATGAGGTACTTTCTCTAAACTTTCTTGCCACTTTTTTATCACACCTAACTCGACCATCAGAGGGCCAAAATTGGTTCACCACTATTTGACTTTGTGCAGATGATGAATGATTGTTTCTAGTGATCTGTCCACCATATTCCTCCTACAAGTCCTTGTTCTAGTAAGATTGTATTAACATTTGGCTTTGTTTATTTTTGAACCATCACAATTCACATTTTTTCTTGATTGTCATTATTCTAATCACTGTATGAAAGGTATCTTGATCACCCTACGTTTATTTTGATAAGAACAATTGATTAATATGATATATTCTCTTAATTTTCATCAATTACAGACTGATTCAAGTTAATTTTACTGAAATTAATCAGTAAAGTTCATCTTTTTTTGGTCAATTTCATAAGAAATTGACTAATTAACCATTAAGAGTAAGTATTTGTCCCATTTTGATGAAATGAATAAGATTGATTGATCAATCTTTTATTGCTCCTATAAAAATGTTGAAGAAATTGACGTGAGTGATTGTTTCTGCATTTACATTTTGATTTTTTTGGACATTTTTCCAAGAAAAGAAGATTTAATCAATCAAGTGCTGCATCCACATTTTCTTTTTGATTTTCTTCGATTGATTCTAAGAACCAAAACAACTTCGATATGTTTTCCTAAAACTGATCATTGGCGTTATTTTCTTCGGTCAATTTTATTAAATTGACTGACTGTTCATATATACATCTGTTTGATCCAAAAGCAATTATGTCATCGATAATTCTATTGTCAGTCTCGCTTAAATCCTAAGAGAATTGATGTTACTAATCATTCCATCAGTCTTTTTTTTTTAATTTTCTCAGAAAATTTTCCATGAAAATTAGTTTGCCGATCAAATAGTTTGACTACTCAGAAAATTTTCCATGAAAATTAGTTTGCCGATCAAATAGTTTGACTACTCTTTCGTTTATTCCATCATATGATGTCTTATTCTAATTTTTTAGATTATGATTTTGGAAAAAAAACTAAGTAATATAACCTATTGAGCATAATTTACAGGTCTTTATAATTTTTTTTATCGAATTCAGTTGATCGATTATGGTTGTTGGTTTATTTCATTTATTTTTTCCATTCTTATTATCTTGTGTACAATTTTAATGATCTTCTTCTTAAAATCCTCTTTATTTTTCTTTCAAAAGTCCTTTTTAGATTTCAAGCTGTAGATATGAGTTCAGTGTAACACCTTCTAATCTTCCAATTGGTCTTTATCTAGTCGCCGAATGACAACACAATTTGTGCACCGATCATTATAGGACAATCCTCTGCCTTGGCAAATTATTGGTTGATATGCCACCGATTGAAATCTAAATAGAAATATTAAGAGTGACTAGCTAATAAAAGAAAACCTCTATCTCCACCAGCAACTTGATTTTTTAAGGGAAGAGTGCTTGATTTAAGATTTTTCAAGGATTTCATGTATGATAATTCGAATATCACAAATATAAAATTCATATTTACTTACTTGATGGATTTGCAGCTATAGTTGAATTGAACGAAAATTAAGTGAATTATTTTCAATTAGATCTTCCTTTTCGCTTTTCATTTTTTACTCTTCTTCTTGATAGCAACTCTTAATGAGGTAGAAACTGTGAATTTGAGAAGTGAAGAGGGGGCCTAACTATAATCCTTATTTATAAAACTCTAGTAATTCTCCTCATAAAAGGATTACCTAGCCTTTGGGCTTATATAACTGTCAAACCATACTAATCTATATAAATGTACTAAGTTCATATCTTTAAGATCACAATTTTAAAATGAGCCTCATGTATGTCTAACAATTGTATTAAATTTTAATCAATTAGTTTTATTAAATTAAAAATTCTCAATTAATAGCTACTTACTTTATGAAAAATTTCAACTTTCTCCCACTTAAGCAATATTAATTAGGTTTTATATGAATTTTAACAAAGTACATTTTGAAAACAAGATCTAGATTGATTAATTAAAAACTTTAATATGGCTGTAATTAAAAGACAATTTAGCTCTTTGAGACAACATCACAACGATCCTATCTAATATAGTCAACTATCACAACAATCCTATCTAATATAGTCAACTAACACTGAATCGTGGCAATCTTTATGCCCTTTATTGACATAGGACCAATCCATGATTACAAGTACTAGTGACTTTATCGATAATGGATTTTAGTATAGTTGTGTAGTAAAAATAGCACCAAATGTGATCAGATGTGCTATTTTGATTATATGTCCTTCATGATTTCTCTAAACTTGATGAGAGATCCATATGCTATATGTAAGTCTCATCTATATTCTCGAGATCATTTAACGGTGTCATTCTATGAGATATACTTTCTTGACAAGAAAGTCATACTTAAGACAGACATTAGTCTTAAGAAATAAAATTTCAATACTTATAAGTACATGTACAAGTAAAAGTATATAATAGTATAGAATATCCAATTTATGATAATCATCAATAAAATTAAATATCTCATAGAAAAAATGGTCTAACATAACAAATTATAATATGAGAGTATTAAATATAGGAAATATGCTCCCACTAATTAAATATATCAAAAGACTCTAAGGCATCCATACTCTTAACATGTTTGCTAAAAACTATAGATCTTAATCCTTTAGTTAGAGGATTAAGAATCATGTTGTTTGTATCAATATGCTCTATAGTAATGTCACTATTTTTTTTTACAAAATCTCTAATCTTAAGATACTTTATTTCTAAATACTTAGACCCACATGTAGTTTTCTTGTTTTTTGGAAGATAACATAACATATTTGTTATCACAATAAAATCTTAGTGGATTAGAGATGAAATAAAAAATGCGAAGACTAGAGATAAGATTTTTCAGCCAAATAGCTTGTGTGGCTGCTCCATAACATGCATCAAACTCAACCTACATAGTAAAAGAAGTCAAGAGTGTTTGTTTCACACTCTTCCAAGATACAACTCCTCCAGCTAATATAAAAATGTATCGTAAGGTAGATTTCATATTATCCTGACAGCCAACAAAGTCAGAATCTATGTATCCAACAAGCTCAAAATTGTTAACTTTTCTGTAAATTAGCATGTAATATTTCGTCTTTTGAAGTACCTTAATACTTTTTTTACAGCAACCCAATGATCTATATTAGGGTTAGAAAGGTACCTACCAAGAACTCCTACTACAAATGCAATGTCTAGTCTAGTGTAAACTTATGCATACATTAGACTCCCTAGTGCACTAGAATAAGGTATATTTTTCATTGATTCTTTTTCTAAATCATTCTTGGTACATTGGCTAAGGTTGAGTTTATCATCTTTTATAATAGGTGCATCCTCACCTTTACAATTTTGCATATTAAATCTAGTAAGTACACGATCAATGTAAGACCTTTATGAAAGTCCTAACAAATCTTTACATTAATCTCTACAAATCTCTATCCCAAGAACAAATGAAGTATTTCCAAGATCTTTCATGTCAAAAATCTTGAACAATAATCGTTTAGTCTCATGTAGAAATTCATTATCATTACTAGCTAATAGAATATCATCCACATAAAGGACAAGAAAAAATGTACTTACTCCCATTGATCTTAAGGTATATTCACTGATCAATTTTATTTTCCTCAAAACCTATGGAAGTGATCACTTCATCAAATTTAAAATACCATTACTTGGAAGCTTGTGTAAGCCCATAAATAGACTTTTTAAGTCGACACACTAAGTGTTCTTTTCTAGGTTCTTAAAAATCTTCTAGTTATACCATATAAACTTCTTCTTTTAGATTTCCATTCAAAAAGACTGTCTTTACATCCATTTGATAAAGTTCTAGGTCATATTGTACTACTAAAACCATAATAATTCTAAAAAAAATCCTTAAATGACATTGGTGAAAAGGTCTCATTATAGTCTACTCCTTCTTTTTAAGTAAATCCCTTTGCCACCGATCTAGCTTTAAGTTTTTTAACATTTCCCTTAGATTCTTTCTTAGTTTTGTGTACCCATTTACAACTAATAGGTTTACATCCTTCTGGAAGCTTAATAAGCTCCCAAACCCCATTGTGAGCCATAGAATTCATTTCATTTTTTTCATTATATCCTTCCACATGTCAAACTGTGGATTAGTTATTGCATCTTTGAAAGTCCTAAGATCAACAACATGATTAATATCATAGTCACTTTCTCCAAGAAAAATTAAGTTATCATTAGAGTTTACAATTTTCTTTGCCTAGTAGATCTTCTCAAAAGCACCTCAAATTTATTCTTCTGAGCTTGAGTTACATCAATAAAATTAGGAATTAGATTAAGAGAATGAGCAAAAGAGAGAGGATCTGTATTCTATTGCACATTATCTTCTTTTTCAATAATTACTGGTACTGCAAGACTTTATAGACTTTATAGATTTGGTAAAGAGAAAGTGACAAATCTTCCAAGCTCACTGTCATTGACAACTTTTATGATGTTTCTTTATGTAGTATCCCATTCCCAAAAATTTTACCACGTATGACTCCACAATTTTAGCTCCACATTTAGGATAATAGAATTTGTACTCTTTGGAATGGTTTAGGTATCTTATGAAGGTAGCAATAAGTAGATCGAGATTCAGTTTTCTTTTCAAAAGGATTATAAATTCTAACTTCTACCTAGACTTCCCCAAAATCGAAAATGATTCAAGTTAGGTTTCCTACCGGTCCATAGTTCAAAAAGTGTTTTTGGTAGAAATCTATTAGGGTACTCTATTTAGTATATATAATGTATATTTCATAACTTCACCCCAAAGAGATTCAAAAGGATTGATTGTACTTATCATGCTTTTGATTATATCCTTAAGAGTGTGATTCTGCCTTTCAACCATACCATTTTGTTTATGACACTAGGCATAGTATATTGGGTAATTATTAAATTTTCTTGTAAGTATTTGGCAAACAGGTCTCATATGTTATCCAGTTACACCATGTCTACCATAATACTTATCACCTCGATCAGACCTAACAATTTTAATAATTTTTCCTAATTGTTTCTCTACCTCTATTTTAAAGATTTTAAAATTTTCAAAAGCATCAAACTTCTCCTTAATTAGATAGAGATAACTATAATGAGAAAAATCATCAATAAAGGTAACAAAATATTTATTATTATATAGAGTAGGAATAAGTGGTCCACTAATATCAATATGCACAATTTCTAAAAGGTCAGAACTTCAAGTGGCCTTTTTGCTTTTAGTCTTAGTTAGCTTACCCCTTATACAATCAACATATATGTCTAAGATTTCAGAATTAAGAGAAGACAAAGAACTATCTTTTATCAATCTATTAATTCTTTCATTTGAGATTTTTCTTTTTTAGAAACACATTTGCATATAAGATCATTGATACTTTAAACTTCATTTATGGTGTTATAGGCAGTTTTTATTTAGGTGGATTCATGAGGGAGAGAATTGATGGCATGGTGAACAATGAATTTGTCAAGTAGGGTAATTTCATGGGAAGTTAATTTGTTTTGATATGGACTTCATGATGAAATCTCTAATATTTATAAGAAAATCATACCTCACACTCATTAACTCGTCCATAAGGTTTCTAGCCTTAGACTTGCTAGATTTTTGCTACATTTGACTAACAGCATTATGGAGTTCTTTGACATTCTCAATTTCATCCAACCCACTTAGAAGATACTCAAAGACAAATCTCTTAATAGCATGCAGGCACATGTGATTCACTCTATCCCATTTAACAAACAACTCCTTTTGTTCAATGGTACTTTAAGCAGTTATGATTGTAAACTGATCAATGCGTAAGACTATGTCAATGTCACTTATAATTAAAGTAAAATTTAGGTATTCATTCTATCTCTTATAATTAGATCCATGTAGGATCTTAATAGTAGCTTGATTATCATTTACAACAAAAGTCATTGTTCAAGAGAAAAATGCCACAATTAACCGATGGATAATTTAAAAAAGAATTTATGAATAGCAATGATTCCTGATGTGCTACAATAACAAGAGAGTCTCGGTGCATCATCATATTCTATCCTTTGGGCAGAGAATATAATATGCTAGTAAGTACTCTCCTTATAAGGCTAATATGAAAATACTTAATTCTAAAAAATTCATTCCCTTTGGGCAAATAAATTTTCTAAACTGATATATTTCCAACCATAATGCCTTATGCCTCATACCAAAATTATCTTATATAATAACCTCCTTTTGGCAGGCGATTATATAAAATAATTCTAATACTATTCCATGATCTTTGAATAAGAAAATATTTCACTAATCTCTATAAGTGAGCTATTTTGGCAGTCAAGTATTTATAACTACTAATGAAAATTTTTCTTAAATTAGGAAAATAAATTATCCAAAATTTCAATTTGCATGCTTAACCATATGTATACAATGAACCACTCCTGATGAGATGTCAAAACTTAATGCATCTCTATGAGCCTTCAAATATTGTTGCATAATAAAATTTTAAACAAAATTTAAAATTAACATAATTATAATATGTAATTATATTCACTCCTCAAATAAAAAAATTTAATTGTTTAGTAGAGGGTGAACATCATAATGGATTAAAGTGTTTCACTTTAATTTTCTATAAAATTTTACAATTATATAATTTTGAAAATTATTTTTAATTAATTAAAAAAAGGATATATATAATTAGTATTTTCTGTATAAAAAAATAAAAAGAACACACAAAAAAATGTAAAAAGACGTGTTGGCTGGTGGCATAAGCCACCTTATATTTATTCGGTATGTCTGGTGAATTGGTACGATTAACGAAAAACGAACAATATTGTAGCCCTTTTGAATTTAAAAAGGCCACTGACAGAACGGCTAATTCTTCCTTCTCTCTCTGTGAACGATTTGTACCGTTAATCAAAGAAGATAAAATAATATAATAATCCTTTCCCGAAAAGGGGAATTGACATGCAGGGCGTGAATCATTTGATTCACATGCCCTTTTAATTAATTTTTTTTATTCTATAGTCTAGATTTCTATAATTCTGAGAAGCCCATCAGTGGCACGAATTTAGAAATAAATAAATAAAAATCAAGGTGGTTGAATAGTTTTCGTTTGAAAATTCAAATCCATGCATGGAAACCTGACTGTCCCTACGCCACTCTAGCATGTCAGAGTGGAATTGTGGCCTTCAAGCCGACCACCGAGAATAAGAGAATAATAAGGTCCCAGTCCATCCAGGGTGCTCAAATATGGATGTGTATGATTACTTAAAGGCTGAACAATCAACCTTTTAAAAAAAAGAACAATATTTACGGTTTCCAAATAGTTTCGTGAAAAAAAATAGTCATAATACCTTAGAAGTTCTAATTCAATAATCCTAATTTATAAAACAGAAACATTCATCACTAAAAATTATTAGAAAGTATGTTATAATTTTATTTAATCTTTCATGCTTTACAAAAAGCACAATACACAATATAACTTATCAAATCCAAATATTAATTTCATATTATTATTGACGAAAAATTAATTCATAATTTTTCAAATGAAAAATTCATGATGATGCATTAAAGAATTATAAAATAAATATTATAAATTGATTGTATAATTTTATTTAAAGAATCATACATGTAAAATTTCATCATAAATCCTAAATAAATGGAATATAATTAGTTATTTTAGGTTCTAATATCATATATGTAAACTCTAATACCATATGTAAAAATTTTCAATTATCAGGATTTCATGTATGATAATTAGAATACTATGAATATGAAATTTATATTTACTTATCTGATAGATCTACAACCATAGTTGAATTCAGTGGAAATTAACGAATTCTTCTCAACTAGATCTTCCTTTTCACTTTTCTTTTTGGTAGCAGCTCTCAATGGATAGAAATTGTAAATTTGAAAAGTGAAGAGGGAATTTATCCATAATCTTTATTTATAAAATCCTAATAATTTTTCTTATAAAAGGATTATTGGGCCTTCGGGCCTACACAACCATCAAACCACACTAACATATGTGAATGTGCTAAGTCCATATCTTTAAAATCATAATTTTAAAATGGGCTTTATATATGTCTCACAATTGGGCTAAACTTTAATCAATGAATTTTATTAAATTAAAAATTATCAATTAATAGTAACTCACTTTATGAAAAATTCTAACACTCAAAATCGAAGCAATAAGAGAAAGAGCACTTGAAACTTAAGCGTCAATAGCATGAACGCATGGAACGTGAACACTTGGAGCACGAGGTTTGTGTAAATAGTTATGGTTGATATAGTTATGCCTGATATATGTATCTTCAAGATGATCATGAAGGCATTGCTAATTCATAGGCGAACTAAGCTGGTCCTCACCAATAGAAAGTGCAAGGTGACAGAGGAATGGGTTATTAGAATGACTAATAAGTTTATGACTAACTAATTGGTAGCTAGGCATCTCTTCATTATTAGGAAAATATCAACCCAAATAACAATGAATCATATCCATTCATATCGATAATAATGCAAGTCTTTGTGCCATAGAACTTCAAAATATAGCCAATTTAAAAGCATATAATTGACTGACTAACCCCTAGAAGCATTTGGAGGCATTTTAAGTAGCCATGTTATTCTCTAGTGCTATAGATGCAATAATGTGAAGAGAATTTTCCATAACTTTAAAGAAGGTTAGTTTGAAATGGTTCATAAGCCTGAAGCTGAATTCCAGAACCTACTTCAGAGATTTATTTGAACAATTCCTAACTTATTTTCTAACATCGAAGATGAGTGCTTAACTAAGGAGCCTTAAGTAAGGAAGAAATGAATATTTAAAGGACTTTTTTGGTCGAATCAACCCTGCTACCTTGGAAATCATGGATTTGAAAGAGAAGGTCATTGTACACTTTAATGATTTGCTTTCATTGTGTAAATTTCTTAAAATCATTAGCTAAAAAGCCAGCTAAGGACTTGGTTGATTTGTTGTCACATTCCACCAACTTCATCAACATGAAGGAGTTAGACATGAACAAAAGACAAGTAAAAAATTAAAATGTTGACCATGGTAGAAGTAATCAAAAAATGATGATAAGAGGTATTTATCGAGGCCCAAATACAATGAATACACTTTTCTTAATGCATCATTAAAAAAGATTTTTGACAATGTAAGAACACTCAAGGTCATGGACAATAAACTAAAACTTTTATAGAAAAAAAATCCTTAACCCTACTAGTTAGAGTAACAACCTTCTATGATGTAATACCCAAACCTTTTTCAAGTAAATTTCATAAACTTGAGGTTTCAAAGTGCTCATTTTAATGAATTTATTTTATTAAATTATTCTATTTTAGCATTTTTTTGAGAATAAAATAATTATTTGTATATCTAATTGTTAAATTACTACTTGTCTCACTTTATTATAAAATCTAGTTAATTTTTTTTAATGATATGGTAACTTTATTTATTAAATTATTATGTTGCCTAAAATATCCTTTAAATGATCTTTACAATGTTTCCTTTACATAATTGAGAATATATAGAATTTATGAATGTGTGGATTTATAGAAGTATTTATATAGACTTTGGTAAATGATTTTATTCAAAATTTATAAATTTTGGGACACTCATTTTAAGCTTTTAAGTTTATTGAATCATTTTAGTAATTGTGAGAGAAGAAGAAGGAAATGAAAATGATGAAATTAGTGATAAGTGGATATGATTTGAAAATAATATAATTTTTTATGAACAATGAGAGGGTAGGAATTTTTTTTATATTTGATTATCTTACCCCTTATCACACTATAATTTTTTTCTTTAAATAATCCCTTTTGACTTCATCTTGATGAACAATTGAGATCAATTTTATCTATGGCTATGTCACACCTAAAGCATCTAAGATTTCCTTTACCTCTTATTTCATTTTTTTCAACCACCCTCATTTTTTCAATAACTTTCTCTTTCTCCCCTCATTCACTCATACACTTTCTCTCTCAACCTCTGTTTCTTTATTGTGCCCATATGCACCTCTTCTATTTTGAGTCCCCCTTTATTTAGCAATAACTCACTGGTGTTGAAGTGAGCTATGAATTGTGATTGGAATAGCAGCATGCAAGCTATTTTGGCCTTCTTCCATTGTTAGTGTTTGCTATGGTTTCACTATCGACCAAGCTAGGCCAGCTTCTTTAGGAGGGGCAAACCTAACTAAATCATAAAATTTAATTTTTTTGTACATTTTGAGGCTTAATTCAAAAGCCCTAGCTTTAATGCGAGATTTTTTATCTCTTGAAAATAATTTTAGTAAAAATAAAGAAATTGATGATCCAATTTATTAGAGTTGATTATTCAAAATTAAGATGGGAAATTATGGAAAAAGAATAATTATTTTTTATGCTTACACATAATTATATCAATTAAGAAAAAATTAGTTTCCTTGACTAATTTAGGTAGAATTATGGAGCTAATGGTTTAGGCTTGAGAACTTGGTAGAAACTAATTTTATAAATTTGATTACAATTTATCCTTATATATTAATGTATAGCTAGTAAAGTTAGCAAATTTTGGATATTTTAGGAGAAATTAAGGGGAATGTTGTATCTTAAGATGACTACATGCTCTACTTAAGCCTAATATATTTAAACTCTATATTTTCATATAAATGCATATGCAAATATATACTTATATATATTTTATAAAGATGTATATATTTATTAACATGATACTTCATTTATATTCATGTGTTGGCATCATATTTAATATAATAGTTTGATTAGCATGCCATGTATATTATGTGATTGTGAATATTGAATTTGGTAACTATTTGTGAAAGGAAAAGATTGACCTTGGAGGATAGGAGAGGCTTATGAAGGAATAAGGCTGACTTGGGAGTCATATAAAGATTTATTTTTTTTTATTTTTGTATTATTTTTATAACTAGTGTATTATGCTTGTAATATGAATAAACATGTGTGATGATATAATTATTCTTATATAACTTTGTAGTTAAGGTATTAATGCTATTGAGAAATGACAATATGAATTAGAAGTTATGAATTTGCTAAGAAGTTTTATTATTTTATGTCTTACATGCATTTTATCATGGGACTTTATTAAAACCTTGGATGTTTTACCCGTATCCTCTTATAAGATATTAGTTCATTAGATTACATTGATCCTTTTAGTATCTTTACTTCTGATCAAAGTTGTGATTTTGAAGTTAAGTAAAGATGGAAATACAAGAAAGGTAAATTATTACCATAAGCTAAAGAGTTCCAGAATTGAATTTATTTGTTTACTTATTTTTTCATTTTGTTTTCATTTATATGATTTAATTGTGGACTTTAGTAGATATACACTTACTGAATTCTTGTAACTCACTTTTTTTTATTTTAAACATTTTTAAGGTAAAGCTAATCTAACAGCCCTTTACTACTCTTGTGGAGATTGAATACAACATTGCAATGGAATTTGACAATTGGAATAGTACTTGAATGCATTCATGTCAAACTTTGTTATTTTTATGCAAATGAGAATTTTTGCAATAAGTTTTATTTTACAAATGTACATTGATTTCTATTGAATTAGAATTTGCATTATTAACATGTAAAGCTAGTGGGAAATCACTCGAAGGTGATTTCCTATGCCAGTCATGTACCTAAAGTTAGGGTATGACATGCAAGTACCACAAATCTTAGACCCATAATATATAATATTGTGTGACTTTAAGAAATGAAATTGAAAAATTGATATAAAATGGGTACTTGCAATAGTAAATGAAAGCTAATTGATCTCGGCCATAGCTTGATAAAAATTCTAGAGTGGGATCGAAAGATTAGTGGATAAACAAAAAACATGAACAATCCAAATAGCCTTTTTAGTCTTTCCATTAGAAACAAGTTAATAAAGGAAAAAAATGGACAAACCATGAGATATCATCATATTACACCTTGAATATTTTAGAATTTTATTATAAATAATTATTTAATAATTTGTACATGTGTTAGTAATTAAGAAAATATTATGGATATGTTTATGGTAAGTGATTAATTATAGAAAATGGAACTTTATCACAAATATAGTTAAGAATGAGTTAATTTTAAGGTTGTGTGAATTTAGATTTGCATTAGGGTGTATGGAAGAGATTTAGGATGGATAATTCCTAAATTACCCCAAACTAAGCCTTAAATTATCAAAATGCCATTATTAAGTTTTTGAAACCCAAATTTACATAATTTCCCTATTTTCATTCTTCCATTAATCGAAATACCTTATATAACATCCTTCTATTAACTTAAAACCTTAATTTCTCTAAGATTAGTCAAGATTACCAAGGTACCCAAAAGGATTTTCATATTTCTCAACCAAGTCAAGGCAAATTCTTTATGTTTTAAACATGATAATGGCAATAGATTGGAATATAAATTAAGAATTTGAAATTAAGGTTTTAGGTGAAGCCTATCTTTATCATGGTTATTGATAGAGATCATTTATCATCTTTTACTAGCCTTTTACCTCCTCTATACAAGAAATTATAATCTACTTACTTGGAAATTAATGAAATTAATAAATATGTTAAAGTTGATTTATTTGTGAGTTGAATGTTATGACTTTTGATGAATCTTAGTTATATTGTTATTGCTAGAGTAGGATCAGTTAGATTAAGTTGGAAATACTATAATAGCTATATGGAAATGATGTGTGAAGATTAAATATTGTTGCATGTGGATTAAAAGTTGAATTTGGCTAGTAATATGCATTTTTGAACAAATTTTTTAGAATTTCTAGAACCATATTTGAGTATAGTACTTAAGTACTTCTTTTAGAGTAAGCTTAAAGGCTCAGTACTCAAGCACCTTACTCGAGTATAAAAAGAACCTAAACCTTTTTTCTTTAAGTATATTGGTATGATACTTAAATACTAGCCCTATTAAGGCCTTATATTCAAGTACTATACTTAAATACCAATGTTATCTTACATCTTTTCCTTTTAATACTCGAGTATGGTATTCAAGTATGACCTTATTTTAAGGAATACATACTCAAGTCTCATACTTAAGTACCTTTTTTGTCATACACTAAATTGAATTGTGAAAATAATGTATTGATGTAACATAAGTGTACTAGGTTTTGACTTGTTTTCTTGTGAAGCTAAATGGATTGATCCAAAAGTATGAATAGTATTACTTGTTTTGTGTTATTTTAATGTTTAAAGTACAAAAGTTGATAATGTATGAATGAAATTTTGAATGATGAAATGATAATGAGAAGAAGAAAATAAGATAATGAATTTGAAATGTTAACACAAGATCTAGTAACTATTTGTGAATGAATAAGGTACCTGAAGGA
This sequence comes from Sindora glabra, assembly GCA_020226215.1. Classification (NCBI taxonomy): domain Eukaryota; kingdom Viridiplantae; phylum Streptophyta; class Magnoliopsida; order Fabales; family Fabaceae; genus Sindora; species Sindora glabra. The sequence continues at coordinate 63,495,148 of CM035232.1, read as the reverse complement.
ATAAGGTTAGGTTCATGAATGGATAAGGTTACCAGCAAGCACAGGACGGGTTGTTTGTTATTTAATATGTATAAATTTGATTATGATTAATAATGCTTCTTATTTATTGATAATATAAATGTTATAATGTTTAAAATATAGTCAGAAGTACATATTTAAAATGTTAATTATGAAATAATATAATTAAGTAAATTATCGATTTACTAAGATATAGTCTCACTATTTTTAATTAAAATGTTTTTACAGATAATCAAATTGAAGCTCCTTAGCCATAACCAGCCATTCAAGAGTAGGTATCTTGAAAATTGTAGTCAAGTAGCCATAATTGTGTTAGAATGTAGATAAGATTAATGATCAGGCTTATAATTGGCTAGTATATGTAATAACATGACTTTATTGTAAATATTTATTTTGTTTATAAAAAATAATTATTTAATTTAATCTTATATCTAATAGTTGTGTGATGATATCAAAATAGGTTAGATATGCTTATGAAAACTAATAACAAGATCCATGCTAGTCATAGGCAAGTGGGTTATGACATATTAGCATAGTAGATATGATTATTGATGGTTATACAAGGAGAGGAACCTAAAAAAAAAAGCCCAAAAACATCATATGAGATCAATTAGGATATTAAAGAATAAGAAACCTAAAACTAATTTAGCTTTAGCCATCACAATTTCAAAAGATTATTACCCACCAAATTTTGAAAAGGAACACAATGATCCTATGGTCATCACAACTACTATCTAAAATTTCTTTGTTAAGTGTATCTTAGTTAATCAAGGAAGTTTGATAGACATTTTATGCTTAGATATAATGAAAATATTTTAGTTATCACCTCACCAACTTATGTTATATTAGGGTAATTTGGTTAGTTTCTAGGCAAACAAGTTCCAGTGGAAGGTTTTATAAAGTTGTAAGTCATTTTAGGGAGCATGGATGGCTACTCTAATATTGATGTTGTTTTCTTAGTTGTTGATAAATAAAAAACTACATCTAATGCCATTATTAGAAGAACTTCATCAAACCAAGCCAAAGCCATTGTGTCCAGCCCTTATCTTTTGATGAAATTCCCATAGAGCAATAGCTAGGTCATATAAGAGCTAATTATCTTACTACTTAAAGATATTACATGAATAATTTGAGCTAGGAAGAATCTTTAGGGACGATAGATGGAGAAAAGAGAAAAAAACATGCCATTAAAGAATATAAGCTAATAACTTTAGAGTTATTGGATCCAAAGGATGAAAGGAGAGAAAATAACGAAAATTTTGAGTCAAAGATTGAAGAAATTAAAATATTTGGGCCAACAGATGACCAATCAATCGGAATAAAAAAAATCTTCCTTGTAGTTTCAAAAGTAAATTAATTGAGCTATTAAAAGATAATATAGAGGTGTTCACATGGTTAGCTATAAACATGTTGGCTATTAACCTCGTGGTAGCATGTCACAAATTAGTGATTGACCTTTCTGTTAACCCGATATAACAAAAGAGAAAACATAAGCAAGATAGAGTAGAAGATATAAAAGTAGAGTTTTAAATGCTATTAAAGGCTTGATTCATAAAGGAAGTACAACACACCACTTAGCTTTCCAATGTAGTTCTAGTAAAAAAGGTAAATGGATTTTGAAGGATGTGCATCAATTTCATTGATCTTAGTAAAGATTATTTAAAAGACTTATATCTTTTTCCTAACATTAACTATCTAGTTAATAAAGTATTGAGATTCATCATCCTAAGCTTTGGTGAGATTTTCTTTGGGTATAATTAGATACTAATGTGGTTGCAAGATTAGGAGAAAATGGCCTTTATAATTGATGAAGAAGTATATTAGTACAAAGCAATTCCTTTTGGATAAAAAAAATGCTAGGACAACCTATCAAAGGATGATAAACAAGCTATTTAAAGGCCAGATTGATTAAAATTTGGAAGCCTATATGGATGACATGCTTATCAAATCCTATAATTTAGATGATCATTTAAATGATCTAAAAGAAATATTGACTTGATGAAAAAATACATGAGAATTATCCCTACTAGATGTACTTTTGGTGTTACTGTTGGCAATTTTTTTGGTTTTATATTCATAATAAGAGGCATAGAGGCTAATCTTTCAAAATGCTAAGTGATTTTTGAATTGAAAAGCCCAACAAATTTAAAAGAAGTACAAATATTTAATGGTTAAGTTATTGCTTTAACCAAATTCTAGCCGAGGCAATCATTTATAGTTTTTCCCTTAGTTCATATTTAAATTTTTTTTTATTAAAATGATGTTGCTTAATAAAGGAGATTGATCATTCTTAAGGATGGTCAATTGTAATTTTATAAAATCTTAAAGGATTAAAAGAGTTTAAATAGGATCAAGCATGTGAAGATGCATTTTTTTAGCATAAAAAAACTTCTTGATCTTTCTACCTGTACTATTTAAATCCAATCAAGGATAACAATTATACATGTATTTAGCTACTATAAAAGAAGTTGTTAGTGCTATCTTGGTTAAAGAGGTTGAGGGAGAGTAATGACTAATCTACTCTATGAGGAAAGCACTTTATAGTGTAGAACCTTAGTATCATAATATTTGGAAATTAGCTTTTGCCCTAATAATGGCATCTCAAAGGTTGAAACCCTATTTCCAATCACATTAAATTGTCATCATAACTAATCAACCAATAAGGCAAGTATTACATTACATAAGCTCAATATAGTTAGGCAATTGGTTATATAGTTAATGGAATTAACTACGTATGGTTTGATCCTTGAACTAAGTAAAGCAATTAAAGCCAATGTTTTAGTAAATTTTATGTTTGAGATGACTAATCCTTGAAAAGCTACAAAAAAGTTGAGACTAATTATTTATCTATAACTTGTATACGGATAGCTCCTCTAATAAGAATAGTAATAGCGCAAGAGTTATCCTTGAAGGATTGAACGAAGTTACTATTAAATATACTTTGAAATTTAACTTTAAAATAATAAAAAATCATGCAAAATATAAAGCTTTGATTGCAAAGTTAAAGATGCTAATTGAAATGGGTGCAAGAACAGGTGCAAGAACAGTTCTTGCAAAAAGTGATATTCAACTAATAGTCAACCAAATAAATGGCATGTATGATATAAAAATTCCTTGTTTGATATAGTAAATAAAAATTATGAAAGCTTTAATAGCAAAGTTAGAGGAGTTCAAATTATAACAAATCCCTTTGTATAAAAATAACCGAGTAAATGCTTTATTAAAATTGGCCATCATAAGTGCAATGGTTGATAATCAAATCATTCTTAAAGAAATAATTACTAGGTCATTGATAGAGGAGGTCAAAATAATGAATGTTGGTTGGTCATAGTCTTGGATGGACTCTATAAAAGCATTCTTAGGAAAAATAATAGTCATTAGAGGAATGCTTTGATCCTAAGCAATTAAAGAAGAAAGTAACTCCATTTTTCTTCTTTTTTTGTTGAGAATAGTTGGTTACATAAAAGAGGTTTTACCGTTATAGTTTATGATGTCTTTATCCAGACAAAGTCAACTATTTTCTAAGAAAATTACATAAAGATATTTGTGGAATCCATATAATAAGATCTTTATTGGCATAAAAAGTAGTTTAGTTAGGATATTTTTAGTCCACTATGAAAAAGGATGCTTTAGAAATGGTCAAGAAATGTGATTAATGTTAAGTAAAAACTAACATTCCTAGAGTACTAGCACCAAATCAAAAAAATAATTATTTTATTATAGCTTTTTGCTCAGATGGATTGAATTCGAACTATTATCTATTATTATTGCTAAAGATACATAGATTTTTATATGGATAAGTGTATTTTTGTAGATTTGACATACCAAAGATAATAATCAATGATAATGGAGCCCAATTCATAAGTGAATTTTTCAAGAAATTTTGTAAAGATCTTCATATGTAACATCTCCAACTTCTATGGTCTAGATTAAGAGTTTTTAACTTGAAAGATCTAAATCTGCTATAAGTTTTGGAGAAATTTTTTGCTATTTTAGATTTTGCAAAATTTGGAAAGTAATTTATGCATCACAACCTAAACAATATAGATAGTAGTGTATGCAAATATTATCTAAATGTAGTCACCTTTAGGTGGTCAAGCCAACTTATAAAATATATACATAACGGTTTCAAAAAAAGGCCTTCACAAATGGTCACCAAAATATCACGATATCTTTTGTAGTTTAAGGCAAAATGATGCTAAAATAGCCATCCCTTATTAGTTGAGGGATATTGAGGCTGTTCATATATTTATGGGAAATATTGTAAATAAGAGTACACTTATGAAGGTCCAAAAATATATTAAAGTGGAAGAGTATGCGAATAGTCCTAAATAGATGTGACATTATGATCACCACCAAGTCTTCATGCATCCATATATTGATGTTGCATCTCAATGTCTAAAATTTAAACATACAACAATGTTGACTCCAAATAAACTTAGCATGTAAATTCTATTAAGTAATGCATGTGTTATATTTACTAAGGGTGCCTTATAACATTAATATAAACCATTCTCCTAGCTTCATTAGCACCATTGACATAGCATGTGTCCAAAAGTATAGTTCATTCATTCAATGTTTGGCTTGTTTAGTGAATTAACACTCAAATTGGTATCTAGGCTGCCAAGCTTTTATAAGGAAGGCTCATTATTACATATCAGATGGCTTTTAAGATGAATATATCATTATCTCTTACCACATGTACTTATAACATGCTAAATAGGTTGAACTTTACCATAAAAGTATATATCATGAAGTTACTAGTCAATTTATGTCACATAGGCATACAACATACAATCACAAATAAAATCATATCTTATAAGCATGTATCCTACACTCATAGGCTAATTCATAACTTATAAGTTTATATCATGCAATCATTGGCCATGTCATAACTCATAAGCATATATCATGCATTCATATCGCTCCACTTTTATTCATTCCACCTCACCTTAAGCCTTTGGTCCACCCATGTCTATTTTGCCATTGATTTACATAGTGCATGCCCTCCCCATTCCTATGGGGAAATATATAAATATGCTGGCTTATCTCTCAATACACATGCTAAATAGTGACTTTTGAATTTGTGATTCCATATTTTCACCTTTTCATAAATTCTAAATTTCATGACCTCTTTCATGGTTTTTGTTATTCAAATATGATAATTACCTTTCAATATATTCATCTCTAATGCATAAGATTGTCAATCCCACGTGAATTCACATGTATGTATAATGTAGAAAGTCATGGGATCACAACTCATATATTCAACTTTTTACATCAATTCTCAAGGTGCGGAAATACTTAATATGTAAATGTCATGAATACACACATACACACATTATAACATATGAATATTGATTGCAATGCTACTATGCACCAAAACTAGTTTGTAGAAATTAATACAGCAAAGTGGCACAAACCAGGTCATACCCTTAGTGATCCTTTAATTACCTTATCAACTTAACTTTGATTTTTATTAGTCACCTACTAGCTTAGCCCTGATTTTCATCATTCACCTCATTACTTTAAACTCATTTTTTATCAATCTGGCCTGATTTTCATCATCTACCATATTAGCTTAGCCCTAATTTCCTTTTACTTATCAAACATAGTTACAAATTTCTTCACATCCAATTTATTTGTTTCTACCTCTCATGATTCTAGTTAAATTAATCTCATACAACTTATAACCTTATGCTTTAAAATGACTTAGTAATGTTTATATCAAATATCCTTCAATGGTATGAGTTTCCAACAATTTTAATGCAAATAAGCAAGGATGAGGAGAAGATTAATAAGGTTTAGCAAAAGTAGAGTTAAAGATGATTTGTCAAAAGGTCAATTTCCTAATTTTTTTAATTAGATTTTATTGTTTTAAGGAAGGTCTAATTTTGTATGGTTTCATTTTAGGTTACAATAAGGAGAATAGTAACTTAAAGAAACCTTGTTTTGCAATAATGGTTCTTAGTGATGATGTAAATTTACTTAATACTCCTAAATCAATTTTAGGTAAGAGCATGGGCTATGATTTCAATCCTATTGTGAACAATAGCAGTAAAGGTAACTTTTTTCATGCTTACTACTTCTTTATGTATGGTTCTTTCATATATTTTATAGGATTAGGGATATAAAATTAGACATTATAGTTTGATTGCTATTCTAAATAACAATGGAACCTTTATGTTAACATTCTATTGTTTCTTGTTTTTTTGTTTTTCTTTCTTCCTTTGTTTCTTACTTAAAATATATTATTGGTGTGTGTCCTAGGATCCAATCATATAGATGATTGAAATAATACACAATATATTATGTTTTATTTTAGGTAATTTAATTATTATATTTTATTTTCATAATTTTATTATTATTATGTATAATTTATAACTTAATATAATAATTATCCTTAGAATAGCTTTACTATTCCTAAAATGCCCCTAGTCAAGTATTATTACGAAAAGGATAGTAATAATACATCGAGACTAGCATGTATAGTGACTGATGATAACGAATCATGGATCTGTGATATCAAATCAATACATGAGTACATTGTTAGTGAACAATATGCTGGACTAACTCACTATGAGAATATTGCATGGATAGACGTGTCATAAGTTATTCTCATATGATCACAAATACACATAAACCTTTGACCTGAAGTCACTACGGTTCCCTATAAGAGAAATTACTCACTTTAATATTGTCGTATGTCACCTTTAATCAGGATGACGAATAGGGCATTGATTGGGTGTGTCATGAATCGTGCAGAGAGAAGTGAGTGATGTAGATGAGATTTTGTTATTTTTGTATAAAAGAGAAATATTCTTGGGCCCCTTGATTGAGTGAGACTTAGAAATGCATGGCCATGCTCAATTGGATTAATATATGATATTAATCATTTATTTTAAGTTTACTCAGTATCAAGAAATATAAATTGAACATTGACAAGGATGACACATTCCATGCCTCCAATTCAATTTGGATATTACTACAAAAAGGATTATAATGCAAAACGTTGATCATGTATTAGGTGGATGTCGAATCACAGACATTCTTACTACTTGAGTGGCAGTGATGTATTACTAGATACCGCTCACTGTTTATAACTTAATAATAAGTCATTGTCAACATAGTAAAAACCTACAGGGTCACACAAAAGGAGTAGGAATAAAATAATAATTAATTAGACTTTAATTATATTAATATCCAATTAATTGAACTTATTTTTGTGCATATATACTATTATTAAGAATAATAATGTGATATTCATGTAATATATATATAATATTATGTGATATTATTTGATATTGAAGTAATATTAAATAATTACGTTATCAGATATTAGATAAATATATTATAAGATAATATTATTTTGATATTTGATAACTATATACAATTATCTAATATTAAAATATTTATATTATGAGATAATATTATCTAATATTAGATAATTAATAGATAAGTCATATTTCTCCTCTATCTCTAGGATAAGGATAAGATGAGTTGTTAAGTGTAATTAGGATTTTGGAAGCATTATCCTTGTAGGACTAGCTTGCCTAAGTTATATAAAAAGGGGCTTGAGGGCAACATATTAGGCACACACTCATAAGTTTCCTAAAACCCTAAATCACTCAGAAAACATCGAATCCTAATTCCTAGAGAGAGAAATGCATCCTAGTAGATTCGTAGAGGGCGAGAGGTCATTTTTCACTCCGTTTGGATACCGTAGAGACGCTGTACCTTCCGACCGGCATTTGATTCATCCGCTCTCAAGTTTTGATTAGTAGAAATATGAGTGTCCAATAGGTAAAACCTTAATCACTGATTTATGCTTTTTGCATGGATCCTAGATAGAATTCGAATCAAATTTTGAATTTTCGTTGCATGTAATAATTTAAATTCCCAACATATATTTGGTTGGATGTGGGTTCAATCCTATTCAGTCATGTATTTTGTAGAATCTTTGGTTAATATCTCCTTCAACACCAATAATGCCTTTCTTTGGCTTTTTTCATTACAAAGCAAATAAAGTAAAAAAGCAAAAAAAATCTTTTTTGGCAAAAAGGCAGAGAAAATTAGCAATGTCTTTTGTAAGCATTTCATATTATATTAATATTTGTAATCTTTGGTTGTATACTTTCTGCATTGTTTTGTTTAATTAATAGAATAAAAATTCTCTTATTCTTAGTTTGAATTTACAAGATATTCCATGCTTATGAACATTTCACTTAATTTAAATTTATTTAAGAGTTCATTAAACATAGACAACATAGTATTAATAGTGTCAAAATAGGTTGAGTTTAATAGGTTAGTTAGGACTATTATAATTTTGCTTGGCTTGGAATTAGGACTGGTATGAAAAATAATAATAATGGCTCGACCTGATAAGGGATTGAGACTGGTTAGCCCGACTTGGTAAAGGATTAGGATTGGTAAGTATTAACTCATCAGGTTATTGGATTAACTCATTAACCTAGTAATAGTAGTATATAATAAATAATTAATTTATTATTATATGTTTAATTTTTATATAAATATTAAAATAATAATTTTGATATATTAAAATTATACTTTAATATATATAATATTAAAATTATATATATGAACAATATAAAATAATTTTTAATATTAAAATTAATAAATTAATATATTTAATATTATCAATATATATTATATAATTTTATTAAAATAAATAATTATATTAAAATTTGAATTAGTAATTTAATATTAAAATTTTGAATTATTTAAAATTTTAAATAAATAATTTTCACATTAATTTTAAATTATATTATATATATATATAATATAATACATTATTATTTATTTTTTTATTATTATAGATAAATTATTATAATTATTTTTATTAATATATTATTTGTATAATTACTTATTTATATATATTTGATAATATATAAATTATTAAATATATTTATTTTTATATATAATACTTTGAACTTGATCAATATATATTTAGTAATATAAATTTATTTTATTAAATATAAATATATAAATATAATATATATAATATAATAATATATTCATTTTATAATATAAATAATATATTTATTTTATAATATAAAATAAATATATAATATAAAATTCTTGATTAATGTGAAATTTAAATTATTTTATTAAATGTATATATTATTAAATGCAAATTCACATATTTATTAGATTTTAATGATATATATTTATTTTATTAAATATATTTAATAATATATATTTATATTCATATATAATATATATGATATTAATATTATTATATTTAGTAAATAATAATATATTTTAATTAATTAATGATGTAAAATTAATAATAAATAATTAATATGATAATAATAATAAAATGTAATGGGTTATAAAAATCTGCCTGAACCCACTTGGTAAATATTGACCTAGGACTAGGATTAAGATTGGTATTGTAGCAACCCAATCTTAACCCAACTTGATAAAAAAGTAACCCGACTTGAAAATAGCTTGACATACAATTTTTACTCATTTGGTTAACTTGGTAAGATTAGATCAGTCTATTTTGACAGGCCTTCATAGTATGCCTATCACAACCTATTTCTAGGTATTGTGACTAGCGTAAAGATACTTAATTAGTATCCAACTAATCAAATATCCTTATAAGCCTAACTTCCACTTCTATACTTTATTAAGATTTCATATGCCTTTTAGTAAGTAATAAGTAAACATAATCAAATAATAAACATTGCATGTGCAATGAAAACTTTTTACAAACTCATTTTATACAAAATAGTACAAAGTCTTACATAAGAGATTTTCGTATATATATATATATACATAAGCTACTTTAATTTTATAATCATAATAGACTCTCAGACTAACTTTATATATACATTAACTTCTCCGACCCATAGAGGTCTTTATCCAATGTAGTGCACATTGATCACTAGTGGGATCTCCATGATCCTTATTTGTAAAGGAAAACCACATAAAAGAGTGAGTATATAAATACTCAATGAGTAAACACTCATTTTGTATTCCTTAAGAATTTTCAATATCTAATTCAAACTTAGGGTTTAAGTTATCTTATATATGTTATTCTACTATCAGTTTAATATGCATTTGTTATTATAAGGATTTCAATATTTAATTATGAGAATTCATGCTATTCTATTCTTCCTATTCATGCTATTCTATTTTTACTATAAAAAATGGTTAGTATGGTATAGGGTTTCTCTTTGTTTCTCCTAGTCCAGCCTTATCTTACTCGCCTCCAATCTTTTTCCTCCAACCCTTACCATTCCTTTCTTTCATATAGAAGGATGCTGTAGGCCATAGGCCAATCTCCCCCACACATATCAAGTAACATAAATGAGCCTTGGTAGGCTTTTTGTGCCAATTAAGGAAAAATTATGTCAATACGATAGAATAAAGGTATGGTCAATACCAACTAGCCATTAGCATCCTAATTTATTTTCCTTTATCAATGTAACAAATATAGATTTCAAATTTAACATTAAAAGAGTGTAAATTATCGCGTATTCTTATAATGTATTACAATTTCAATACATTTAACATTCCACAACTCAATTTAATCTATCACTAAACTCTATGCCCTTAAAGAACATTCAAATAATTACAATAATTCAACATATTGTTCCAATCATATTCTAATATCATCACAATGTATTTCTAAGCATCAAATACTTAGTGTCTTTCACAAATATTCATTCAATAATACTGTTCATATTCATTTCCCAGAATAGGGTAGCAGAGGGTATGTTACAATGAGAGACCTTTTATGACTTCTAAAACACCTCTAAAATTTTTAAAATAAATATGATGTTCTTAACATGTTAATTAACAAATATAAGTCCTTAGGTTTCACGATTAATCAAGAGAACCTACCCAGAAAATTTGTGTATCATGCCTTTCCAAAATAATTTCAATCTCAGCAACACTAGAGTTCTGAAATTTTATAAATTTATTCACTAGGAAACTGCACTCTAATTATCATAAAAATTTACTATGTTTTAACCAACATGTATAAAGGTATCCAAGAATTTTTGTAGAATTTTTACTCATCATTTAATACCTGAATCAATTCAAGAACAGAAGTGAAATTATTCACATCCTGTTTTTGGGTAAGCTGCACCTTTGTGTAGAAATGTCCTTTGTTTAGGTTTCTAAAATTTTTAAAAAATCCCAATAAATTCTATGTATATCCTAACATTACAAGAGAGTAGGAAATGGGTAGTTTTTAATTTTTAAGAGGCTCTAGTGTGTCCCTAAAATTTGTGGTTTAGTTCTGGATTTTTAGGAATTCTAGAAGCAAAATCAATAGAATAATTTCTAAGCTCTTTCTATTCCATCTACACTTAAGGCCTAACAAATGGTAATCTAATCATTCATTCATGCTAATATTGTTCTAATATCTTCAAATACAACTTAAGAATATAACTTTTCAGCACCATGCCTTCATTGCATAGCCACACACTTAGCTTCATAAAATCACAATTCTAGAAAGCAATATTGGCAAATTTGTAATCAAAATTCAATGGGAAATCAAGTGAGCTGCTACTCACCTCTAAACTTGTATATTTCAAAGTTTCAAATTGCCTTCTAAATGAGAAAGTTTCTTATTTGAAGAGAAAGAAGATGATATCTCCAAGTTTTGATGATTTCTCCTTAGCAATTCAAGCAAACAAGTAGCAAGAACTTGAAATTTTGTGGTTGATTAGTCTTATTTATGTATTTGGTTGTGTTAAGAGTTTGAAGAAATCTCCTATGGCAGCTGCAATTTCATGCAAATGAGGGTGGGAGAAAAGTTGAATGGAATTCTCTCAAGGTTTCTAGGGTTTTCTATAACTTTTTAGAAAATGGGCCCTTTTTGCAATTTAGCCCAAAAATCTATGAAATTTTTATACTTTTCTTGCTATTTTGCAGCAGCTAAGGATGAAATTTTTTGGGCTCTCCTTAGCCCAAAAATTTCCAAAATTAATAGAAAAAGAATGGGCCAAAATTCAAGTTTTTTTGAAAAATAATAATTTGATCCCAAAACATTTCAAATTATACTTTTACCCAAAAAATTTTAACTAACTTTCAATTTAGTCCTTGGATTCTATTTGGGCTTAACACATTCGGGCCTTAATAAATGAGTTTTAATTGGTCCAAAGAGGATTTTAAGAAATCAAACTAAATTATTATAATCTCGGCCTACTTTACCAAATTTTGGCTCACCCGAGCTTTAAAATTCTCTAAAATAATTTTTTTGGTAGCATTTTGAGATTTCATTTCTAATATATCACTTGGGGGTATTACAATGTCAGTATTAATCTCCTATACTTTTGGCAAATGAAGTTTCTAATAGAAAGATTGGGAAGAGGAAAATTAAAGATGTTTAGAATTGTATATATAACTTGGGCATTTGATTTTTATCTGCTAGTGAGTTAAATAAATTGTACTTTACTTTCATATGCAATGGAAATGTAAATGAAAATGTATTTCAATCTATTGGTTAAATAATACTTTCTTTTATCTTTTATTTATTACTAAGGATTGTTTTCTATATTTATATGTAAAGGAAAATGTTAAAGACAGTACTTCACAAAAGTCCTATGCTACAAAAGATGTTTTTAAAGATATTACAAATTTAAGGAATACTGGTGAATCAAGTTTTGGTAGGAGTAATAGATATACTTATAATGCTATGCTAAGGAACCTTTAGGGTAATTGTTCTCTATACTATTTATTAGCATACTTTCAAACATGTAAATGCAAGAAGCTTGAATTGAATGGTTTTTTTTTAATATTTATCAATTAGGACAGTTGCTCCTTTCGTAACTATTAGAATCGTTCCTTCAACCATATTGTAGTATTTCAATTCACTAGTTGCATCAAGCATGATGTTTTTACTATATCACTTTAATTACAACTTAACAATATGGATAGTGAAAATGAATTACTAATTATAAAATAAGCATATTTGTTTTAAACATTAAATTATTAGTTAAATGGAGTTTAAAATAAGGTGATAGAAAGACTAATGAAAAGTTTAGTAGCCTTCAATAGGAATAGGTTTCTTATTACATCTTTCTTTGGCTTTTGCTGGCATAGGAAGTATAAATGGAATGGTAATTTTGAATAATTTTTATGTTCTCATGAAATTTGACTGATTTTATATGTTTATAATCATATTGGTCTTCCCAATTCCTATTACAACAGTTGAACTCCATATTGAAGCCAAATTGAACAATAAAAAGCTCCTAAAAAAGGATTGTATGATATAATATGTTTTAATTTTTCAAAATATCATTTATAATGTTATTGTTAATGTCAATTTGTATAAATTTACTCAATGGCAGAGAATTCAAGTAACAATTTTACTTTCACAAATAAAGAAAATCATAGAAACCAGCATACATTTTTCTACTACAATTAAGATTATAGTATCATTTCTTTCATGTGCCAACCAAATATGCCCCACAACATTTTGTGTGATGAAGGTATATGTTATAAGTTATTGTACTTTTTTTAGTTGCTTTTCAGATTCAATAAAATGTGTTTATTTTTTTTATCTATTTTGTATAATGATGAAAAGAAATTCTAAGAAAGGACCACTTAACTCAAACAATGGAAAAAGATGATCTAATGATTATGACATTTAAAATTGGTATGTAAATATAATTTTTCTTATATAAATGTAGAAAGTCTACCAAAAGTTTTGGTTAATTGATAATTGCAATTCTACTTGATTAATTTGATTTTATCTATTATTTTTAGAGTACTTAGATGATGGTGATCCTAATTATATATGTTAGTATTGCTCTACAAAATTTTGGCTTAGAGAGAAATTATCCAAGTTAAGTATGTTAGCACCAAAATACTCCTTATGTTGTTCTCAAGGGAAGGTGAAATTACCTCTTTTGAAAGATCCTTCACCATACTTGAAGCGGTTAATGGAAGAGAAGGACTCAAGGGTAGCGAGGCATTTTAGAGAAAACTTAAAAAGTTATAATTCTATATTTGCATTCACCTTAATGGGTGGCAAGGTTGATAACAACATTAATAATCTTGGAGATCCATATATTTTCAGGTTGAATGAGATGAATCTCATAGAATAGGTAACTTACTCCTAATTAAAGGTGAATAACCCAAATTTACTCAACTTTATATATATGTCACCCAAAATGAAGCTTCTAATAGGATGGATGTACTTCGGTAAGGACTTTTATCATCAATCTATTGAATATTTCATGTTATTGTATCTTTATTCTGATTTTGTATACTAACAAGAAGAATAACTTTTTTTATGTGTAGTTTAAATGACTAGCAAAGCAAGTTAGATAAGTAAATTATTAACAATTTGAAGGATATGTTTAATGAGTACAATCAATTGACAAAATGCTTTAGAATGGTTAGAGACATTTATGAGAATCAAAATTGCACTAACTTCAAGATTTGATTAATTTACAAAAGAAAAATTAATAGAAATATTTATAATCTACCTTTTATAGATGAGGTATTAGCTTTAGTTATAGGTGATGTTTATTCAATTAATAAAAAGGATATTACATCCATTCCAAAAATGATGAGCTTCAAAGAATTCATGAGTTGCACCCATCATATTTGCCTCTTCAATACCTAATTCTTTTACCTTATGGTGACGATGGGCATCATGAAAGCATAATGCATTCAAATCCATTTTCTTCAACTAGAAAGTAAAATATGATGACAATTCATGAATTTTTGGCCTATTGATTATAGGATAGGATCATAGAATCTTCTCATTTAATATCTTCTAGGAAACTCTTGTAACAATTTATAGTAGATAGGTATATTATGGTTGAATCATTTAGATTATCTTATATTTGCAACCATCAAAAGGATTTACGAGCTGAAATTTATAATGGTTTATTAGAAGCTATCCTTAAAGGGAAACAGATGCAACATGTATTGGAAAGCATATTTTTTTACCTTCAAGCTTCATAAGTGGAGCAAGATACATGATCTAGAATTATAGAGATGACATGGTAATTTGTAAATGGGCTGGATATCTAGATCTCTTACTAAATGTGTACTAGTATTATATATCATTAACTTAATTTAGTGATATAGAAATCTGAATTTGAAATGCACTTTATAGGGTAAGCAAGCTAAATATGTTGAGAATTACATTAAGAATTCAATTGAGCAAACCTTAATTGTAATGTTCCAACTTGTGAAAACTACCCAATGGAAGGTTATTTTTTGACCTCATAAAATTATACTTTGTATTCTAATATTTAAGTACATAATACATGTAATTACTAACTTTTTCAAATTTCTTTTTCAAAGGGTAAAATAATGACAAATTCTTGGAATACATCTAAACTAATCTACAATGCTAACATTCCTACAGTTTAGAAATTCAAGAATAGGTATTCTTTAACTTATATTTGTTGCCAACTACTTATTGCTATTAAAATATAAATTTAATATTACTTTCAGTTTGAATCCTGCTGAAAGTAGTGGAACATAAAGATACTACCAATTCTTAACAAGTCCATCCTTTTCTACAATTAATAATTTCCAAAGTGCCAAAAATAAGAAAAGTTTCCTAGAGATATTATAGATAAAGAAGGTGATAGTAGTTTGTGTAATATTAAATTTAAACTAATTATATTAATTTTCTTCCACTAATTAAAGATTTTATTTTAGCCTTATACTGCTTCAACTATTGCAATGGTTAACATGCATCAAACTAAGTACAATTGGTACTATGATGCATGTGGGATTTGCACAAAGAAGGCCAAATTCATTGCTAATAAGCTATTTTACACAAAATGTAGCAAAATTCCTTAAACTATCATTCGAAATTTCATCATATATTTCTACAAATAAATTTTTAAATACATGTAATATTTCTTTAATAGAAATACATTGAAGGAACTAACTAAAGCACTTAATTTTTTTATTTATAACTACAAAATTCAAGTACAAGTTACTAACCCATCAACAAGGCATCCTTTCTTATATTTGAGAAAGATACATTGCACTTTATTGAAAAATCTGCAAACAAGTTATAAGAATAATTAGTTCAAGTTAGTTTTGTAATACATTACTATGTATTTTATATTTTTGTAGATAAGTTAGACAATTAATTACAATCCTTAAATGTTTTTGACTTTATAAAGGAAAATGATGAATTTTAATAGCCATTTGATCTAAATGAATTGATTGGGAAGACTTTCCTCTTCAATGTTGATATCGCTAACTATAATATTAATCATAATAACCTAGACGATGAAAGTAATAGGTACACTATTGTTAGCATGACTGATAATATGTAGAAAATTAAGCAGTTTGTCTTGGACTTTCCATTGCACCAAGTGGTCAAAAAATCACACTCATTTAATAGTAAACTTACGTGTATAGAAGCCATTTTTCTTTCTTATTGAACTTTTATACATATTTATTTTATATTTCCTATAGGGGAGCAATGCTCAAAGTCCCCTCCATTCATCAAATGATTCTGCCAATGTGGAATACTCACAATCTTTGAATGTATGCTTCCTTAAACCTCTTATTTTCCTAGTAGTACTCGTATTAGTAGTTTAGACAATTTTATCACAAATATTATAAGTTTTATAAATGTCATCTTTTGTTATTGGATATTAGATAACCTATTACTTTAACCAACATATTTACAATATTTATCAAAAGTTTAAAGTTAAATCTAACAACAACAAAAATATTACCTAAGAAATATAATTTTTTTACTATTATGCATGCAAATTTGGTTATTTATGAAATAATTCAAAAATGCAAAAAAAAAGATTGTTAGAATAAAAAAATTTTATAGCCAAACTCTTATATTATATTCAAGTACTATGTGAAAGTTATTTTTTTCAACAAGTCTACCTTCTGTCATTTCTTAAATCATTTTGCTACACCTATTAGCTCAATCTTGAACAATAGCAAACAACACAAATACCTTTATTTTTTGTAAGCACCTAGGATTTTATCAAACTTAGAAAGTTGAAAATGATTTTAATGTATTGGTTCAAAGAACATATTATCTAACATGATTTTTTTTACTTTTTTTCATAGTATTTAGGATTAGATGAATTTTTGTTATTAGATTCAAAATGGTTTAGAACTACTCTATAAATATATTGGTTGATGCAACAAAAATGAATTTGGAATAGCAATGTAGCATATCTAAGTAAAAAATGCAAGACAAATTGTATCAATTGATGTTTTTACAACTGTATGGTGATTTATTTGATTTTAATCTTCTTAAACTTTGGATTTGAAAATTATAAGAAAAGTAGCCATATTCCTTCACTATTATTTCCTTAACTGGTGAACCAACTGAAGTTAGTGTGTAATTATTACTCCAGATAGTGAGACAATTTTTAATCTATGAAATGCTAAAGAGCATTTTCATCATTTAATAATGTCCTTTGGAATGAATACTCATTAATTTTGAATAATATTCAAAATATGATAATAGTTAGATGGGTAACTAATTCAAATCATTATTAAAAGTATGGTCCCTAAATTGGGTATACAATATATCCTGTGAGTTTTCTTACCATATTGATATTTTCTCAATCTATATTAGAATCAATTGTTAAATACTTTCTTGCATTAGTTGTAACATGCTTATATATAAAAAATACATATTTCAATGTCTTAAACTAATTTAGTGTGAAAATTTTAGTAGCAAGTAATTTGAAATTTCATTGTCCAAATGTAGGAAACCGCTTTCAACTACCATGATATGACTGCTTTGGGATCTCCAAAAAGCTTAATCCCAATGAAAAGATTCACCAATGATGATGAAGCAGATAATTATATTGCCAATTTACTTAGCCGACAAATGTCATGCAATAAAGTCAAAAAGCTTATTAAAAGAGAAAAATGGATTGAAGGCCACTGTAACTTTAGTTCCTGATGATTAAGTAGTAATTACTTTTGGTGTCTCAACATTATAGTATAATGCAAACTCCATGATTTTGTATCTATGTGTACTCTAAGCCTACATGATATTACATTTTGGATTGTAATATTGAGAACAAATAAATTATAACAAATAAGTACACAAAGTTATTATTGACCATTTATTTAAATAAAAGTTTTAATATAAAAAAGAAACTTAAATTTAAATGATCTCAATTCAAAATTTTAATCTCTACTTGTGCAATGCACAGGTACATAACTAGTTTTTACTAATTTCTTGGATATCTAATTATTTATTAGGACCTATTTCATGAAAATTTGACCCCAAGTAGTCTTATGCATCCTCTTTTCATAGCTACAAACCATTCACTAATTAAATCTTTTAATAAAAATTTATACTTAATTTACGAAAGGTAGGTCGATATAATTCCATTTGAAATTTTCCTATTTTAGAAAAAATATTATTAATTAACTTGGAATTAAATTATAAAAAATTTATGAAGAAAAGCCTCAAATGTCTTATTTTTGAATCCTTTTACTATTCATAATTTAGACCTTCCTATTCATAATTTAAACCTCAAATGTTCCCTTAAGCATGCTTTATTTTACATATATATATATATATATATATATATATATATATATATATATTTATATAAACTCATATGAATGTATATTAAATATGTAATAGGCATGCTTAAATTATTAGGGTGTTATATCACATTACTCAAATAATTTTTTTAATATAGGACCCTTAGAAAAATGGTTAAGTTAAATTGGTTAATTGTATTATAATAGATAGGCTAAAGAAAAGATTAGAAAGATTAAAGAATAAGTAGGTTAAAGAATTATTGAGTATGCGATGATCTTATAGGATGTATGTAGAAAAAGCAATAGATAAAACACCATTGCATTTGATGTATGATCATGAAGCCTTATGGATATAGTGGAATCAAGTGAAAGGATTGACTAATTTTCTAGAAAAGAGAATGATAAGTTAATTAGAGAAGGCTTTCATTTACTTGGTGAAGATTGAGGAATGGACTTTTTATTATCATCTGCATACAAATTGAAGGTATTTAGATATCACACTAAAATAATAAGATCCTGAAAATTTCCTAAAAAAAAAAAAAACCTTTGGTGTTAAGAAAAGCTACTGGATTTAGAAAAGATTAGGAAAATGGAAGATTGATGCTAAATTAAGAAAGACCCTTTAGAGTGATGCAAAATTTAGGAAACATTTCTTATAAGTTAGTTAAAATAGAAGTTAAGATGTTTCCAAGGGCATAGAATGCAACCCATGTAAGGAAATATTTTGTAACTTTGATAGAATGATTTACTAATAAAGTTTAACTTGTTATGGAGCCTTGTAATATGAATAGTTTAGTCATCCCTAATAAGAAAAGGGAATTATGCTCATATAATGTTACTTGTAATGTCCCGAATTTTTAATTCTATTATCTGAATCTCTAATTTTGAGGCTGTAGAAACGAAGAGCACGTTTAAATTAGCTTAGTGGGCGAATCTTAAGTTGAAAGGAATTAAGTGTAAGGGTAAACGAAATTTTGAAGGAAAAAAAATAGTAGGAAAAGAATTGATTTCCATAAGCAGTATAGATGATCAGAGGAGGTTAGAAAAATCCTAAAAAGGGGAGTTATCTAAGTCTAACAGTGTAAGAAATTTTAAACAAACAGAAATCCTATGGACTAAATTGCAAAAGTGCAGAATCGGGTGTAGTTAAAGTGAAATAACTAAGAAATTGGGATCTAATATGAATAACCAAGAATTTAGGGTGTGATATGTGATTTTTCTTAGTGAGACCAATAGACACATGACAAGTGTCCTTGTTAAAAGAAAATGGACAAGTGTCCTTATTTGAAGAAATGGCAAGAATAGCCTTACTATTGGTGAAAAAGGACTAAATTACCCTTGGAATTGTCAAAAATGGCAAGAATATCCTTGAAGCTTCATGAAAAGTCTTCTTCCTTCTCCTTTCTTCTCAAAAGTTGTGGAAGACTCCATTAAAACACCAAAAACGTGCAGGAGAGAGAAGGAAGAGAGAGAAAGTTTCTTTTGATTTTTTCACCCAAAAATAGTGAGATTTAGGCTTGGGGGTAGAAGGGAAAGTTGCTCTTCTCATCAAGCTCTATCCATTGGTGTGTTTAGATTTAAGAAAGCTCAAGTTTGATCAAGTTTGGTGAGTTCTAAGTGAGGATTTTCAAGTTGCACCAAGAGGTAAAAATGTTCTCCTCCAAAAGTTCTTTAAAGTACTCTTTTTAGTTTCTTGAGATTTTGATGTTGGAGTGATCAAGGGTGATTGAACATGGAGTTTAGGATGATTTGAATATGTTTAATGGTGTTTTGGATGTTGTTATGTTAATCTATGGCTTTGGTTTGGTGTAAAAACAACAAGAAACCATGATGTACACACTTGGGTTTTAGAGGCATAATGGTGCATGTGTGGATTTGGCATAATTTGTTTGGAATTTGGTTAAATTGATAAAATTAGGATGATTCTTATGAGTTATGAAGCCTATGGAAAATGAAATTTTGAGTTATGAAAGTGTGTATGAAACTTCCCTTTTGAGAAGCCAAGGGGAGAAGGAGGTTTAGCCATGTAAATTGTGTTTTTGGAAGATCAGTAATGTACATGAGGTAGAACACGACCCATGTTGTACCCCATGTTCTGAACACGGGGTAGAACACGGCCTATGTTATACCCCGTGTTCTTCTACAAAGGCAGATCAGTAATGTACATGGGGCAGAACACGCCCCATGTTGTACCCCATGTTCTGAACACGGGGTAGAACACGGCTCATGTTCACCCCCGTGTTCTTTGTCAAGTGAACATTTTGGCTTTAATTCTTCACGTTTTGCATGGTTTTACTTCCGGATCCTTTTCTAATGTTCATATGTGTCATTTCAAGGCTTGAAAATAAGATATAGAGCATCTAAGTATGCATTTATTTAAGTGGAGGAAGTAAAGAATACATGAAGTTTAAGGAAAGTGATGATGTTCTAATAAGAACTATGATGTGTATTTGTATAGACTAAGGAGTGACAACTTGGAAAGGCAAGAGGAAGTGTAAAGAAGTTGTTAAGTGAGGGCAAAGGAAACATCACATTGGAAGCTTATAAAAGGTAGCTAGCTTTATCCTTAAGCTCTGTTTTCTATCTACATGATTTTTGGTATATTTTGCCATTATATAGAATGTGTATGAAATAGCTGTGTGCACACCCTGGGAAGATAGTCAAATACTGTGTGTGTAAGGCCTATGGCCCGAGTTATCCCCGGGATGGTAATGAAATTACTGTATGCACAGCCCGGGAAGACAGTCAAATACTGTGTGTGTAAGGCCTATGGCCCGAGTTATCCCCGGGATGGTAATGAAATTGTTGTGCGCGGTACCTATGGCCTTTAGAGTTCCCTGGGAAGACAGTGAAATGCTGTATATGAGGCTTATGGCCTTTAGAGTACCTCAGGAAGATAGTGAAATTGTTGTATGTGAAGCCTAGGTACGATTATCTGTGATGGCCATCTAGATAATTATATGAGTCCTTGAATGGGCTTGTGGATTGCTATGTGTGATGCACATTTCCTACAATGGTATGGAATGAGATGATAAATGATTGATTGATTTCGAAATGTACGTTTTATTTGCTTAAGGATCTGGAATGGCTTGATATGTTTTTATGGTAATAGCTAGCTACTGGGAAACTCTGTTTCTTATGTTTTCGTATTATTACTAACCATTCCAGGTGATGCTTCTAAAGGCCCTCTTGACAAGGGAGAATAGAGATTTGAAGATGTATTAAGAATGATTGTATAGTTGTTAATTTTGTAAGTGATGGATGTAAAGTTGAACTTGTTGTATAATTACATAACCCTTGCCTATGTTATTTGAGATGCAGAATATTCGTGGTATTGTGAGTTAGCCTAGAGTAGAAGGAAAATTAGTATGCAATAATTATCTATTTATCGAGGATTAAGGTGTTAATAAGTAAGGGAGTTACATTACTAAATTTAAACATTCATTATGGCTTTATAAATAAATAAATTGGCCCTAATTTTCATCAGCTGCCTTGTCAACTTCGCCTTGATTTTGATTAATTGCCTTATCAACTTAACTTTGATTTTTATCAGTCATCTACCAAGTTGGCCTTGATTTTCATCAATCACCTTATTAGCTTATGTTTAATTTTTATCAAACTGACCTGATTTTCGTGGTCTACCATATTAGCTTAGCCCTAATTTCCTTTTGCTTATCAAACATAATCACAAATTTCTTCACATCTAATTTGTTTGTTTTTTCTTATGATTCTAGTTAGACTAATCTTATACAACTTATAACCTTATGCATGAAAATGACTTAGCAATTTTCATTTTAAAACTAAATTGATTCTTTAAGCCTAAGTTAAAATGTTGTCTTAAAAGAATTGTTAATTATTCAATGGTGAGAAAGTCATAAGGATGATTGATGCTAATTTTTCATTAAGATAGTTAAAGTTTCATTACATTCTAAATCAAGATATAAAATGTTACTACGAAAAATATAATATACATTAAAACCCTTCCTCTATTTATTGACTATCCTATTAACTCTTACTTCTATGTTTTCTTCTTCAATTTGAATGACTCCAGCCATATTTCAAGATTGCCTCTTATTATTGGATCGGCCATTGTTTACTACATTTTCCTTTTGAGTTATTTCTTAAGGTTATTCATTTATAACTTCACTTCCTAGTGGTTGCTTGATTTGTGGATGGTCAATCCTCTGTTCTTTACCTTCATCTTCAATATTAATTACCTATTTTTCATCCATTTCTTCAAGCAAGTTAGTTGTATCATTTTGAATGTCTTTCCTATTAAAGCTTAAGTCAAGGTAAAATGTTATAGCTTGCTTTTTAACTAGTTCAAATTTTTTACACTACTTTTTACCATTACCTTAACCATTTTAACATACTATTTTTAAGAGCCTTTAGTTTTTATTTTAGCTTAGAATTTTTAATAGTAGATTAACAAGCCATTTCTTTCTATTTGTTTTGATTTGCATTAATGGAATTTATCTTTCTCTAAGAGATTGAACTTTTCTTTGATTTTGTCTTTTTAGCTTATGATCAAGTTCATCTCTTTCTTTTCTAATTAACCTTTTTTTTGCTATAACTATCATTTCCTCTACCTTTTTTAATTTATTCTTAAATTTTTTTGCTGATTGTATTTCTCTCTATAACCAGTTGATCCTTTTGCCCAACTAGCTATTTAAACTTATTAGCTAACTAAATAGATTAATTATATGTCTACTTCAAATTAAATAACTTTTTACAACTAAAAGCCTTTGTCTTTATGAGCTTAGTAGAAATCCTCCAAGCCCTTGATCTTTTTATAGGTGATTAAGTCACTCACATTGCACTTTAGTTTATCACTATAGTTTTAAGTAAAATAGTGGCTCAACCCTCTTTCATTAGCTCTTTGTTCTAATATTTAGGTATCTTTTAGGAACAAAAGTCAACCAACCTCAAAGGAATGTAGTTTATACCCTTCATGCAAAAACTCTTCAAATAGTAATCAAAGTGCCCTAGCAGGTTGAAGCTTTAGATTGGTTGACATGATCTTTTTCAGAATATGTTTACCAATGTAACAATCATTCGTTAAATAACTACTATAATGAGCTTCTTGAAAAGATCTAGAAAAGTTTTTTAACTGGATTGGTAAGGTTGATAAATGACTTGTTTACTAGAGAATAATCACAACAATTTAAGAAAAAAGCCCTAACTTTAGATGAGATATGGTGAGTAGAGGATCTATATATTTTTTTTCATCTTTTGAGATGATTTCACTTAGTCTTTACCTTTAGACTAGAAAAGTTGTTGAACAGATTGATCTAACTAGGAGATATTTGAAGGCTGTTTTGAGCTATTAGTTCTAAACTTCTTTATGAAAGGTTAACTCAGTTGTTTTTATCATGTTCTATTTGTATGGGCTTTCTATCAATTATTCTTCTTTATTTATTCACTAAGAATTAATTTTTCTCTTGTTCTACTTCTTATTCCTTTGGAAGGAACAATCCTCACAAATCTAGCTTGTTGCCTTTTTAATTCTCCTCATTGATTCTCTGATTTTATCCATTGTAAAGTCTTCCCCTAAAAAATAAATTCTTGAAAAAAAGGTAGTGATATTGTTAGAAATTAACAATAAACATAACAAGCATAAGTTTAGTTCAACAAAAAGTTAACATATTTAGCATAACTTGAATTTCTAAAAGACCTATCTTGGTCACTTTTTCACTTTGTCAATAACTATTTTATCTAACTTATCAAGGTTAACTTCTTCTTTAACATTGTTAGGATGAGACCACACAATAAAGAATAGAGCCTAACCTCTTGAATGAATCCAACAAGGATGTTCTCCAGGCCAAGCACAAACTTTATAATTAGATTTTTTCCATCGATAGACATTTGAATTCAAGTAGGAAAATATGCGTCGACCCTTTTTTTGAGTAATATATGTCTATGATCCATTACTTTTTGAAACATTTTTTAAAAAGTAAAAAAAAACTATTTATCATTAGTTTTAACCTGACAATTGACCATAAAAAATTTGGAGCATACCAAAAGCAATGATTTGTTGTAAATCATCTACAAGAAAGCTATGTTTAATTTTCAAAAAATGGCTTGTTACAATGGTGTGAATAATATTTTGCATTGACCCTCTCAATGAATACTCCATAGAGCATGAAGTAATGTTCTAAGTCATAGTTATATACTTTTTTGTTCAATTAGTTTAAAATAAATGTTTAAGGATTAGGTATGAGTAGGATGACCACACTTATACATTGTCATAAATTTTCTTACATTAAGCCATTTTACTTAAGAATTCCATGACTTGGTGCTTTTATGATCAAAATTAATTAGTTCTAGACCATATTCTGTGTAGCATGCTAGATCATTTCCCCCATCATCTTAAGATTGGTAAGATACAAGATAATGAAGATAAGGTACTCCATAATCTTTTTCTATAAATTCTATTAAGTTTAGACCTTATAACAAGGTACTAAGTAAGTCAATCAAATTAGTTGGCCTTTATGTAACAAAACTACCATTGTTTGTAACTTTAATGGTTGAAAGGGCTTAATAAATCAGCTAGGGTCACTAACTCTTGACTAGTAATAGAACTTATAAGAGTGTTTCAGTTAGTTATCTCCTTGATCACTTTCATTGCATGCTAGTTTAATTGTAGCATCTCAAAACCAATATTGTGTTCGATCTTATTGATTCATTTGATGATCCCTCAGACATAATGATAATTAATAGGAAAAGCTAAGTAATAGGAAAATGGTAGTAAAAATTAGAATAAATGTACATACAATCATATAAAGAATAAAATGAATTAATATAAAAAAAAGCCAAATCCTAATGTTATAGAGTACAAGCTATCAAAATTCTTGCAAAAATAAAGAAGAATGAAATAAACCCTACTTTACCAACTAGCTTGTAACAAGAACAACATTACAAACTAATGAGAACACTAAAATAATAAGAATACTAAAACATACTTCTTTCTAAAAATAAATTTTTAACAAATAGTTGTATGGAAGGAAATTGATTGTAAAGGAAAAGTGAGGGAAAAATATACCTTAATAAGTTGAAGAAAAATTCAATTATTTTCTTCTAGAGGTGTGTTAGTGATGATGGCAATAGATGAGACTAAGGAAGATAATGGAGAATGAGAGGAAAATGCTAAAGCTTTTAAAAAAATTTGAAAAAAAGGTTAAAAAGTGATGAATGAGAAGGAATCTCCTATATATAATGTGATGAATTGTCAAGATTTAAATTTACCCTTTCAATGTAATAGCTAGGAGTTATCATTTCTTGGATTGCCATCATAATTGAATGATTCCAAAAAGTGGTCACTTGGATTAGTAATAGATCTAATGGATGAAAATCCATCGCAATTTGAAATTATGATCTAACTATGATTATTGGAAGATAAAATAATTGAGCACTTCATAATTACTTGCATAAATCCTTAACAAATCATTAATTTTGTTATGGTCTAAGCACATGGCAAAAAATGAGTTTATGATTAACGAAGCATAAATTCCAAGAACTTTTGGAATAATCTAGTGCATAGATGATCTATACTAGTTAGTTGCCCTATTACTTTAAAATAAAAAATAAGAATTTGTAAGTATTGCACTACTTAGTCAAGCCTCACCAAACCATTTTGGGAGGGCTAAATGATGGATACTATCATTTGAACTTGACTGATTGACTATTATGGACCAGTATAATAGGATTGGAACTGTCCACTAATCCATAGCCTATAAGAATACCACCTTCATTGGAAAGAATGAGCCATAGGCCTATAACAATTAATAGCCTAACATCAAGTGAGCAAAACTAGTCATGTTTATTTGTGATGATTATAGACAATTGTTATGCCAATTAGGGCCAACTGCTTTACCAGTTAGATATAGTTGTTAAGTCTAGAATGATCTGCCAAGGGTAAAAAACCTTATTGCCCTTTTGAAGACTTTCTATTGCTATAAAATGATTAGTCTACCCTAAGTGTGATAATCTTTATAAATATTGGTTAGGTAAATAAGGGGCTCTCTCCAAACTCTTTAGTTACACTTTATCACTTTCTTACCCAAACTAACTTGATCATTGGAAGGCCAAAGGTGAATCACAATCGTTTGGCTTCATGCATGTGAAAAATGATTATTTTTGGCAATCTTTCCACCATATTCTTGCAATTATTCCTCATTCTGGTAAGATCATATTAACAAACAAACACAAAAGTTTCCAAAAGGATATTTGTTGATAACCTTAGTAATATAGTGCAAAGGTAAGCAAATGTAGTCCAACTTGATTTTGACTCAAACTTAACCATAAATAAATATAACTTGAATTGAAAAATAAGGTTCAAAAGTTAAATTTGAACAAAATTTTCGACACTATATTATAATTGAACTAAGTTTCAATACACATATTTAAAATTAGCCTAACCAATTCAATCTTGTTTTATTCTTATGTATTAAATATTTTGTTTATGTTTTCTATTTTACATATTTTATGTAGCAAATCTTTATCATTAGGATAAGTATATGTATATAACTTTTATTTTTGTCGATTTTTTTATTTTCTATATATATATATATTAAATATAATATATATCTTAACATAAGTATATCTTATATGTTTATAGGTTTAAATTAAATTATGTATATTTAAATATTAAAATTTGATTAAAATAAAGTCAATTTTGGGCACACCTTTTTTAAAAAAAGGATTAAATTTGAGTACAAAAAGTATGAAAAAATTCAAGCTAGATTAGTTTTGATCTAATATTGCGTTAATATTAGTATAAGCCTAGTTCGGACCCAGCGTAGCTTGACCTAATATTTCCTAGCTCCTGGTATAGTGATACTTAATATTAGCATCGTGATTTTTCCCTTTACTTGTCTTCTTCTTGGATATGAACATAAAATCTTATATATATTGAGTGATTTTCCTTTCTTGTATTCATCTAAAAATAATTTTACTTAAGCAATGCTTGAAATTTTTCCTTAGGAAAGGATCATTATTTTCTATGTAAGGTGTGTTTATTTTGGTAAAAAAATATTTTTTTATAAAAATACTCTTATAAAACATTGAAAAAGGAAAAATATTATCTATCCTATGCTAAATATGGAGAGATTAGGAAAAGTAACATGCTGTATTTAAAAAAAAAATTGCTTTCTTTCACTACCATGACTTTAGGTATCATTTTTTAATCTCAAGTTGTATAAGTGGTTTTTCACTATTTCATTAATATATATGCAAATGATTTTTTTCCTAAAAAAATATTTTCTATGAAATAAAGGAAGTATTGTCCACTTCCAATTTTTTAATTCTAATATTTATCTTAAAATATAGGCTATTCTTGTAGAATTTGATGAATTCACAAAAAAGTAACATTTATGCACACTTTTTAAATTTTCTAATTTTCCTAATGAAAGTTTATCATTTTTATGAAATTATTTTTATTATTTATCATAATTCTTTTAAAAATTTTACAATTTAGTGTTATGCTTTACATTATGATAAGACCAAATATTAATACAACTCAATCAATCTAAATTGTCATGTGAAAAGTTATCAAAAGTTTCAAACTCTCCATGATATAATTACTAACTTTGAAAAAAATGTTTAAAACAATTTTTCACAAGGATAAAATAAACTACTCCTCTTTTAGCTATAATTTAATGACAACTTTCCATTCTCTTTATCTCTCTTTCTCTTAAACATGCACACATGAAATTGTTAAACTTTACATCAATATGTAGAGCCTAGCAACCTCTATATTTTTATTTGAATAAAAAAATCATATTACTAATTTAATAATAATAAAATAATAAAAGGTATTAAAATCACTTTGGCACTACTAGTAATATTTTTAATTAATAAGTGTATTTATTATAAAGATGAAAGAATATGAGCGGGGTTAACATAAATATTATAAATTAATATTTTTTATTGAAAATATTTAAATATTATATTATTTTATTATTATTAAATTAGTAATATAATTTTTTGTCCAAATATAAAAGTGGATGTTGTCAACTTATACCTGGGGATGTGAAGCTTAGTAATTCTTATATACATATATATTTGTATGTATATATAAGGGAATTGGTAAGCATGTATAATTCAAGAATGAAGAAGCAAAAAGACATATATAATTTAATATGATTGGAATTTTAGCTTACTTAAAAAGAGAATATGATAAACAAAATTCAATAAAAGGAATAAAAAATATAGATTATAAAGTATTTGACCTCTCTCAAGCCCAAACCCTAAATACACCTACATTACCTCCTAATCTTCTTTTAATGGATGGTACATATTCTCACAAATGATATATATACTCTTCACTCTTAATATAAAAAATTTCACCGAAAAAGTAAGAAAATTATGAAATCTTAAATAACTCCTCTTAGGGTTACAAATACAAACTCTCTCATTTCACATATTGATCTCTACAATTAATTGTTCATACTTATATATAATGTATTTATAATTTTTAAAGACTTGCTTGACAAAAAAGAATCCTGATTTAAATAAGAAAGAATAACAAATTGATAATGAACCTAATTTAAGTTAAAGAATAATTTAAAATAGGAATTAATTACATATTGACAATTATTAAAATTTAGGTCAGATCTTAATAATCTTTATTTTAACACAAATTCCATCTTTAAAAGTATTCAAGCGCTAAATATTGAATCACTTTTCTAAAAAATTCATAAATGTCTTCAAAATTCCATCTCTAATAGAACATTAACACTTTATATGTGCATTAAATTTGATTCATTTACTACAAAACGAGTTATTTGAAAGAAATCATAAAAAATCCCAAATAAAGTTGCTGCTTAAATAAAATATAGGTTCTTTTTTATGTGGAACTCCAAAAGCTAAAACTTCTTTAATTAATAGAATGTAATGTCAAAATAATCAAGACTAATAAAACAAAAATAGGACTCAAACCTAGTAGATTCAAACTTTGATACCACTTGTTAGGAAATATATTGAAAATACCTTACAATTCTCCTTTAATCAACAATAAATATTTAATAGTGGATAGATTATTCACTTTCTATATAAATAATTTTAGCAAAAGAACAAGAGCAAATTAATGAACCTTTAAATTCATTTGATTCACACAAAAAATAAGTTCTAGAGGAAAGTTGATACTCCATCAAACCTTTAAAATAAAACATTAGTAAAACATCACATGGTTGCAAGGACCAATAGTTAAACCATCTTTATTCAAGTAAGAATCTTTAATAGCCAAAATCATTATACAAGAGAAAACCTTGAAAATAAGGTGAAAATGCACTAAAAAAACTTGGAAAACCCATTACTTATAAAGACTACCAAAACAACAATTCAAAATAACTGCCTTAGATGATGAAATAACTTTTTTCAAGAATATTGTAAATAAATCATCATAATAGCCAACACTTGCCAAGTTTTCAAGGCTTCGTTTAAGAGTTTTTGTAGAGCCATAGTGTCCTTTTATAGCTATTTGCTACCTTTTTAAAAAGCCAAATCAATTTAAATATACATGACTTGATGTAAATAAATCTTAAACATAATAAACTTGGAGTTTTGGAAAGGTTCCATTTAAGAAATGATTTTTTATTTTAATACCTTTTCTGGGATAGATTTTATGATATAAAATGTGGCTATACAGTGGTAATAAACTTTTGATAGGAACTAAATTGGAAACCTATTGGAAATCTTTTGGTCACTAAAAGATATAAGACTTAATAGCTTGAAGATAATGTAAACTAATTTAAGATTAACTTAAAGATAACATCAAAAGCAACATGATATAATGTTTAATACATTAACTAAAATATGCATCAAATATTATATTTTTGAATCTAATGTTAGATAATAGTCCAAAAAATTGGAGCGCCTGTAAAAGTTCATAAACCTAAAACAATTTTAGTAAGTGTTATAGGTCCAAATGACCACCAAAGATAATAAAATATCACTGAGTTGGAAGTAATAAATCATGTGCATAAGTAAGTCTAAAATCTTAAGAAAGGCTAAAAAAGAAATCATCTTCAAATGGATTAAAAACAATATCCTTTTCTAAATTCATAACTAAGGTAAAAGTTAATCCATCAACCTTTATATCCTTTACAATCATTTGTATCCTTTTTTTTTTACAGAGTTAGAATTGTGTGGGAAATAAATAGCCAAGTAGCCTTTATGTTTGCTTACATTTTTCATCACATCACTATTTTTGCAAGTTTAGTAGAAATTTTTTTCAAAGCTTCCATAGATTCTATCATCGCCTTCTTTGACTTCTAGCTTAATGGTGCAGTTAATGAAAAAGTACACATTAGGCCATATTAAGGCATTAGACTTTTATCCTTTATAAAGATCATAGAGACATGTTCTTCTTATTTTCCAACTCTTTCTTTATCTTTCATGCCCCTTAGTATGTCTTATGGATTTTCAATTTCATATCTAATAACTCTATTTTTCCAAAAGATTTTGGCTAACTCATAAAAAAATAATAAAAAATATTTATTTCTTAACCATATAACATTTTAGTGATTTTAGCATAAAAAAGAAGAAAACATAAGAAATAGAAATACACATACAGATATACACACATGTATCAAAGAAAAATCTTAGTGTAGAATATTTCTTTCACCCATTCATCCTAAATTATTTTTGGCCATATCATAAAAATTTTTCATCATTCCATCCAAAATAACTAATAGTTGGACCTAACATCTTTGCAATAGCATTATATTAGTTTCTTAGGTACTTCACTTTAGACTCAATGTACGATTTGGCTTTCATACCAAAATCAAGAAGATTTTGCTCTATAAAACTTTCCAATGTATAATCATCACTTTTAGAATGACCATTATCTATTTTTCATTCATCAAGATCCAAAAGATCCATCATGGCACTAATAAGTGCTTGATTTTCAGCATATCCCTATCTTATGCAATCTCAAGAAGAGTTGCCAACATTAACACCGTGGTTGGCATTTCCTTGGGTTTTATATTGACTCATCTCTATAAAAAAAAGGGAAAAATTAGATAGCTAGTTAAAATGAGAATATCATATTTTATAAAGCAATTCAAATATAGCAAAAACCATTATAAATACAAGAAATAATGTAATGCAAGAAAGGTAATTAAAAGGTGATTGCTAACATAATATAAAAAGTATGCCCTAAACATTAATTTTTTATATGCTAGAATACATAAAAAAAGGTCTATTTTAACATTGATATAAGTGTAAAATGTATCTCAAACATTAATCCATTAATTAAATATAAAATGAAACTTGATACATGATGTTTTATGCACCTTATTCAACAATGCCTATTTATAATCATGTATTGTACATTTCATCAAGAAGATCCTTTTTGAATGTACTCCAAGCAATACTAGTTTTCATAATCCTAATATTAGGTTCACTAGTTTCCTCTATCTCAACATTTACAACCAAACACTCTATGAGGTTTACACTTACGTATATTCAAATGAGATTTTGCGTTAATGCACATGCTAAGATAATTCTACCCACAGCTTTCTTAGGCAACTATGTAATGCATCTTAAAATACCTTATTTTATTTTCAACAATCTAAAATAGCTCTTTATAACATTTCTTGCTTAAGAATGCCTCATTATAAAATATTCCTCAACAAATGTTGATTAAGCACCACTTTTTCACACACTTAAATGATGTCTTAAGCCTCTAATAGAAATCCCTCACGATTCATGTATCTATCATTATGTAAATAATGGTGTCATGATCTAAACTTAATTATGATTGACATGAAACTTGTTATTAAGTTTTCACCAACTTAATCCATTTCTTTTATTATATTTCTAAATACTTTTTCAAAGTTTATAATTAAAAATGAAGCATACTATATTAAGGAAGGAAGAATATTTCATTTATTAAAAAAGTTTACAATTGTTAGTGTATATGCCCTAAAACCAATCATATTGGTGATTGTAATTTTGAATCATGTTATTTTAATGGCAATTTCAATTATTATATTTATATATATTAGTCTGCGTAATATATTCAATTATAATAATAACCTTAGAATAATTGTATTCTTAAATGTCCCTAGTCATATATCATTGTGGATTAGGTTGCTTTGATATGTTAAGACTAGCATGTGTGAAGACTTATATGGGATATTAAGTTTACATATGAGTACAAGTTAGAGAACTTGTATACTGGACCAATCCATATTAAGAACACTACATGGATCGTTATGAGTGTCATAAGTGGTTCTTAGTGATCATTATTAATATGGTCCTTTGACCTGAGATCACCAAGGTTCCCTACATGTGAGTTTCATATTTTGATACTATTCTATGTCACTAATGGTTAAGTGAATGCAAGGGTAGATATTGGATATGTCACATATCATGCAGAAGGGTTTGTGTGATCAAGATGGGATTTGTCCCTCCTATATAACAGGAGTAATATCTATGGGCCCCTTGATTAAGTAAAGCTGAGAAAATGCATGGTCATGCTCAAATAAATTGACATGAGATGTCAATTACATTTGTTTCAGTCAGCTTACTTAGGAATCAAGAAACCTTAAGGTTAGGGTTATACGAGAATGACACGGTCCATGTCTCGTGCTCAATCTAGATGTATAGGACAAAAGGACATAAGTGATGATCACGTGTCAAGGTTTAGTCAAATCACCGACTTTCTCATTACTTGGGTAACAATGATGTGTTACTAGACACCAATCATTGTTTATGATCATTAATATGATTAATGGTCATTGCCAACGTAATGAGAGCCTGTAGGGTCGCACACTTAGAGCCAAGTGAATTTGGAATTAATGGACTAAATTATTTGGGCTTAATATTTAGGAATTCATGTTATAATTATAAGGCCCAATAATAAGCCTATAATTGTACATGGAATAAAGCCCAAATAGGTTAGGTTTTTCTATGCACCTATTTAAATAGGCTTATTGGGTAAAAATAGATTTACTATTATTATTCACGCACCCCAAAAGGCATAGAAAATCCTAGCACCTCTCCTTGACCAAAAAACCCCTGAAGAGGCAGTAGCTAGCACTACGAAGTGTAAGGAGATCAATTCCAACCGGTGTGTGTAGTGGACATTCATCGGTGATTCACGGGTTCGTGTGGATACCACAGAGGTGCAGCCACATAAACGCTGTACTGGTGATCTGATCTTCTAGTTTCTTCCGGTTCGTGATTTGGAGAGCAGATCGGATTTGTTGTGCAGCGGACAGAAGAATTTTGGCCGAAAGGTATAAACCCTAATCCCTAATCTATGGCGTTCTAAATTTGCATGGATCCTTGGTGGAAATCGTGCAAAAATTTTTATTCCGCTGTGCATGTATGATGCGCGATTTCCAAGCAACAATAAGGAGGAAGTTATGTTTGTATATAATCCTTTCAAGTTAATAATAAGCTAACCTAACTAGCTCATGAAAATGTAGTTAGTGTTCCTTTAATCCTTAGCCTCCATTGAATAAAGCCTAAAATCATTAATTTGCCATAATACTCCATACTATCATTAGCCAACTTGAAAGGCTTTTAGTAGTAGTTAACTTTAGGGAGGAGCTTATAGGAGGTTTAACCTACATATCTATAAGTAGAAACAAAAAGGATTAAGTTTAGGTTTAGTAAGTAAAGCATCCAAATATAAATAAAGTTAAAGAGGTAAGGATTTAATATAATCTTTATTGATTGAAATTTACGCTCCTTTGTTGTAATTATTTCGTTTAACATACCAAATTAAGCATTAGCACCCATTGTATAAATGGATAATAAATATGACTTATATGCCTTCACAATATCGATTGATCACACTATCATCAATATTTTAACGAAGTAATCTCATTCAAGAATATGTATAGACAATTAATATGCATAAATAACAAATAAGCCTCCTTCTAACACCTAAGATCATCCTTATACCTTTACAAATCCAAGCTTGTTACTCTAAGATTTATCTTATTCCTTCATAAATAATTTATCCAATCTGGTTTATTTTGTAATTCTCATCAATATGCCCCCATTATAAAGTATAAGATAAACA
Organism: Sindora glabra; assembly: GCA_020226215.1. NCBI lineage: Eukaryota > Viridiplantae > Streptophyta > Magnoliopsida > Fabales > Fabaceae > Sindora > Sindora glabra. The sequence continues at coordinate 63,460,590 of CM035232.1, read as the reverse complement.
TGTCAAGCTTTATTATCAACATATCATTTATGATGTATATATCATTCATTAAACTTTATAACATAGTCATATTACTCAAATATTATATGCTTAAACATATATATTTTCACTATTATTTACTTATGTTATATCAAAACATTTGCTTAGGAAATTATTATCAAGGAAATAGGGGTTATAGTTAACTATATACTAGAATACTAGCAATTTGAGAACCATATCTCTAGGTTTAGTCGACTATGTACTCAATTTTGAGTCATTGAAAATTTAGCCACCATCGACTATGACCTTATAAAAGGGAGGGTCATAGTTGACTATGTAATTAATCATAGGCTTCCAAAGGCAAAGTCCATTTTAAGTAATTGATTGCATAATTGACTATGGCTATCCAAAGAGCAAGCTCTTTAGTTATAGTCATTGATAAAGCACATCACAATGCACCAAAATTAGATTAAAAATTAGTTTACTACAAAATAATCCAGTATAGTAGTATAACTAGGTCATACCCCTAGTGATCCTTTGAATTATCTTTTCTAAATTGAATTACTAACAATTTATATAATTATCTAATTTATTATGCACTAGAAATGAAAGAAACTAATGCAAATAGAATGTTAATGCAAACAAAATAAAATCATCTAATAAAATATGGAATGCAATAATATGCAATATATAGAATGCAGAACTAATACAAAATCAGAGTTAGAGGGTTTGTGAATTCAAATTAAATTAAATGTATTAAATAGAATAAAAATGTAGACTAAATAGAAACAAGGAAAACTAATGTAAGAAAATAGCCAATTCAAGGAATTAAGAACTCTAATTTGGATTTATCATAGATCATTTAGGACTTGGCTTTTCTAATTAATTATTCAATCTTAAATTACCTAGAACCCCTGCAATAATTCATGAAATCTAAGCTAGATTACTATTTAGGATTTGATCAATTAAGATTAGCTAAATTAATCGTTATAATCCTTAAGTTAAATCAAATTTGATTTGAGGATAGAATTCGATTGAACTGAGAAATTAAACTAGATATCTTCATACTAATCCCTTAACCCTCTGCCCGTGTATGTAAAACTTGTTAGTGTATATGCCCTAAAACTAATTATATTGATAATTATAAATTTGAATCGTGTTATTTTAATGATAATTTTAATTATCATATTTATACATATATTATCTGCATAATATATTTAATTATGATAATAATCTTAGAATAATTATATTCTTAAATATCCTTAGTTATATATCATTGAGGATTAGGTTACTTTGATATATTAAGACTAACATGTGTGGTGACTTATATGAGATATTAAGTCTACACATGGGTACAAGTTAGAGAACTTGTATACTGGACTGACCCACCCTAAGAAGACTACATGAATCGTTATATGAGTGTTATGAGTGATTCTTAGTGGTCATTATTAATATGGTCCTTTGACCTGAGATCACTAAGGTTCCTTACATGTGAGTTTCATATTTTGATACTACTCTATGTCACTCAGGGTTGAGTGAGTGCAAGGGTTGTTATTTGATATGTCACATGTCATGAGGAGGAATTTTTGTAATCAAGATGAAATTTATCCCTCCTATATAATAGGAATGACATCTATGGGTCCCTTGATTAACTAAAATTGAGAAAATGTAAGGCCATATTAAGATGAATTGACATAGGATGTCAATTACATTTGCTTTAGTCAACTTACTTACAAATCAAGAAACCTTTGAATTGGGCTATACGGGAATGACACAGTTCATGTCTCGTGCTCAATCTAAATGTCTAGGACAAAAGGACATAAATGATGATTATGTGTAAAGGTTTAGTTGAATTACCAAATTTCTCATTACTTGGATAACAATGATATATTGTAGACACCGCTCATTATTTATGATCATTAATATGATTAATTATCATTACTAATGTAATGAGAGCATGTTGGGTCGTACATTTAGAGCCTAGTGGATTTGAAATTGATAGACTAAATTATTTAGACCTAATATTTGGGAATTCCATATTATAATGATAAAACCCAATAATAAGTCTATAATTATACATGGAACAGAGCCCAATTAGTTAGGATTTTCTATGCACTTATTTAAATAGGCTTGTTAGGTAATAATATACAATTATTCATGCATCCCTAATATAGAAAAACCTAGTAGCTCCTTTAAACCCTTGGAGGGTGTAGCTAGCACTACGAAATGAAAGGAAGTGAATTTCAATCGGTGGACATGAGACATTTGTTGGTGATTCACAGGTTCGTGTGGATACTTCAAAGTCTTCGGCTAAAAGAAAGTCGAAGAGGTGATTAATGAACAAGTCCCCGGGTCATCAAAAAGGTATTGATCGAATTTTATTCTAATCTAATGTTTTGAATGGATCCGTTGGCTGGGATTGATTAATTTCGATGTTCTTGTTTGGCTCCCAATCCCAACAAAATCATGAATTACCAACCACAATTCAACATCAAAATAGCAATAAATCAAATATCACTAAGATGAACATCAATTATACCAAATCAAAATCCAACATAAATAATTTCAAGAAATTAGCACAAGTAAATAAGGAAGGAGGAAAATTAATGAAAGAAAGCTAACATTACAATTCATGATTTCATAATCCAAAAGAAGAGAGTCTGAAACTCCTTGAATTAACTCTGAATTTAAGCTTTCATTGGTGAAAAATAACAAAGAAACAAAAAGAAAGAGAGAAAAGTTGTGCTGTTGAATCTATAAAAGTTCTAAAGTCTAGTGAGTTCTCTCTTTTTATTTTACCTAATTAATCTAAAATCTTACTGGAATTGGATTGTATATCTCTCAGGATTACAGTAACAGAACCTTCTCAATTTTTTGAAGCACAAACCTTTTTTAACAAGATAATTAACTCTAATAGTTACATCAGTGAATTCTCAAAGGTCTGACTTCCAACCAAGTTTAGATCACTAAAATAAGGTAATCTAGGTAATCTATAAACATTAAAGTTATAAGCCTAGTATTATGGAAAGTTAAGTGCTAGTTTTAGGTTAATCAAACCTCTATAACTCTAAATATAACCCAAAAATGGAGGCTGGCTTAGTTGGGACAAAGATAGTACTTTAGCTTCTTATATAAATGAAGGCTTGAAAGAGTTTGAACTAGGCCTTTACCAAAACACTAAAGTTGTAAGTCTTTCTTTTAACTTTTCAATGGTATATATATAATCCTGATCATAGATCTAGATCTAAGATATAGGTTAAAAATAGAAATAGTATCAAAATTCAACATTAGCAAAATAAATTCAGAATATTGTAAAACCAAACTAAAATTATAAAATAAGATCAATTCTATAAAATTAAATACGTGTAACTCATTAAGAGCATGAAATAGGGGGAAATAATCTAATAAATATTTTTCTCATTAATCATCTATAGCTTTCTATAGGTTAACTCTTCCTTTGATAGATAATTATGTTATTAATTATAGCCTTCCTGACAATAGTTATAGGTTATAGCTAACTAATACTTAACTTTTTGCATATTTCAACTTCAAAAATATTGTTCATATTGCCATAAATGCCTTTTAACTCATTTATTGCTCAATAGTTCACTATCTAATCATTAAAACATGCATTTAACACTTCTTTCATGTCATTTGTAACATTAAACCAACCCAAACATTACAAATATTCACATTTTACAAATCTTCACATTTAATGCTAGAATGACTAAAAATATAAAATATTATAAAACCAACAATTTCAATTAAATATTTGAATTTAGGTTAGGATGTTTACTCATCTAATGTAAAGAAGATATGTGAAAGCTAATATTGATCGTGAATGGTTCCTAATCATCACAAAATTTAGGATTAAGGTTTATATTCCCCTTTTTGAGCTTAATGCTTAGACTTTTTTAACCCTAAAAGGAAAATTGAAGAAAAACCTAGTATAAAGGAAGATTTTAGTGTTTTTACCTAAATGGTATGGAGAAATTGATAAGTATTGGTGCTTCATTTGCTTAATTAATGAAAAGATTGAAAAAAAAAGGAGAAAGGGATGAAAGGGAAAAGTTAGGAATTTTCTTAAATAAGGTAAGAAATGGGAAAAGAGAGAGGATGAAGTTTTAAAACAATTACAGTATGGCTATTTTAAAAATTATGCCTTGAAACTCCTCTATACTAACACTTTTACTTTTAAATACTTATAACCTCTAATCTCTTTACTTTACTTTCTTTTCTACATTAATCTAGTTTAAAGTTCCTTTTTCTAATCTCATTCAATCAATTGACTCTATACTCCTCTTAATTTCTCATATATGCTTTCTTATTACAATTTATCCATTCTTATTTGATTTTTTTGAATTTAATATTAGTAAGATTATTTCATTTTTACTTTTTATAATATAAAATTTTAGAGATATAAAGAAGGCTTAACAAGTAGTTTCCAAGAAGCAACCAAGTCAAGTTTCAATCAATTCTATTTCAAATAAGATCTTTAGTTCAAAACAAACATTATGAAGTCACTAATGTTGTTAGCACGTGGGACTTGCAAAGCATTTTTTTTCTAAAGAATGCATCTCGAAGCACTTTATAGTTATATGTAGAGCCTTTTCAACTAGTTAATATATAAATGAACTACAAATCCCATATATGTGCATGCTACTAATACATTAATAGTAAGTTCTCTTTTTCTATTTCTAAACCAAGTTTTGTCCTTATCCCTAACACAAACCTTTATATGAGTTCCATCTGAAGCATTTAAGCAATTCTGTAGCGTATGTGTGAGTGTGTGTGTATGTGTGTGTATATCACTTATTGATATACATTGCATATATTTATTAATATTAGCAAAATCATCTAACCATTTTAAAAATTTTAACTTATCTTAAACTATTTCCACCTCTTATCTTAGCAATTTTCTAACACTAAAACTTTTTTAATAGAAAATGATGGGATAAGAATTGCATTGAAGTGCCTAGATATTGTCTCATGATTTCTTCTAAAATATAATTGAGTTTTTTTTTCATTTTTCTATATCATAAAAAAATATAAATAAAAATAAAGTAACCATTTCCTCTATACTTATATTCCTATTTCCTTGTAACTTATCAACATACCTAAGCATCTTATATAACTTAGTAAGCTTTATTTATCCTAAGATTATACAAGCAAGTTACATCACTCTTTTGGATCATTAACCCAATATTTAAAAGCATACAAAAATATCTTTCTTTAATAAAACTATGAATTATATATGATGTAGACTTAGGCATTCTAATATTCAAAATGGAAAGATATAAACTTGGCTATAGCCTCAATAATTATAAACATCATTTGCTTATATATCACGATACATGTAGCAATGATCTTCTTCTTCTTACTCAATGGTAAGCGAGCCATAATTGTATAACATATACAAATTACACACAAGAAAGTTATAAACTAAAATGATAAGTGTCACATATTAAAAAGTAATGGCATTTGCAAGCAAAATATTACATCCAGATCCCAGATGGGGTTATACAATTGAGAATTGGAAACATGGTAAATGTGAAAACTAAATTAGATACAAAACTTGTACTTAAGGCCAAACATGCCTTAGTCTTAAAAAACTCATATATGCTTATGTGTTAAGGAACAAATAGCCAACGTGAGAAGATTAAATGGGACTTTAGAATATACAACACATAAATTAATCTGAAATGCATAAACTTTAATTATAATTGATGTGTGTAGTTTTGGAATTTTGATTTTAGAAGTTACAAGTGGTAGAAACTAACAATAGAAAATTAACTTGCACAAATTAAATGTGTTTCATATGTATAGGAAGTCCTTGAGGTGGTTGCAACATTCATAAAGTTAAGATGAGCATTTGAAGGCTCAAGATGGTTACAACATTTAGGAAGTTGAGAGACTACTTCGATCGGTTTGTCATATGGAAGTTTAGGCATTAGTCCTAGGCTAACAATGATGTAAGTGATGAAAGTGTCGGAGTTGGAGGATAAGATTGAAAGCATTGAGTGTAAGGAAAAATGTATTAATGTGGCCTTGTTCAAAAAGATGAAATCAACAATAAAATGTGCTTTAGGGTTTTTAACAATTTTTGTGATGCCAAGAACCCTACTTTTAAGAAAATTGTGTAGTTTAAATACCATACCATCACACTTCTAAGTGGTTCTTATCCATAATCAAAGTTAGATTTCATTGTAGAAGGAATGTAAAGAACTCAAAAGGAAAAAATATTCTTCATTTAAGAAATATATGCAATTTGTATACATAAATCTCAATTGTATTAATGAATATGGAATTCTAAGAAATATTTCTTAACTATGATGCTAACAACTTCTACATTTAAATAAACAAAATGCTTTATTTTTTCATTGACAGTTATTATTTGTATACATAAATTATTTATTTTTGTACAAATAACACAACTTGAGTTGAAATTTAAACAAGCAAGGCTAGATTAATTTAAATTAGGCTTATTGGGTGAGATATTACATGAGAGATAATATGTACTACTATTTTTTATTTTTTTTAAATCCTAATTTATCCTTGCAGTATGCCTTATATACTTGTACAAAATAAGGTAAAAATAGCTTGTTTGGCATTAGTAGTTATTGCCTTAAGCTTAAGTCAAGTAAGTAAGAAAAAAATATTTATTTTAACTTGCATTAAGCTTTATAGGTAAAAAATAATCTTATCCAAATAACTAACGTTAATTATGATTAATTATGACAATATTGGACAAGTTTATGTAATATTAGTGGGTTTTCTAAATAATAAATCCTAAATAACTAGTTCAAGTTAAATTAGACCTTCATGACTCCTTCAGCTTGCTTAGTTTTTAAAGGAAAAATAATATTTTCTTTATTTTTTATGACTACAATATATGCTATTTGAACTATTATTTCCTTCAATAGTATACTTATAATTTTTTTTTTGGAAAAGCATAGAATTGGAAGTGATGTGTAATAAAATTGAGCAAGACACCATTATGGTTACTTCTAAAATATATTAACAATGGATTAGGAAAATGTCATGCATTTCAGTTGCACCCTTGATTTTCCCCTTTTTCAAATTACTAATTTGTTCAAGTATGTTATGGTTATTGATTCCTTTAATTTTTCTCTATAATTTGAACATGGAAGCCATGACTTATTATAGCAAATGAGAAAAAATAAAAGCATAATCATCAGTAACAGAGCATAAATCATTACAATGATATAATGTGTTCCCAATTTAAACAAGAAACTAAAAGATGAAAAAAAAACAAAAAAGCAAGGAAATAGTGATGTCATAGGGAGAGAAAAAAAGAGAAAATATTAAAAAAAAAGGTAAAATTGGCTTATCAGAAAGTTATTGGCATCATTGTTAGGAAATATTGTTTGGTTGAGAGAAACTAAAAAATACTCAAATAAGGAAAGAATGACACAAATCGGGGGTGGATCATGTATATATAAAAAGTGGAACATGCCCATTTAACCTTCAAAATTTTTAATGACCATATATCTTAAAAGTTGACAATGCCCTCAGAAATATTTTCCAAGCATTTGGAATGTCCTATGCAAATATTTCAAACATAAGAAAGGAATTTAATAAAGAAAGAAAGATACATGCCTAAAGTAAAAATTCCAAATCAAAATCATTAATTATCTAATATTAAACATATTTAGTTTATTTTAATTAATAAAAATTATTTTTATTTAGAATTACACATCACAATTATTAATAAGAATAAGGACAAATCTATATTTTATGCTAAAAAAATTTCACAGTTATATTCATGAAATAATGATTTATTAAAAAATGTAAATATAAATTAGAAATTAAAATAGCATTAAAATCATAAATTAAACTGATAGCCTTTCAAAACTTTATAATTTAGTGGAATATAAAATATTGAGAAATAGAAGATTATAAAAGGTTAATCATAGATTGCAATTAGGTTCTTTACTTAAACAAAACTCTCAAATAAAAGAAAGGATAATATATAACTTTTCTCTTTCCAGCCTCTCTATTTCTCTTAATGTAAAAAAACCATTAGTTGAACTCAAAAAATGTTATGTTGAATAAAATAATGTTAAATATATAATCAAATTATAATAAGTTAATCAATAATTACATAAGTATTAAAATATAAATTAAAATAATTACATAAGTGCACTTTATAAATGACAACAATGAAAGAAAAATTACTTAATTATATAAAATACACATAAATTAGTTATAGAGATTGTTTGTTTTTTCCATTCTTTCTTCATTGAATTGAAAAATTAAATTATATTAATATTATCTTTTATAAATATTGTAAAGGAAAGCAAAATTGATAAATGCTAGAAAATGAGATAAATCATTCTCCATAACCTTTCTCTTTATTATTTAGATTAGTGCCCCCTTTTAAATAATATTTCTAGATTTGCCACCAACACAAATGATGAAAAAATGTCTTCAATGAAATGAAATCCTAATAATAAAATAGAATAGTAAAGTTTTCATAAATTAGATTTAATAAGGATAATTTTATCTTTATATTCATAAAGAATATGGGAAGTAGAAGTTATGTAGAAGGGAGTGGGTAAGACTTCATTGGAAGTCCTACTTCCTTTAATTTGTTAGATAATGTCTGACTAAATAATTCCTTTCTTTTCAGTTTCCTAACAAATAGGATTTTTCATGCTACTTCTGCATAACAAATGACGCCTCAAGTAACCCCCCATTGGAGTTATAAATGCTAACTCTCATGTCTCACATATTGATCTCTACAACAAATAGGTCATACCAATATAAAATGTATCTATAGGCTTTAAAGACTATTTGAGAAAAAAGAATCCCAATTTCCACTATTACAAAATTGCTAAACAATGTCAATTATTTTACATGTTTAACATTGGTTATGAGCCAATGTATATACAAGTGACATTATATGTCTAATAATTCAATGATAATTCTTAGACTGATGTAGAAAATAATAATGACATGGGCTTTTTATTTATAAAAAAATTCCCATATTAAGTGTTTATATAATGTTGAATCATTGATATAAGATATCTATTTTATAAATGATGTGAAAAATAAATAGAATTGACATGGAAAATGAGTTATGATGTCAATTTTTAGCTTAATAACCAACATGGTTATTTATACCATATGTTGATTTGTAAACCATTGTTGAAGTTGATGTTCTCTCATATTATTCATTTCACATAATACATTAGTTTGTTTAAATAATCGACAACTAATGTTCAATATATGACATCAAAATTTTAAAATAACCGGCATGTATTTTATTGCCCCCTAAACCTTAATTCACCCAAAGTAGTATTTAATTGAACCTAATTATAAAAAACATCTAACCATATTATTACATAAGTAATATTATTACAAATAGTAGTATTTAAGCCCTATCTTAATGTCTCTATGGTTAAATATAATATCTGAATACAATAAAATATCTATGGCAATAATTTCATGCATTCAATTAGGTCTAAATAATTGAAGACATTAAAGTAATGAATAATATGTACATGTTACAAAAATTAATAGTGATACATCTAAATGCCAAAAAAAGAAGTTACATTATCTCCTAATGATGTGACTATTAGTAAAACCCTTTGCGAAATCCATTATGACAAAAAAAGGTACAAGTAATTCATAATTGATGTTACAAGTAGGGGTAGACAAAAATTGAACCAGTAAAGTTCAAGCTACTTATATAAAAATTAATATATTTTTGCTTAGTCCAAGCTCGACTTAGCATAGATTTTTTTCATACTTTATATGCCATGTTTGCCTTTTTTTAAAATAGGAATGTCCAAACCCGGCCCAATTAAGGCTTAATTTTAAACTTTAGTATATATGTAAAATAAATGCTATGAATATGTAAAAAAATTATATTTAGGCATATATTACATTTAATATATACAATAAAGAAAATATATTATTGAAAATATTATTATATATACTAATTCCTTATGATTGAGACTTGGTCACATAATATATGTTAAATATATAATGTAATAAAATATTTAATATATAAATATAAAATTAGGCTAAATTTGAGCTAGCCTAGTTTTAAATGTACAAGTCTAAACCTAACCTATTTTAAAATAAGACTTAAAATTTTGTGCAAACTTTGCCCTTCGGACTAATTTCTCAATCCAAACCTTATTTATTTAGGATTAGTGTTATGTTAAAAATTAGGTTGGTTCACATTTGCCCACCTCTAGTTGTAAGTGCAACATTAGTACTATATATTTATATTTAAAAGAAATTTATTACCTGACTTCTGTCATTAAACTTTGGTGGTATTATATGTTGTTTATTGAGTCGAAGAGCATTGTTCTTAACATTAGGCTAGAAATAATTATGGAGATAATTGCAACTATTAGAGGACTTAGAACATAGTATGTAAAACCTACATCATAGTAGAAGATAAAAATATATGAACAAGTATTAGAAACTGATAATTCAAAAGATTAAACTAACGATACATAGAATATGAGCATGAGAAATATGAACTCATTTACTTTTAATTTTTCTTAACATCTCTAAGAAGATTTTTAACCTATATCCCTTCAGCATAATCATTTTGCATGTATAATTCCTTCACATCACCTTCATCATTGAGTAGTGGCATTCATATAAAGAAAAGAAAGTCTCTTCAATATCATTCCCTATATTTTCTTCATCCCTATCATTGACAATCTATCTCTTCCTTAGTAGAGCTACACACCACTTCTTATTAGATAGGTTTGTGATATAAAAACTTGTTTTACATGGGATGCCATTATAAATGGCTCCCTTTTATGACCTTTCTTATCAAGATCCACAAACGTGAATCCTAATTCATTGAATTAGATGCTATTATTATTGTTAACCTAGTACTTTGAAATATTGATAACTTGAACATAGTGTAGTCAAACACTCCAATGTCTTTGATAATCCCTATAATATGACATATTAGCATAGATAGGGTTTGTATATTTAGAACTGTTCACATACTTCATATGAGCTATCAAAATTACTCTATTATTTTGCATAGTACTCATACTATCCTGACCTTTTGTATAGAGATGACCTTTATGCATAACCCTGTGCTAGCCATTTTATAAAAAATAGCATTCAACCCTTACACCATTTGAAAATGAACTCTATTCTAGAACTAATTAAGGAATGATCGATTGTGTTTAGCTTAGACCTATTGTTCATTCCTGTCATGATTTAGTTCCCTTACAAGAGTTATATGCTCATTTATTTATGGCTAAACATTATTATGTAAGATGTAAAGGTGACCTTACATACATATTTCATGACTTATGCTTACTATCCAAGTACTCAATGTGTCTTTATTGAAATTCTTTGTTTGAAGTTTAATAGCTTTTAGATTTGATAAATCATCACTATAGAACTCAGCTACCTCCTTAACAATGTAGCCTTTGATAATACATTTTTTCAACTGATGTTTATTCCTTATATATCCTTTTAGGATTTTCATATATTGCTTAAAGTGGTACATCCATCTCCATTAAACTTATTCATATAGTTTTACCTTTTTCACTAAATGGATAACTAAAAACACCATTATGTCAAAGAAAGAAGGTAAGTAATACATCTTAAACTAACATAATGTAACAATAAATACCCTTTACAAGTCATCTAACTTGTTGATATCAATAACCTATGTTACATATTGTACCAAAGAAGAAACATAATCTAAAAATAGCATTTCTGATGTATTTTGTTAAAATTGATTGGATAGCTATCAATAAGAATTATTGCATTAAAGTGTGGTAATTATGAGACTTCAAACTAGCTATTAGCTTTAAATCTTTTAATAAGACAAGGTTCTTGATGTTTGAAGGATATCTTTATGGTACCTTAACACTAAATAGATACTCATAAAAACTTATTTTCTTCATTTTAGATAGAGTATAACAAACTGATGAAAGGTAAATATGTTGGCCCTTTCTTTCGACCTTTCAACTAAACCAAACTTAACTTTGACTACATCCTTGCTCTTTTCCAGCATGTTCAATAGCATTGTAATAAGACTATTATAAATATTTTTCTCCACATACATTTCATCATTGTTATTCTTTACAAGTGGTGATTTTTGGTATGGAAGATCGAATAATAGGAACCTTTTCTTTCATGATGTTCTTCATATGCAGTCTTATAAGGTTTGCCAAAAACAACATTGATATTTATAACTCAATTATAAACCTTATTTCAAGAAATCAATCCTTTCTTAGCCTACGATATTGGTGGGGATAAGGCAAAAATCTTTAATGAATGAGATACACTATCTTTTACCTATGCTTCAGTTAAGAATAATAAGTACTATTTTCACAAATAGGGCATGCTTTATACTTTTTGATATTGTACTTAGATAAGTTATTATATGCTAGGAAGTTATTGGTTGTGTAAAAAAAAACATAACATGCAAAACAAAAGACTTATAATGATATATATCAAGACTGAGACACCCTCTTCCCACAACATCTTCATGTCTTAAATAAGTAGTGCCAAAAAGACATTTATGTCATTTTCCAATTGTTTAGGACAAAAAATCCACAATGCCAACATAATGTACTTGTTCTTCAAGCATAACTAAGGAGGTAGATTGTATATTACCAATATAACAAGTCATGTGTTATATTTATTGATCATATTACATTGAAGGTTCATTCTATCAATGTAAAGTTCAAGCTTAAGGTTTCTTAGCTTACGAATAAGCATAAGGAGTAATGTATCAATTGTTAAAGAAGAATCTTTCAAATGTTGAAACTTACCATTAGATGGTGTCTAATTTGTATACCATGTTAAGTTTTTAACATCCTTTACATTGGCAAATATTTATTTCAACCTTAGTATTGTTGGATGATACCACAATACCTTAGTTAAAGGTCTTTTACTAATTGTTGACATTATTCTTCCTTAATTTGTAATACAGTGCCCTATATTTTGGATGCTTTTGTGAAGTTTTGTGCTTTTTTTGGTATAGTATGCAGTCACTGGAGCATGCATGTATTTTCTTATACTTCATACTCATTAGGTACATGACTTTCTTAGGCTCATAAGCATGATCTAGTAACTAATTCCCTTTAAGAATCAATTTTTTTAATTCAACAATTACAACAATGTCATGAAGTTTTTGTCACTCTAACTATTCCTCACTTTTAAGTTGAACAATCTTAGCATAATAGATAATCATGTAAATTTAGTATAACTCAAATACAAAGGCTTTTCCACATCACTTAACAAGCTACTAAGGACATGCAAACCTTGAATGAAACTTTCTTGAACATTTTGCACTATGTTCTTTAATCATTCATTTAATCCTATATTAATGTGATTGTCTTTGCATCCTCCCTTCACTCTAAAGGTATGAGATGAACTATATAACTTACTTTCCTTATGCCATATCCATTACATATACCCTTAGCTAATGTTATGAAAAATAAATGCTCTTTTATCCCAGCTAGTTTAAATGTCATAACCCAATAACTTTAACACAAGAATACCTAACGAGCTTATTAATAATTTCCTTTTCTTAAACTTAAGCAAATATAATAAACTTCTTAACCTTTTTTCTATATTTAAGGCTTATTCAATTAGTAAAAATTTATCCATGATCCAATACTACCTAATTTGAATCCAATGCAACAACTACATAAGAAATATTTATACATAAAAAAAATAAACATATAAACAATATGAGGGTTTTAATGAAGTTTGCATGCATATATCAACACCTCATACCATTTAGAACTTTAAAAAATGAAATTACACATGCAGAATCTAAACAAATACATAGGTATATAATCATAACATCAAAATGTTCTTCCTTAAGTTTAGAGAAAAAATGAGGCCTTCAAACGCACCTTAATAATAAGAAGAAGACTTTAGCAAGTTAAGGCTAAGCTAAAGGTTAAACTTGAGCTTTACTAATCTTTAATATGAATTTCTCGTTGAAGCATAATGAATCTCATAAGAAAGACACTCTCACATTACACTCTACACTTAAGTGTTGAGATAAAGCTTATCTTCTATTTGAACTCCTATATTTACTTTCATGAATTTAGTGAAAAGTAAAAGGACATGATTTCATTTTTTACATCAATTATATACTAAAATTGATATGTTATTCTTAACATATTAATAGTTGATTACTAAACTTTGGTTTCATAACAACTGCCATCTCAGTAACTTAACATGTCATTTATAAATAAAAAATCGACATGCTAAATTAGACAAATGATTTATTTAAAAATAATTGTAATGCTAATTTTGTGACAAACTCGTGTTGTTTCCCATAAAAAAATTGAATGCAAATTTAAATGTGAAATATTTTGTTTCTTATGTTGGTTTTAGGTAAAAAATTGATGTCTTAGTGTAAAAACATTGATTGTAAGCAAATAACAAACATGGTTTCTCTTAGATTTTTTTATTACAAAATAACTATCATACAAAATCTTTGAAATCTCAAATCAAATATGGTAACCATAAAAGAGAGTTTTTTTTTTCAAACATTATAAATAGAAAGAAAGTTATTTTTATCTTATTATACAATGAAATGATTATATGTTTCGTTCATTGCCAAAAAAAAAAGAGTTATCCAAACACAAAATTGAACTAAATAATAGAAAAAGTTAATCAAGAAATATATGAGAAAGGAGATAATAAACAATTATGAAAATATACTCTATAATTTTTTTCTAAATAAATTATTATATCATTACATCAACAAATACAATAATCAATTGATTCTTCATTATATATATATCATTACATCACTATATTTAACAAAAGTGTGACCTATCATCACTATCAATTCTCCTTGTTGACCAAAATTACACCTTTTTCTCTTCATATTGCTTGAGGGGTTTTGAGTTAAAAGGTGTAGGTGATTTGATAAGCATGTCATAATCCATCAAAATTAGATTAATGCTAGTTTATTGAAAATAATATAGTATAATGAGATAAACTAAGTCATACACTTGCAATCTTTTAAATTATCTTTACTAAATTGACTTACTAAAAATGTTTACACAATTATCTAATTTATTATGCACTAAAAAACACAAGAAATTATTGCAATGGATGCAAATAGGTGTAAATAGAATGCAATATAAATGTAAATAGTAATGCTAGATAGAATGAAAATTAAGTAAAACATAAAATTGGAAGGGTTTATGAATTGAAATTGAATTAAAAACATTAAACAAAGTAAAATGTAAAATAAACAACAAAGAAGAAAACTAATGTAATAAAATAGCCAATTTAAGGAATTAAGGGCTTTAATTAGGATTAATCATGAATCAATTAAGATTTAATTTTTCTAATTAATTTTTTAGCCTTGAATTATCAAGAATCCTTATAATAGTTCATGAATCCTATACTAGATAACCATCTAGGATTTGATCAATTAAGATTAGTCAAATTAAGCAACTATCATAATCTTTAAACTAGATCAAAATTAAATTAAAGATAGAAATTAGTTAACTTGAGAAATTAAGTTAGAAACCTATAAATTAATCCCTTAACCCTCTGCCTCTATGTGTAAAACTATGATTTATCAATCACAATTCAACGTCAAATCAATAAAATATAAAAAATTACATAAATGAACACTAATTATACCAAATTAACATCTAATATAAATAATTTCAAGAAATTAACATAAGTAATTGGAGAAAGAGAAAAATTAATTAAAGAAAGTTAATATTATAAATCATAATATCATGATCTAGTAGTTTATAGCCTTAAACTCCTTAAATCAACTCCAAATTTACCCTATCATGGCTAAAGAACATAAGAGCTAGAAGAAGAAGAGAAAATTATTTACTAAATATGTGAAAGTTTCTCATTCTAATAAGTTCTTTCCTTTTATCATACCTAATTTATCTAAAACCTTATTAGACCTGGGTTATATGTCTTTTAGGATTAGAGAGATAGGGCCTTCCTAATTTTTAGAAGCCTAGACCTATTTTTTATAAGGCAATTAACCGTAATAGTTACAGCAGTGAATTTCCATAAGTATGAATTCCAACTAATATAAGATCACTAAAATAACATAATTTAATTAATCCATAAACATAAAAGTTATACAACTGGTCTTATTAAGATTTAGCGCTAGTTTCACATTGATTAGACCTTTATAACTCTAAATATGGCCTAAAAACTAAAGTTAGCTCAATTAGCATAAAGATAAAGCTTCAATTTTTCAGCTAAATAAGGACTTGTGAGTCTGGATTGGGCTTTGATAAAAAAACCAAAGTTGTAGATATTTATTTAAGTTTTCTAATGGTATAAAGATTACCCTAATTTGACATCCAGAGCTCTAGATATAGCTAAAAAATAGAAATAGTATCAAAATCTAGCATTAACTAAATAAATTCAAAATATTGTAAAACTAACCTTAAATTATAAAATGAGGCCAATTCTATGAAATTTAGCAAATATAACACACTAAGAGATATGAAATAGGAGGAAATAATATAGTAAATATTTTTCTCATCAAATTCCCCTACACTTAGCTCTTGTACATCCTTAAGTAAGACATAACTTTATTCAAAACTAAGAAACAAAAGAATTTACTTTTTAGAAACTTCAAAATCACAAATCCACAAGCAAGAGACAAATAAAAGCTAACAAGAAACATAACACATCATTAAGAAAAATCTTAATAAGCTTGAAACTAACTAACATAGTAATTTCATTTAAAAAGAATAGATCAATATGGTAGATTCTCGTAAGATCCACTTTCCAACTTTCAAGTGTTTGGGGTAAGTGTTTCACTTAAATTCTTTCTATGAAATTATCCTACCATAAGCTTGTTAATCATCTAATTTTCATTACTCATACATAACATAAATCAAAAGGTCTCTATTCTAAGTTGTAATGGGTCTAGGAATAAAGGAAAGAAAAAATAAGGATATAAAAATGAAGAAACCAAAAAAATCAATAGAGCATTTGAATCAAATATATATGGGCAAATCATAAACAATTATAACTTAACATAACAATCCAAATTCAAATTCAAATAGTCATTAAATTTTTTATTTCCTTTTGCTTTATTCTTTTTTTATTTTTATTTTTTAACTTTTTTACATTTTTTCTTTTTTCTTTTTAGACTTTTCTCTCCTTTTTTTAACTAACCTTTAACTTAAAGTTAATGATTTTTTAGAACATATATACCCACACATTCCTACACTTGGTCAAGAGCTTATCTCATAAAAATTCAAATGCTTTACTAATTCTTGAGGTTAGGTAAAGATATTTATTTTTCATTGAAAAATTATTTATAAGCTAATTAATAAAAAAAAGCAATAAAAGCTCAAAGGGGCTAACAATGATAAAAACTTAAGATTGGCTTTATGACTCTATCTTAAATAAAGAAAGAATGCTTTTATCATTTTTATGCATATGTGTGCAAAATGTAATCTCAAAAAGAAACAAAGAAAGTTCTAGAGAAATAAATCATGGAAGAACATCACACAAGAGGGAAAGAGAATAATATGAACTTTCAATATAAGGATCAAAATCTCACAAGGTAAGTTATGCTACTAAGTTCAATTTAGCAATTCAAAATTCATCATTACATCAATCAATTTCAAAAAGCAAAGTCATTCATTCAATCATGTAATAAATTCTATCTAACATTAATTAAATTCTACTCATGAAAATGCAAAATTTTAAATAACTAAAAAAGAACTCAAAAACAAGTGAAAAATACAATTTTGAAAACATATATTTTTTATTCTTCTAATTTTTTTAAGCATTGAAAAGCATTGAATGAAGACAAAAAGCATAAAATAAATCCTAAAATCTCCCTCTCACACTTAAATTTTACATTATCCTCAATATAAAGCATATCAACATCATCAAGAGATATAAAGAAAAATAAAGGAAAAGGAAAATAAAAGAGAAGGGTAGGAGAAAACAAATTTAAATGATTTAGTTTACCTCCCAAGAAGTGCCTTTCTTTAATGTCTTTGACTAGACCATAGCTTCAATTTCTTCAACCAAGATCTATTTGACAATAGGTTACCTTCATTACTTCCAAATTTCTAACCTTTACTTCATCCATCATCAAAGAGATTATTTGTAAATTAAGATCATCCACCATAATTTCTCCAAGTGCTATTCTTAAATTACTCTTGCTTGAATGTTTAGAATCATCCTATAAAACAAATTCAATATGTTTAACAAAATGGTAAGAAAGAGAATGATCCAGATGAAAGCAATCTTTTTCCTTTAAAAGTGGAATATCTTCATCATCATTTTTTTGATGATTTTTAAAGTAATATTTCTATTTTCATTACTTATGAAGGCATCAATTTTAGCACATATAGCACACTTAGAATCATTATATTTACAAATGCATTCATGGTTATCCACACAATCCATAAATTCAAAAAGCTTGGGAAACTCATCAAGTATGTCATCATGTGCATAATCAACATGTAAATCAAAATCAATAAATACAAAACTAGTAACATCAAAATAAAAAATTTTAGAATAAAAAAGAGTAGAAATAGAAAAAAAAGCAAAGTTAGAAAAAACATTAGAAAATTTAGAATAAGGAATATCATGATCTAAAGGCTTTAAAGTGGTAAGAAAGGATATAGAATTATCTTGCATGGCCTCAAAAATGTCAAACTTGGCTATAACACTATTAAACTCCATGATTTATGTTCCATCTTAAATATTAATCATAGTTTTTTGCTATCTTGAGAAAAAATCGACAAGAATGTTTGGTGAAAGAACATCATATCTTTCATTTTCCATCTTGGAAATGTAAAAATATTTTGGAAAGATGATTCCATCAACCTACACTAAAATATCCTCCATAATAGCCAAAGGGTAAGTGTTAGATCTATTTGCTAATTAAATAACTACCCTTTTTTTTCTTTCAAAGCTTCCATATTCAGAGCATTAAAAATAAAAAGAGGCATGACATTAGTTTATGCTTCTAAGTCTATCATTGCATGCTCAATTCTAGTTTTTTCTATAACACATGAAATGGTAAATGTGCTTTGATCTTTGCATTTTCTTAGTATTTTTCTTTGAATGATGGTAGACACATCTACCCTCACACTCACTTTCTCATCATCCCTTAATTTTTTCTTGTTAATGCATAAATTTTTCAAAAAGTTAACATGCCTTAGAATTTATTTTATTAAATCTAGTAAAGGTATGTTAATTTCCATTTTTTGTAAGGGATTCCAAAATATAATTTTCATCTTTAGTTTTCTTTTGTTGAAAAATTCTTCCTTTGTTTGGAAAAAGAAGGGGATAGGAAAATAGTAGAAGGTAGGGATGTAGAGAAAGAATTTACCATACTATCACCACATTTTTGCTTCTGATTTTTCTCTTCTGATTGAATGCTAGTTTTTGTTTATTTTTTGTTTCTCCTTAATTGCTTGTTGGTTCATTGCCTACTAGTGTATGGCTTGCTAGTTTAGTTATCCTTGGCTGTAAGGATAAAGGCATGTTAATTTCTCTACTACTTCTTAGCATAATGGCATTTGTTGCTTCCTTATTTTTTGTGTTACCAGAAAAAGGTTTTTATGCCTTAATCTCACTAATGGTGGAAGTTAATTAGATAATTTAAGTTTGTAAATTCATGATAGTGGCCTTTATTCGTTGCTAGAACTATAGGTTTTTTTAGTGCCATTTGCTTTAGTAACTTTTCAAATGATGGCTAAGAAGTAGTTAAAGTAGAATCTAGTTAGTTGACAGGATTTGGTGCCATTCTATTATAAGCAGAAAAGGTTGTTGAAATTAGCTAGGGTTGCGATTATATATGAAATTATGGTTATTTCTCTAACCAGAATATTGAGCTTGTTTTTAGTGATATTGTGTAAGCTGTGGCTACTGGTATTGATACTAGTTCTACTATGGGAATTATGGCTTAACAGAATAAATGGCTGCTGCATATGTTGGAGGAGGAGGATATTCATCATCTTGAGTGTAAGATAGTAATCAGTTGGATGATTTGGACATAAGCAAATGAAATAAACTCTAGCAGAAGGAATGGCTACTTGCTGGTGTTCCATTACTATTTGTCTAATTAGAAAAGTTAATTCATCTAATCCATTCTTCAATCTCTATTGGTTTATATTAGAAGAATTAAGCTCATGCACTCTTTTAGTTGCAACAACTATAGTTTTGGTTCCAAACTATTGAGAGTTGGCTACCATGTTAGCTATTAAGTTTTTGGCTGCCATTAGAGTCTTATCCACTAATACATCACCACTTGTAGCATCTATGATACTCTTATCCCTAGGAAAGAGGCTTTTATAGAAATGTTGGATAAGAAGCTGCTCAATAATTTGGTGATAAGGATAGCTTGCATACAACTTCTTAAACCTTTTCCAATACTCATATAAAGTCTTTTCATTCATTTGTCTAATGTTGTAAATTTCTTTCCTTATTGCAATTACTTTGGATGCAAGGAAAACTTTTTTAAAAATAGCTTTTTCATGTCATTCCAGTATACAATAGAACTTGGTTATAAATAATATAGCCAATTCTTAGCTATATTCACTATGAAGAAAGGAAAGGCCTTTAATTTAATATTGTTCTTATAAATGCCTTGTGGCTTCATTGTTAAGCACACCACATGAAATTCCTTCAAGTACTTATGAGGGTCCTCACGTGCAAAACCATAAACCTTGGAAGAAAATGGAATAAACTATTTTTCAATCGAAAATCAGCATTTAATTCAAGATATTAGATGTTGAATGATTGGTAGGTGACATCAAGGGTAGCCAATTCTTTTAAAGTCCTGTTATTATTAGCCATACTTTTCTAAGTTATGTAAACGGTTAGAATGAAGGTCAAGAAATTTGGTGTTATTTTTATTTTTATTCCTATAAAAAGAATGAAATGTCATGTCTATTTTAGAATCAAACTCTAGTAATTCACCAGTACTGCTCCTAGTCATGCACTATATTACACTAGATTACACTACATTACACTAGCAATTCACCATTACTACTTCTACACTACGCTACACTACACTAGGTAGACTATAGGAACAAAAAAATAAAAAAATGGTAATGCATTATGAAAAATCACCTTAACACATCTAATTTGTAATATCCTTAGGAGACTTTTTTCCAAGAATTACTCCTAAAGTATCAAAGTAAATTCATCCTTCTTAGTTAAACATGCTCATCTTAGGGAAATTTTAGAGATGGGTAACTTCCTGGGAAGTTTTTCAAACCATTTGAAACATTGATAGAGATAAAAACTTAAGTTAAAATATTGTTATAAATGTTCCCAAAAGATTAGGAAAATTTTAATAGGAACCAACTCAATTTTATGGGCTCGGGTGAACTAAAATTTGGTAAAATAGGCCAAAATTGTAATAATTTAGCTTGATTTCTTAAAATTCTTTTTGAATCAATTAAAACTCATTTACTAAGGCTCGACTGTGTTTCTAATAAGCTCAAATTGAATCTAAGGGCTAAATTAAAAATCGGCCAAGAAATTTTAGGTAAAAGTAAAAATTTTGAAAAAATTTTGGGTTAAAATGTAATTTTCTAAAAAAATGAATTTTGGCCCATTCTTTTTCTATTAATTTTAGAAAATTTTGGGCTGAGTGGAGTCCAAAAAATTTCGTCCTTAGATGCTGCAAAACAGCAAGAAAAGTATACAAAAATTTTATGGATTTTGGGCTAAATTGCAAAAAGGGCTTATTTTCTAAAAACTTGTAGAAAACCCTAGAAACCTTGAGAAAACTCCATTCAGCTCTTCTCCTTCCTCATTTGCATGAAATTTCAACTGTCATAGGAGATTTCTTCAAGCTTTTAACATAACCAAATACACAAATAAGACCAATCAACCACAAAATTTCAAGTTCTTGCGACTTGCTTGCTTGAATTGCTAGGAGAAATCATCCAAAACTTGGAGATATCATCCTTTTCTTTGCAAATCAGAAACTTTTTCTTTTAGGAGGCAATTTGAAGCCTTGAAATATACAAGTTTATAGGTGAGCAGTAACTCACTTGATTTCCCATTGAATTTTGATTACAAATTTGCCAATATTGCTTTCTAGAATTTTGATTTCATGAAGCTGGCTATGTGGCCATGCAATGAAGGCATGGTGCTGAAAACTAGTGTTCTTAAGTTGTATTTGAAGATATTAGTACAATATTAGCATGAATGAATGATTAGATTACCATTTGTTAAGCCTTGAGTATAGATGGAATAGAAAGAGCTTAGAAATTTTTTTGCTGATTGTGCTTCTAGAATTCCTGAAAATCTAGAACTAAACCACAAATTTTAGGAATAAGCTAGGACATCTTAAAAAATTATAAACAACCCATTTCTCAGTCTCTTATGATGTTATGATACACATAAAATTTATTGGGAATTTTTAGAAATTTTTAGAAACCTAAACAAGTGATATTTATGCAGAAAGGTGCAGCTTACCCAGAAACAGGATGTGAATAATTTCACTTATGTTCTTGAATTATTTTTGACATTAAATGATGAGTAAAAATTCCAAAAAAATTATTTGATACCCTTCCATATGTTTTTTAAAACTTAGTCAATTTTTGTGACATTTGAAGCTCATTTTCCTGATGAATAAATTCATAAAATTTCAAAGGTCTAGTACTGCCAGAGATTGAAACTATTTTGGAAAGGCATGATTCATGAATTTTTTGGATATATTATCTTAATTAATTGTGAAACATAAGTATCATATATGTCAGTTAACATGTTTAGAACATCATATAATTATTTGAGAAATTTTGGAGGTGTTTTAGAGGTCATAAAAGGTCTTTTATTGTAACATATCCTCTGCTGCCCTATTCTGGAATATGAACGTGAATAGTATTGTTGAATGGATATTTGTGAAATACACTAAGTATTTGATGCTTAGAAATACATTGTGATGATATTAGAATATGATTGGAACAATGTGTTGAATTATTGTAATTATTTGAATGTTCCTTAAGGGCATAGAATATAGTGATAGATTAGATTGAGTGGTAGAATGTTAAATGCACTGAAATTGTGATATATTATGAAAATATTCCATGATTTACACTCTTTAATGTTAAATTTGAAATCTATACTTGTCACATTAATCAAGAAAAATAAATGAGGATGCTAATGGCTAGTTGGTATTGATTATATCTTTATTCTGTCAAATTGACATGATTTTGCCTTAATTGGCACGAAAAATCTTTCATGACCCATATGACACTTTAAATGTGATATGTGGTAGGAAGAAATTGGCCTAATGGCTTGCAGCATCCTTCCAAAGGAAGGAGAGGGGTGGCAAGAAGTGAAGGGGGAAAAGGTTGGAGGCGAGTAGGATAAGGTTGACCTGGAGAAATAAGGAGGAAACCTGTATACCATACTAGCTATATTTATTAATGTAATGTTAATACATAATGCATAAGATAGATGTTAGTTATTAGATGCGAATAAAGCTAAGTATATGAAAATTTATCCAGTCTTCCTAATTTGGTATTAAAGAGAATTGATCATGGAAAACTATGGGAATAAAGATTTAGTAGTTACTCATTAAGTATTTTGTATACTCACTCCTCTTTGATGTTGTTTTGTTTTACAGATAAAGAACAAGGAGCCCAAGCGGAGGACTGATATGCTGCATAAAACTTTCTAATCTCCATGGGGCATTGTGTAACAAAAGATTAATATATTTGAGTCATCCTTTATATAGTTAAAGTCTATGTATGTGATAAACAATTTTATTATGCTACTATATATTAATATCATATATTAACTTTTTCATTACACGTGCAATGCAATTTACTTTACTTATATCATTTGATACTATCATATATTCTCCTTTTATTACAAAATAGTCAGATATAGTTTCCTACAGGCTTGTAAATATGTCTGATTAGTGGGATACCAGTTAGATGTTTTTACGTCAGTCACGATACCTAAAATTGGGTCGTAACATAATTAATCTATCTAGACATTTTTAAAAAATATGGAACCATCACAGAATGAAAGCTGTAATCATACAAAACCAAAAAATGCAATAATAAATTTTAAAAAATTACAAAAAGTGGTTAAAATAATTGAATTTGGCTATAAAATAGGGCACATCACAAGCTAAGCTTGTAACTTTTGATGAAAACAATCAAAATTAGTTCTAAAAATTTTTTTAACTTAATTAAAGCTTATGAGACCTAATACAATTCCAAAGGGTTAAGGTGCAAAAGTGTGTAAAATTAGTTTTCTTAACCCAAAATCTTTATTTCAATGTGGAATAAAGTAAAATATGATGAAATATGATGAATTACAGTGGAGGAACATACAAAAATCAAAGAAGGCAAAAGAATGCAAGTATATGCAAAAAAATTGTAGCTACCATAAAATGCAACACACTAATAGATGCAATTGATGACAAGATTGCTTGAACAATTGTGTAATACATAGCTAATAATATGTAGAAAACTATGAATTCAAGAGGATCCCTAGTAATGGTACCAAAATTTTGATCTACACATCATAATGCGCTAAAATTTTAATCTGCACATCGTAATGTTGTTTATTGAAAATAATATAGTATTTTATTAATGTGGTTTATTATTAATGTTGGTTTATTATCCTAAACCCTAAACCTAAAATTATATTAATATTAGTTTATTGAAAATAATATAGTATTATGAGACAAACCAAGTTGTACTTCTATGATCCCTTGAATTATCTTCTCCAAATTGACTTACTAACAATGTTTAATTGTCTAATTTATTATGCACTAAAAACACAAGAAATGAATGCAATAGATGCAAGTAGGTGTAAATAAAATGTAATATGAATGTAGATAGTAATGCTAGACAGAATGCAAAATACAATAATAGGCAAAATTATGTAGAACACAAAATTGGAGGGGTTTGTAAATTGAAATTGAATTAAACATATTAAACAAAGCAAAACATAAAATAAACTGAAGGAAAAAAGCCAATGTAATGAAATAGTCAATCCAAGGAATTGAGACCTCTAATTAAGATTAATCATGGATTAATTAAGATTTAATTTTTCTAATTAATCTTTCAATCTTGAATTACCTAGAGCCCTTATAATACTTATGAATCCTATACTAGAAAACCATTTAGGATTTAATTTATTAAGATTAACTAAATTAAGTAATTACTATAATTCATAAGCTAGATTAAATTAATTTAAAGATAGAATTTAATTGATTTAAGAAATTAAATGAAAGACCTCTAAATTAATCCCTTAATCCACTGTCCTTATGTGTAAAACTATGACTTACTAATCATAATTTAAATCAAGATGGAAAAATATCAAAAATTACATCAATAAACACAAATTATACAGATCAACATTCAATACAAGTAATTCTAAGAAATTAGCACAAGTAATTAGAGAAATAAAAAAATTAATTAGAGAAAATCAACATTACAAATTATAATATCATAATCTAGTAAAAGAGAGCCTTACTAATTGAATTAACTCTGAATTTAGCCTTCCATGGCTAGAAAAGATAAAAGCTAAAAGAAAAGGGGAAAACTATTTGTTGAATGTATAAAAGTCTCTTATGTCTTATGAGTTCTCTCCTTTTATCTAACCTAATTAGCCTAAAACCCTATTGGACCTAGATTTAGATTATATGCCTTTTAGGATTACAAAGATAGGGCTTTCCTAATTTTTAAAAGCCTAGACATATTTTTTACAAGGCAATTAACTCTGATAGTTATAGTAGCGAATTCCCCCAAGTTTAACTTCTAACCACTAAAATAATGTAACTTAGTTAATCCATAAAATATAAAAGTTATAGAGTTAATTCTTATGGAGATTTGGGCACTAGTTTCACATTGATTAGACCTCTGTAACTCTAAATATAACTTAAAAACTAAAGTTGCCTTAACTAGGATAGGGACAGGGCTTCAACTCTTTAGTTAAATAAAGACTTCAAGGAGTTTGCATTGGGACTAAAGTTGTAGATCTTTCTTTAAGCTTTCTAATGGTATAATGATCACTTCATTCCGATATCTAAAGTGCAAGATATAACTAAAAGATAGAAATAATTTTAAAATCCAGTATTAACTGAATAAATTCAAAATATTGTAAAACTAATATAAAATTATAAAATAAAGCCAATTTTATGAAATTTAGCAAATGTGACATACTAAGAGACATGAAATAAGGGATCTAATATAGTAAATATTTTTCTCATCATGACTTAAACTATCATACCTATTTTATAATATATATATATATATAATAAGAAAATTTGAAAAATTAGGCTCTCCTCTCTAATAATTCTGAAGGGTAGCTCTTCTCATGGAGAAATGGGGGTGTAGTGAGGACCATTACTAAGTTTAGGAAGTACATTACCTTTACTACCAACTTAAAAGTAGGGATCAAATGCAAGGATAGCTCTCTTTCTATCTTATTTAACATATTTAAAAATGATGTGATTGTTACCAAAGGATTTACCTCTTAGGCTGCACAACATGACAACATCAATTTATTGAAGGATTCTTGTCACATTATGAAATTAGAGATATTAGTAAAGGCAAGTTCTTCAACAAGACCTATAATATTTTTGAATGTGCTAGATAAGATGGGAGGAAAGTTATCTTTAAATTCACTCTTAACTCTCGAATTTGATAATTGAGACAAGAACATCATTGAGATGCTAAAAATAAAGAGTGCAAGCAATATTTATAGGTAATATGTAGACCATTAAACATTGGTTATAAAAACATAATAGACATCTAACATATGGTTTTTTTTTCCATTAGGCTAGTTGTTGATATACCTTTAAACATTAGATAAGTAAAACACCAATATGCACATGGTTTGTAATTTTGAATATGGCACTTGAAATTACTTTAGATGTTAGTTATTTGCATAACTGATGTTGTACATTTTTGTGATTTCTTGTAATTTCATGAATGTCATAGTGTGATTTAATAAGCTAGCTATTGACATACCTTTACATGTTGGTTATCAACATGAACAATGTAGCAAGTCTTTATGGCTTCCCATAACATCATAAATACAATAATCAATTGGTAATAGATATACCTTTAGACATCATTTCCTATATATAACATTCAAAAGTGCTTTCAAATATAACTTTTGTATTCCTTTCAATGTCAAATATTTAAAAACTAACATAATAAATTAGAATCTGATATACACACCGATCTTTATTAAATAATCAACATGGCATCAATTTTTTTTAATCCAATATGCTATAGCTTAACAAGATTTGTTACAAATAATAAAGATAATTTTCATGATGAAATTTTTGAACTTCAAACAATGACATCATTATATAATAAAGATTGAAGATGATAATAAGAAAATATCAAACATATTACAAATTTAAAAATGAAAGTAAAGATTAAATAAAGACTTAAATTACAATAAATTGTTATACAAAGAAATTACAAATGAAAATGCATTAAAGATCATATATCACAATAAATTTCAAATCTTTGTTATTAATCTTGTTGTGAATCTCATTGAAATATTTCACCCATTGTATAAGATCATTGGAAACATCAAAGAATGGATATGATGCTTTAATAAGATACCTATTAAGAGCTAGAACTTAAGACATACCAAAAAGAGGTTTCCAAATATAATTGTAGTTTCAAATCTTATGGAAACACCGCACTCATTCTAGGAGCTACTTGCCAAAGATTTTAAAGAATGGATAGGTGCCTTCATGTGATCTTAAGCTAGAAAATTTGCTAAAATTTCATCATATCTTGATGTAAATCTCATCAAAACATCCTATCCATTATGTGACATTTAAAGGCAAAAAATGGATAGGCTCCATTACCAATGTTCCTAATAAGAGATTTCACTAGAAACTATTTCATAAATAATAGAAAGCCAAAATGCATAGCACAAAATTTAAAGGCCGTCTGGTGCACAAACTATGTCAATTATTAATATAAAATCAACATGTTAAGGTATATCAAATTCCAAGGCATCATTTCAAATATCAGTTATATAAAAGACTAATATGGTAACATTATCCTTTTTTCTTCAAACTAACTCTTAAACTACCATTAGATGTTAGTACTTTTATAATTGATATAGAAAGATATTTTGGTTTCTTTAATTAAAGCTAACGTGCTAAGTTATTTATATTCTCGAAAGTCCTATTATACCATTATATACATTGATTTGCCCTTTAGTTGATGTCAATAGGCTGATGTTATATCGCAATTCTACAGTATTGTTTTATTACTTAAAAATGGAATCCTAATTCAAAATAAAAAATAATTATAATTAATAACAATTCTAACTTGAATAATAGAATAATTTAAAATAAGATGTAATTACAAATTGTTAATGATTAAAATTTAAGTCATACACTAATATTAATTGGCTTGAGAGAACTTGTTAGGGTATCTAGAATGTAGAGAAAAGCCTATCATTTTGTTACCTAGAAAATGAATCTAAAATGTTAAATTAAATTGAAAGAGGCCTTTATTTTAGTAGTGCATTTCTTTTAAATAGAATTTAGAATAAACCAGTTAAGCCTTACAATAGTGTATAATATAAAATTTATCATTTGTTCCTCATTCAATTTATATAATTAATCCTTCAATGTATTCAAAATTTGCATGATTTTAAATGGTATGTGTTGTTTGATCCTTGAGATGTAATACGATACTTCTCAGTTGTGGCTAATGATAAATAAGGAAGGACTCGTAGAAGCCATGCCCTTCCTTTTGAAACTAGAATTATGATAATTTTAAAATATATTAATTTAAATGATTGAGCATTATTTTGCACACAATTGTCAAGTTTTCAAAGCTTTAGTTATAAATAACAATCAAGTTGATAATTTTATCTTACTTAAAATTTTAAAAGAGTTAACTCTTAAATTTTAAAGTTAAGAAAGTATATTAATATTCAAATATTGATGTAATTTTACCCATTTTAAAAGCTTTACAAGTTGTACATAAATATAAATATAAATATAAATATATTATTTCAAGTAACTAAGATGTGATTATATAGTTATACATACTTTATTTATTTTGATAAATTACACTTTTCTTTCTTGAAATGTATTTTAATTACATTCACATTCCTTTACTTTGATGAATGTGGAACCATCTCCCTTAGTTTTGTATTTTAAATTACACCCATATTTCATGTGCAAAATAAATAAATAAATAAATAAATATGAGAAGTGCTTTTCACATATTAGATTAAATGTTGAATGATGTGAGTGCTAGAAAATATCATAAAATAGAAATTTCATAAATTTCTTCAAATCCTTCACATATATTTGTAATAGTTGATCAAGAATTTAAATGTTTCTTATGTAGATTGGAGAAAAACTTGATAAAGTTTTCTTATTTTTTTACTCTCACTAGTTACGAACTTAGGAAGAGTCCACTTATGTAAATTAGAAAAACTTAATAAGTTTTTCTGCATCGTACTCTTATTATCCATAAACTTAGTAAGAGCATCTTTTTGTTCAATTTCGCTAGAATTTATAGATACAAAGTCCTCCAAATCTCATAAGCACACCTCCTCTAATTTTATATCTTTCACTTTAACTATTTTGAAACATTTTCAATATTATTTAGAAAAAAAAAAGAGATGGAATGAATAAGTTGTATTTTATTCTCTCATAATCTCATCATTTTATAGCAAAGGAGAATGACTTTTAAAGTTTGAAAATATGATAGATTCAATTATCACTTCATTAAGCATTTATTTAAAAAATAACTATTTATTTTATTTTTTCAGTAATGTATATCAAATACATACAATTTTAATCAAATATTAAATAAATTCATGATTTAAGCAATCATTAAGTCAATACATGAATTTACTTAATAACAATGATGCATAAATTAGTTTATTACCTCTTTTATCAGTATATATTTGATATATATAATCTAAATAAATTTATTTATTTATTTATTTGCTATATAGGGCATACATGTATTTCAATCTATCATTTGCATTTAAAGCCAAAATCAAATATCATATGAATAGTGTAACCAACAATTGGTTAGCCTAGTGGTAGTAAGCTAAGTTCCAAAGCTTTCCAAGCCCAAAATGTAATGAGTTTGATCCTTGGATATGCTATTGTTAGGAAGGATTTACCATTTACTACTCTTACCTTGAACATGGATTAATCTCATACAAAAAAGGTGTAAGGATACTTGAGTGCAAACTTGATAAATGCACAATTGCACTTAAATTCTATGTGTTTCATCACTTATTTACTTAGTATATTGTGCAAATTGATTGAAAAAGGATACTTAGATGCTCAATATTTTATTTTCAAGCTTTGAAAGGACACATTTGAGCATTAGAAAAGGATCCAGAAGCAAAACCATGCAAATAGTGGAGAATCGAAGCAAATTTGCTCACTTGACAAAGAACACGGGGTATGGGAACCCCGTGTGGAAGGTCGTGTATCTTTCTGGACTGATTCGAGGCTTCACTGAGCTGCTCAGAGAAGAACACGGGGGTAAACACGGGACGTGTCATACCCCGTGTATCATACTGCCCTTCACTTCTGAGGTAAACACGGGGAGTGTCACACCCCGTGTAACATGCTGACCAGCCTTCGTTGAAGAACACGGGGTACAACATGGGCCGTGTCATACCCCGTGTACATTACTGCTTGACACTTCGGAGAAGAACATGGGACGTGTCGCACACTGTGTATCATGCTGCTCAACTTTCGCTGAGAAACACGAGGTAGAATACAGGCAGTGTCTCACCTCGTGTACATTTCCCATATAAGTTTTGCGCAAAATTTTGAAAAGTAAGAGGAGAAATCAAAAATAAAAAGAGGAGCTGCTGGGAGAAACCCTAGGAGAGACCCAAACTCACTAAGGGCAACTTCTAAACGTGGATTCAAGCAAAGGATTGAAGATTTAAGCAAGGAATTTGTAGAGCTTCATGATTTGTTTGAATTCCCTCTCTGTTTTCTGGTTTTCTTCTAGTTTTGTAATGTCTTCACACTAAACCCTTGTGCTCAGCTGGGGTGAATTTGTTCATGGATTTATGGAATTGATTTTTATATAATCTAGCTTGATTTACTATTGATTTATGATTTGATTATGCTGTTTTGTACTTGAACAAACCAATACTTCTGGAATATTGGATTTGTGTTATGGATTAATTGATTCTAGGTTGAAATGACTAATTAATTAATCGGACCTTGCATGATCATTGGGAATATCAGTTAGACTTAGGAATTAAGCTAATTGGATTCTTTTGCACAGGATGAAATGTCTGAAAATAGATTCTAAAGTAATGTTAATGCAACCTAGATGAGTGATTACTAGAGAAATTCTGGGCACTTAATCTTTTGGTTAGTAGCTAGTAGCCTTGCAATGAGGCATAGCTTATTTTTGGTAATCCAGCAATCTAAATTAACAATAAACTAAGTTAGAGGATTATCTTCATTCCATAATGAAATGTACAAGGGAACCTTAAGCTGAGTACGCTTTCATTTCATTGAATTAAACCTTTTTAATAACTAAGCTTTATTTACCTTTTATCCTTAATTCACAATATCAATCGATACGCCTAGATAATCTTCCTTAAAATTTAGTTAGTATTCAACGTTCAATCCCTGTGGAGACGATATCTTTTATACTATAACTCGACTTAACCCGTACACTTGCGGGATCACGGTCAAGTTTTTTGGCGCCGTTGCCGGGGATTGCAACCAGTTAATATTAACAGGAAGTTTTGAGTGAATTAGACTAGGCAATTCATTTTTTTTTAGTTTTTAATTCATCTTGTTATGATATTTCTTATTTTTATAGCATTTCTTTCTTACTTTGTTCTGTTCGAGTACTACCTATTCATTTTGCAGCAAATCTTTGTATATGCGAAGGAGAAGTCTTGAAGGAATTCTTGACTTAGACCCGGAGATTGAAAGAAATCTGCTTAGCAAAAGGAGAGAGAAAAAATTAGTACATATCCAAGAAGGAATTGACCTTGAACCAGTAATTGAAGCCATGGATAACCGATCTCTTCGAGAATTTGCAGCACCCGACGCCACTGGTTTTCAATCTAGTATAAGAAGGCCTGCTGTTGAGGCTAATAATTTCGAATTGAAGCTAGCTCTTTTATCTATGG
This sequence comes from Sindora glabra, assembly GCA_020226215.1. Classification (NCBI taxonomy): domain Eukaryota; kingdom Viridiplantae; phylum Streptophyta; class Magnoliopsida; order Fabales; family Fabaceae; genus Sindora; species Sindora glabra. The sequence continues at coordinate 63,428,487 of CM035232.1, read as the reverse complement.
TGCAGAAAAACCAGTTTGGTGGACTGCCAATGGAGGATCCCAACCTCCATATCCAGATTTTCTTAGAATACTGTGATACAATCAAGATCAATGGTGTAGCAGCGGATGCTATCAAGCTTAGACTCTTCCCATTCTCCTTGAGGGATAGAGCAAGGGCTTGGTTGCACTCACTACCAGCAGGATCTATCACAACATGGGAAGAGCTACTGAGGGCTTTTCTATCAAGATATTTCCCTCCAAGCAAGACTGCTCAATTAAGGAATGAAATCACTACATTTTCTCAGAGAGAAGGAGAATCTCTATTTGATGCTTGGGATAGATACAAGGAACTGTTGAGGCTGTGTCCACATCATGGGTTAGAAAAATGGCTAGTTCTTTATACCTTTTACAATGGTCTGAACTACAATACTAAGCTTACTGTGGATGCTGCTGCTAGAGGTGCTTTAATGAACAAAAGGTTAGATGAAGCATATGAGTTGATTGAAGATATGGCTTTGAACCATTACTAATGGTCAAATGAGAGGGGCTCTTCAAGGAAAGCTCTAGGTAAGTATGAATTGGATGCTTTTAATCATTTATCAGCTAAGGTAGATGCACTAGGAAGTCTAGGTAGCAAAGTAGATGCACTTATGGCTAAGTTTGATAAATTTCAAGTTAATAGTGTAAATGCAACAGGTGCTACTGACATTCCTTGTGAGATTTGTGGTGTGACAGGTCATATGGCAACTGAGTGTACATTGGGGCAAGATTTCATTGAGCAAGTGAACTATGTACATAACAATGGATTTGGACAGAAAAATCAAAATGAACCATTTGGAAACACTTACAACCCATCATGGAGGAACCACATAAATTTTTCCTATAAGCCTACCCAGCCATACAACACACAAAACACTAACAATAGACCACCACCACCCGGTTTCCAAAATCAAAGACCCTACAATCCACCAGCCCAAACCTCTTCCACTGCTAAATTAGAAGGCCTCTTGGAGAAATTCCTCATTTCCCAAGAGAAAACTAATGAAGAGTTTAGATAGCATGGTAGAGCCATGGAGGATTCCATTAGGCAACTATCCTCCAAGGTTGATTCATTGGCCACACATGGAAAGATGTTGGAAACTCAAATAGCTCAACAAGCTTCTGCATCTTCTTTTAAAGCTTTTAGTTAACTCCCTGCTTAACTTGAATCAAATCCTAAGGAGCATTGTAAGGCAATAACTCTTAGGAGTGGAAGGCTATTGAAGGATCCAAATGCCACTCAAGTATGTGAAGAAGAGATAAGTGTGGGGGAAGAGTAGAAAGAAGGCAAAAAGGCCTCAATTCCTAATGATGTTAAAGTGAAAGAAGGGGAATTACCTGAAAAATTAAAATATGTCCCTCCGGAACCATACAAACTGCCTATCCCTTATCCTCAAAGATTAGCCAAGGCTAAACTTGATAATCAGTTTGGAAAGTTCTTGGAAGTTTTGAAAAAGTTGTATATCAATATTCCCTTCACTGATGCTCTTTCACAAATGCCGTCATATGCAAAGTTTTTGAAGGACATTCTCTCAAACAAGAGGAAGCTAGAAGAGCATGAAACTGTAGCCCTAATGGAGGAGTGTAGTGCCATCATCCAGAATAAACTACCTCCTAAGCTAAAGGACCCAGGCGGCTTCTCCATTCCTTGTGTGATTGGAAATGTTCCTATTGATTGGGCATTGTGTGACTTGGGAGTAAGTGTGAGCCTCATGCCACTGTCGATTGCAAAGAGATTGAATATAGAAGAGATGAAGCCCACCACAGTTTCTCTTTAAATAGCCGACTGTTCAATGAAATATCCAGTAGGTATTCTTGAGGATATACCTATCAAGGTTGGTAAGTTTTTCATACCAGTTGATTTTGTTGTGCTTGAAATGGAAGAGGATTCACAAATCCCTATCATTTTGGGTAGACCATTTTTAGCCACTGTGGGTGCTTTAATTGATGTCAAAAAATGGAAGACTTTCATTATCTGTTGGGGATGAAAAAGTTGAATTTAATTTGAATGAATCAATTAAATTACCTGTTTGTGAAGATTCCATATGCAGGGTAGATGTGCTAGACAAAGTTGTGAAAGAAACCCTTCTAAAGGGGTGCCTCCAAGATCCACTTGAAGCATGTCTAGTCACAAATGGAGTGATTGAAAATGAGGAAACTACTGCATATGCAGAGTTTTTGGAAGCAAGCCCATCACTTCCCCTCCCTGAAGCAGCAATTGAATCATTGGAAGTGGAGTCAAACAATACCACCATTGAGGAAGACACACCACCTAAGGTAGAATTGAAACCTCACCCATCTACCCTCAGGTATGAGTTTCTAGGACCCCACTCCACTTATCCTGTGATAGTAAATGCAAATCTAACTACTCTTGAAACAGAAGAATTACTTAGGCAGCTTAGAACTCATAGAAAAGCTTTGGGGTATACAATTTCTGATTTGAAGGGGATTAGTCCTTCAATATGCATGCATAGGATATTGATGGAGGAAGATAATAAGCCCTCCATTGAACATCAAAGAAGGTTAAACCCCAATATGAAAGAAGTTGTAAAAAAGGAAATAGTGAAATTGCTAGATGCTGGGGTAATTTACCCAATTTCAGATAGTCAGTGGGTTAGCCCGGTACATGTTGTTCCTAAGAAAGGGGGGTTAATTGTGGTAAAAAATGAAAACAATGAGCTAATTCCCACTAGGACTGTTACGGGTTGGAGAATGTGTATAGATTACAGGAAATTGAATAAAGCAACCCGAAAAGACCATTTCCCTCTTCCCTTCATTGATCAAACTTTGGAAAGGTTAGCTAAGCATTCACATTTCTGTTATTTGGATGGTTATTCTGGTTTCTTCCAAATTCCTATACATTCAAATGATCAGGAAAAGACCACATTTACTTGTCCTTATGGTACTTTTGCATATAGGAGAATGCCTTTTGGTTTGTGTAATGCTCCTGCTACATTTCAGCGTTGTATGATGGCTATCTTCTCTGATTTTATTGAAAATATCATGGAAGTTTTTATGGATGATTTTTCTGTTTATAGTACTTCCTTTGATAATTGTTTGACTAATTTATCTCAAGTGTTGTAGAGATGTGAGGAGGTAAATTTGGTTATCAACTGGGAGAAATGCCATTTTATGGTAAGAGAAGGGATTGTCCTTGGCCATCAAGTATCTAAGCATGGTATTGAGGTAGACAAGGCCAAGGTGGATATCATAGAGAAATTGCCTTCCCTAACTTCTATAAAGGGAGTGAGGAGTTTTCTAGGACACGCCTGTTTCTACTGACGTTTCATTAAGGATTTCTCTAAAATTGCCAAACCTTTAACTAACCTGCTAGCTAAAGATGTTCCTTTTGATTTTAATCAAGACTGTTTGGATGCATTTTGCAAGTTAAAGAAAGCTTTGATTTCCGCCCCAATCATGCAAGCACCGGATTGGAATCTATCATTTGAGGTGATATGTGATGCTAGCGACTATGCAATAGGAGTGGTACTTGGCCAAAGGAAGGATAGGAAAGTTCATGCCATATACTATGCCCCAGCAAGACTTTGGATGAAGCTTAACTGAACTATGCCACAACCGAAAAGGAACTTCTTACGGTAGTTTATGCAGTTGACAAGTTCCGATCCTATTTAGTGGATTCCAAGGTGATAGTCTTCACGGATCATGCAGCCATCCGGTACCTTTTAAGCAAGAAGGAAGCTAAACTTCGTCTAATCAGATGGATTCTTTTGTTACAAGAATTCGATTTGGAAATTTGAGATAAAAAGGGTACTGAAAATGTTGTGGCTGATCACCTTTCCATATTGACGCAAGAGTTAAGAGATGAGGAAGATAAGGAGATGTCAATAAACGATTCCCTTCCTGATGACTATCTGTTGACTGTCTCTTCTTCAGCCATCTCATGGTTTGCAGACTATGTGAATTACATTGTGAGCGGTGTTTTACCTCCGGATGCGGGGTATCAACAGAAAAACAAGTTCTTAGCAGAAGTGAAACATTACTTTTGGGATGAACCTCTCCTGTATAGAAGATGTGCAGGTGCCCTGTTTAGAAGGTGTGTGCTTGAGGAAGAAATTGCCAGCATTCTATTCCATTGTCACTCCTCTCCATATGGAGGACACTTTGGCATTTCAAGAATAGCTGCGAAGATTACACAGGCAAGTTTTTATTGGCCGACTCTTTTTAAGGATGTTCACCATTATGTCACTTCTTGTGACCAGTGCCAAAGGGTTGGTAATATATCAAAAAGACATGAGATGCCTCTGAACAACATTCTGGAAGTTAAAATATTTGATGTCTGGGGAATTGATTTCATGGGACCATTCCCACCTTCTTTCAGCAACATATATATACTTGTGGCGGTTGACTATGTTTCCAAATGGGTGGAAGTAATTGCTACTCGGACTTGTGATGCAAAAGCTGTGGTTCAATTTTTCAAGAAGGTGTTGTTTCCTAGGTTTGGGATACCCAGGGCTGTCATCAGTGATGGAGGGTTTCATTTCATTGCCCATCAATTCCAATCTCTCTTGAAAGGGTATGGAGTAACCCATAAGATCTCTACTCTATATCACCCACAAACCAGTGGGCAAGTTGAGCTTTCCAATAGAGAAATCAAGAGCATACTGGAGAAGACTGTATCTAGATCAAGGAAGAATTGGGCACTCAAGTTGGATGATGCCTTATGGGCCTATAGAACTGCTTTTAAAACTCCCATTGGAATGGCACCATTTCAGCTTATCTATGGAAAGCACTGTCATCTACCAGTGGAGATTGAACACAAAGCGTATTGGGAAATCAAGTTGCTCAACTTTGATTTGCAATCTGCTGGAGAGAAGAGGAAGCTCTAACTTTTTGAGCTTGAAGAACTATGAAATGAAGCTTATGATAATGCAAAGATGTATAAAGAAAGAACAAAGACTTGGCACGACAAGCGTATTCTCAGAAGGGAATTTCATGAAGGAGATTTGGTGCTGTTGTTCAGTTCAAGATTCAAGCTCTTTCTAGGGAAGCTCAAGACAAGATGGATTGGACCATATCTTGTGAGGAAGGTGTATCCGTTTGGAGCCGTGGAAATTTGGAGTGAAAGCATTGGTAATTTCAAAGTTAATGGCCAGAGATTGAAGAATTATGTTGCCAGACCACCAATAATGGCAGCTCCAGACTAATGGAAACAGGGGTCGAGCTTATGACCATAAACAAACGCTTCTTAGGAGGCAACCCAAGCTTATTTCTCTATTTTCTTGCTTTTAATTCTTAGTTTTTTTCCCTTTATAATATGAGTTTCTGAGTAGTTGAGGCATATAAGTCATGAGTTGTTAATTTAAGATGTTCATTTTTGCATATGGTCTCCGTCTTTAGGGTAAATTAGGCATGTATGCATGTTTGTTGTTCATTTTCCTGCACAGAAGGCTCAAAATACAGCCCAGTGAGAAACACGGTGAACAACACGGGACGTGTACTACCTCGTGTACCTCACTGTCTGGCCAGTATAAAAGGACTTGTAATTTTCAACGCAGTCCAGTGAGAAATATGGTGTTGAACACGGGACGTGTCATACCCCGTGTTCCTCACTGGCTGGCTAGCATAAAAGCTTTGTGATTTTCATGGAATTCCAGAGAGATACACGATGTTGAACACGGGTAGTGTCCTACCCCGTGTACCTTACTGGCTGAACCAATGATAAGAATTTTTGAACATGAGCCTTCCAGAGAGAAACACGGTGTACAACACGGATTATGTTAAACCCCGTGTACTATTACGAAGTTTGTTAGTGTCTTTCAGAGAGAAACACAGGAAAGAACATGGGGTATGTCAGACCCCGTGTAAGTTTGTGAAACTCAGAACACTCATATGCAGAGAAACACGGGGTACCACACGTACCGTGTTTGACCCCGTGTTCCTGGGCGGACGGGCTTTTAATGGTGAAAAACCTAGATTTTCCCTCACTTTCCCTCATTTTCTTCGTCTTCCTCTATGCCCTAGCCTCTCTCTCTGCATTTTTGGTCATCATCTTGCCAAAATCCACTGATTAAAGTGCTTGATTTAGCTAATTGAAGTGATTTTGCTGCTTATTCTTCAATTTAATCGGTTTAATTTCACGATTTGGATTCCTTTTGTGATTTCAACAAGAACTTAGGGTTTTCATCTTCAATTCACAAGGTAAAGGCATTTTCTTTGAAATCTTTAGAGTTATTTGCAATTGCTTAAGTTTATTGAACTCCAATGCATGATAGAACTATTAGGAATGTTCATATCCTTTGAGGTTTGATGTTTGATTGATTGAATTAGAATCTTTGATTGATGGATTGAATTTGAATCTTTGATTAATAGGACTTGATATGTTTGATTGATTGAATTTGATGTTTATTGAACTCTAATGCAATTGCTTATGTTTATTGAATCTTTGACTAATTGAACTTGAACTTTTTGATTGCTTGAATTGAAATCCTTTGAAGTTTAGTGATTGATTGATTGATTACATAATTTACCTCATTGATATGACCACTTATTTATATTCATGGCATTGAATTTTGAATTGTGCTTCATTTTGATTGATTGGATATTGAAAGTGCCTGCTGAATTTTTGTTTTCGGAATCTGCTGACTGATACACTCTCAATACTCTCTCTCACTTTATCATTTTCTTTTGCAGACCATGTCTAAGAGACAAAAGACAACTGCTAGGAAAATGACCAAGGGTAGTACTTTTAGAGGGACCTCATCTAGAGGACCAACACACTCATTCTTGGACTTCACAGAAGAGGCTCATGTTCAAGCCTTTGATAGACATAAGGACCGGTTGTTTGTGGAAGGTCGATACTTAGATTGGGCAGTGTTGAGAGAGTTTGGCCTGGAAGATGAGATACGTGAGCTCATTAGTGTAGGTGCTTGGGAGGTCTTCTTTCAGATTATAGAGCTTACCTACTGGGAGCTCACTTTGGAGTTTCTCAGCACTTTCTACTTAGAGAGATATTTTGGGACAGTCGACTCGGCCGACACAGTGCAGTTTCGACTCGGAGGAGTTGCATATTCCATGAGTGTGACCCAGCTCTCAGTGCACCTGGGACTCTATTCTAAGGAGTTTGTGACCACTCCCGAGTATCATGACATGCTGATAGGACTACCCTACGGGACCCAGGAGTGGCGAGTATGGACTGACATTGCTACCGGGAACACCTATGATCCTACCAAGAGCAAGGCGTCTAGCCTCAGGAGAGTTGCCTGGCGAGTGATCCACTCCATCTTCAGTCACACTTTGAGTGGACGGGGGCACAGTCATGGGGTCGTGAGCACTGCTGATGTACTTTTCCTATATAGCATGATCCAGAGAGTGCCTATTCACATTGGAGGTGCATTTGCCCACTTCTTCTCGACTCAAGCATCAGATAGGAGAGCTGCGAGCATAGCTGCTGGTCCATATATCACCAGATTAGCCAGGCGGTTAGGCGTCTTTGATCGACCTTATGGATCCCTTACCATAGTATCCCACATGACACCCCTACGGAGGGGCATTCTCCTGGCTATGGGGATTCGGCCTGTGCAACAGCAGCCCCATGAGGAGGATCAGGATATTCCAGGAGATGATGGCGATCGTGATCCAGCTCCTGATATGGGTCCATCATCTTCTACGGGGAGCAGAGTTCCATCCAAGGCCTACTTCCGGGACATATTATCCGGTTAGCAGCAGATTCTGGCTGAGCTTCGGCTTATCTCTGAGTGTCATACGAGGATTGAGGGTCTTTATGACGACTTGGACAGGCGATCCCGACACATCGAGAGCATGGTCGAGCCCCTGTTCCAGCTTTTCCACTCCTCTTCCTCAGCTGAACCGGACCCTCCTGCTCAGTAGCTCGGATCGTTTATTTTTCCTTTTTACTTCTATATTCTGCTTTTTACTTATTTCTCCTTTCTACTTCCATTTATCTGGTCTGTACATATATTGACTATGCACTTTCATTTACTTGTTATTATTTTAGTTATTTCTCTTTTATTTTCTTGCACTTTTAATATTAATGTCTGTAATAACTAATAGTATATTTTTTTTTCTAGTATTGCATTTTCTTTCTTTTAGATTTCCAGCCTCCTCTCTCTCTCCTAATTTGTCTCTGCTTCTGGATCTCCCTAAAGTCATGATCTATAGTAGGCCACCATGCTCCACTTGTCAAGAAAGTTTCAGTCCCCCATCTATTCTTTGTCTCTTTTCCCATTTACTTTTCTGTACATTGAGGACAATGTCCAATTTTAAGTGTGGGGGAGCAGTGTTTAGATTGCTTTGCAATGTTTTGCACTTGAACTTGCTTGATTGATTTATAGTACTGAAATTTGCTCCAATTTCAATGATATATAAAAAAAATTAAAATTAAAAATGTAAAAAATTATAAAAAAAAATTTAAAATTTTAGGGCAATCTTTTCAATAAAGTGATTGGTTCATGCCTTGCTCCTTTAATGAATATATGGCAACTTAATAAGGAAAATCTAAAGCTTGAAGCTAAGAGTAATGAGCATAATTGACCCTTGTGAGGTTTGAGCCTTTTGAGCAATTTTCACATTAGAAATAGAAGCTCATTTTTATCTTCTTAAGGGATTATATCATCACTCTTGACTTTTTGCTTTAGAACTTGCATTTGCTCTTTTTGAGGCTACATTTTTTGTATTTTGCATGTCAGAAATGATGAGGCCATGTTTCTTCACCCTTTTTTATTTGTTTTGCTTATTTGAATCCTTTTCTTTGTTATACCCTAAACTATTTTCATTTTTTTCCTTAGTTAGTCACTTTGAGCTTTAGACCCTCATTTCTAGCCTAGCCATGCTATGTACATCTAAATCCACTGCCCAAGTAAACTTGAACCTTAGAGTTTGAGGGAACTTAGACACATTATATGAGTTTGGCTATCACTTAGAGGTCCTTACTTAGTACTGCTAGTTGGATAAGTTGATTTATAGCTTTGATTATTTTAAAAAAAAAACAAAACTCCATAAATAAAAAAAAATGGTGTCAAATAAATAATTTGGGAAGAAAAAGGAAGAAAAGCTTGTTGGGAATTAAAAAATAATAATAAAAAAAAGAAAAGGTTTTGTTTGCTGATTTATGTATATATATAAAAAAAAAGAAAAAGAGAAGAACGAAGGTTGGAACAAAGGATAGAAGCAAGGTAATATGTTAAGCTGAGTAATGGAACTCGACAATGGTCAAACTCATGACTCTATCACTTTTCACCCCTTGATTTTCCTTTCCCCTATCCTCACCTTTTTCCCTAATAAAGTCTTCTAATTTGCATGCATTTTACAATATAGTAGTGGAGATTAGAGTTTATGCAAGCATATGGTAGCATTAAGTCATAAGTTGATTGATTTGAGAGTATACACAAGCCTTATCTTGAGAGTGTGAGTAAACACTTTACCTGTGAGGCTATTCTCTTTTGCTTTTATGCTGAGAATTAACTTGTTTAGTTGCTTTATTTTCATTTAGTTGCTTGGCATGACTTGATCCTAATCTTTAACTTGTTGAATGATTGCCTGATTATAAAATATATATATATATATATATATATATATATATATATATATATATATATATATAAGAGAAAAGAATAAAAATTGGAGTAGATTTTCTGTTATCTTACTTCCTTACTCGAGGACGAGCAAGATTCAAGTGTGGGGGAATTGATAAATGCACAATTGCACTTAAATTCTATGTGTTTCATCACTTATTTACTTAGTATCTTGTGCAAATTGATTGAAAAAGGATACTTAGATACTCGATATTTTGTTTTCTGGCTTTGAAAGGACACATTTGAGCATTAGAAAAGGATCCAGAAGCAAAACCATGCAAATAGTGGAGAATCGAAGCAAATTTGCTCACTTGACAAAGAACACGGGGTATGGGAACCCCGTGTGGAAGGTCGTGTATCTTTCTGGACTGATTCGAGGCTTCACTAAGCTACTCAAAGAAGAACACGGGGGTAAACACGGGACGTGTCATACCCCGTGTATCATACTGCCCTTCACTTCTGAGGTAAACACGGGGAGTGTCACACCCCGTGTAACATGCTGACCAGCCTTCGTTGAAGAACACGGGGTACAACATGGGCCGTGTCATACCCTGTGTACATTACTGCTTGACACTTCGGAGAAGAACACGGGATGTGTCGTACACTGTGTATCATGCTACTCAACTTTCGCTGAGAAACACGAGGTAGAACACAGACCGTGTCTCACCCCGTGTACATTATCATATGGATGGTCCAAAAAGTAGGTATGTAGTGTAGGACCTTTTGGGATCTCTATATATCTATAGTAATTTGTTCTTGCCAAATTGACGATTATAATTATTCATAAAAACAAACTAAAATCTTGCCCAAAAATTGGATACTTAAGTGACATTCTTAATTTGCATATTCATCTTTTTATCGATTAATATTTCATATAATCTTATAGGTTTGGACTATACATACCTTTATGCACTTAATCTTATATGTTTGTTACATTAAGAATGGTGAATTTTATCTTCAATATTTACTAGTCTTCATATATCATTAATATAGCTACCATATATAAAATGCTATTAGGAATCAGTGGTTGATATGTCAAAATAATATAAATTTAACTATGACACTAAGTAATACCCTCAAGTTAAAAGACATACTATAATATAGAAAAATATTTAAGGTCCAATTTATTTCCATAATAGTCCTATTCAATATTTACATATAAACACTCATATGTTTACCAAGAGTCCTTACTTTTGTGGCACTTCACTTCATTACATATAACAATGTAAATCATGTGACAAATTTTTAAAATATATTGCCCATTTACATTAATGAATACTCTAAGACTACAAAGATTTTCTCAAATTCCATAAATGTAGCCAATGGAAAGATAATATATACTATCAAGTACCTATAAAATAAATTGATCTAAAGTTAATCAAATACAAGTTTTTATCTTATTCCTAATATATTTCTCAAACACTTTAATGTAATGGCTTAGTAAATAAGTCTACCTAATTATCAATGGTGGAATTTGTAACTATGTTTTGTTTCCAATTCCTCCAACTTAAAGCTCCATTATTTAAGAGAAAATTATATCTAGATGTAAGATTTCTATCATTAGGATCTATTCAAAAATGAAAATTAGTGTATCCATTAACCTTTAATGGCATGCCACCATAAACTAAACAATAATGATTAGTTCTTATTAAAAAAATATTCTTTCTTGTTATCCAATGTTTTTCTCTTAAATTAGATTTAAATCTACTTACAATAATCATTGCATGAGCAATATATAGCTTAGGAGACAACATGACATGCTTTAAGTTTCCCACAACAACAACATATAAGCACTTCTTCATCCTTTCTAATTTCTCATGTGTCTTTAGGCATATTTGCTTAAAAAGGGTAATTTCATGTTCAAAAAGGTAATAAACCTTTCTTTAAATCTTGCATGTTTAACTTAGCTAAAATCTTATCAATGTAAGTGGATTGGGAGAAGCCAAACAATCAATTAGCTCTATCCCTATAATGTTTAAGATATAGTAAATATGATGCCTCATTTAAATCCTTCATTAAGAATTCAATGGATAACATTAATTTTATTGTTAATAACATTAATATATCATTCCCAATAGGAAGAATGTCATCAATATACATGATAAGAAAGATAATATCATTCCTTTTCATGTTCTTATAAATACAAGGCTCATCAAAATTTTAAACAAAGCTAAACTTTTTAGCTATTTCATCAAATCTGATATTCTAACTCCAAGTAGCTTGCTTGAGGCCATAAATGGTTTTTTTAAGTTTACATACTTTGCTTTCTTTACCTCTTTGATATAAGTCCTTTAGGTCAATCTATATAAATATCTTCTTGAAGATATCCTTTTAAAAAGATTGATTTTAAATTTATATGCTGAATTTTGTTAAAAAAAATACTACTATAACTAATAAAATCTTGATGGACCTAAGCATTATAAATAGTGAAAAGGTCTCTTCATACTTAATTCATTTCTTTTAACTATAACTTTTTGCATCCATTCTTGCTTTATAAATCCTTATCTTTTCATATGTTTCACATTTTCTCTTACATATCCATTTATAGCTAATTGTTTTAACCTTCATTAAGTTAGAAGATTAAGTTTAGTTGTTAGGTGAACATCTCCACTACTTTTACAAGTTAGAATAAAAGATTTATCAGTTTGAAGGATATTTTCCTTTACAAATGCCTGAATGAAAATTTCTTTTACAAATTTTTCCATTTCTTTTTTATGAATAATATTGCTATCATGTAATGCTTGGATGCAATATTTTCTTCTAAGAATACTACATTGTAACGTTGGGATTATAAAAATAATATCCAATTGTCTCTTTAAGATAACTAACAAATAAACATGTTTTAGTTCTCTATTTTAACTTGTCCACACTTTGTTTCTTAACATATGCTAGAGAATCTCACATATTCAAATGTTTTACATTTAGTTTCTTGCTGATCTATAACTTATATTTAGTATTTAGAATGGAATTTTTTGGAAACTTTTTTAAAATAAATAGTAGTCTCCAAAGCATAATCCCAAAAAGTTAACAATAAACTTATTATATTTATTAGACATCATACCATATCTAATAAAGTACAATTCCTTCTTTTAGAAACACCATATGACTGAAAGTAGTGAAATGAAAATATCAAAAAAATACAGAATAAAAACATAAATATTTTATTTAATTAATGATCACAAATAATTATGAGAGAATGAAAAGGAATAAAAGAATCTATCTTTCATCTTGAATGAAAAGAAAAAAAATGAATTTCTATATTTTCCATTTACTCAATTATTTATAGTCATATTGTGATGCTCTTGGAGGTGTGAATTCAAATAAAATTCCATTATCCATTAGATAGCACTAAAAATTCATCATAGAGATATCCTCCACCTCTATCTAACCAATGATATCTTATGCATCTACTTTTTATTTTTCTTTTCAATTTCAACATGAAACACTTTAAAATTTTTAAAGGTATTTGATTTATGTTTTATAAGATAGATATACCTATATCTTATATAGTCATCAATAAACGATATGAAATAAACCAAACCACATGATTTATTGGACTTTATACATCATTATGTACTAACTTCAATGTATTTATGCACCTAGTGCCTTTTTAGTAAAAAAGCATTTTAATAATTTTTCCTTGAAGATAAAAACTCACAAGTTGAATAAGATTCTAATTTTATGAAATTTTAAGGACTAACCTTTACTAACCTATTGATTCTATCCAAATTAATATGACCTAATCGTAGATGCAATAGATAAGTAGGAAAGGTATCATCTTGTTTCCTTTTCAAGAAGTACTTAATATTTGAAAAAACTATTTTCATAACATGTAGAAATATCATAAGTAAAGGAAAGAAAATATAAACTATTTTGTTTAAACCTATTTTCCATAAATTTATGCAATCTTATTACAAAGAAAACAAGAAAGTTTGTCAACTTTCTTAGAAAATAAATAAAATTTCTTCTTATTTGTGGTATATAAAGACAATCTTGAAGGATAGGAACTATTATAATGTTTACTTCAATTCCTATCATAATCACAACCTCATTTTTGCTCATTTTTTGTTTTTATGAAATGTTTTCAACATATTACAACTATAAGAAGTTACTTCTGTGTCAATACATTAAATGTTTAAAGATTTCACTAACAATATGGTTTCTGTAAGGAATATATTAGATATACCTTTAGAAGATTTTCTATTTTCCAAAGAAATAAATTAATGATGATAAATCTTCCAACACCCCTTCTTCATGTAGCAATGACATTTATCACTAGATTTGTCTTCTTTTGTATTCTTATGAAAACTTTTTCAATTACTTGTAGACATCCTTTTCTTGGACCTAGAAGACATTTCATTTCTGGAAACCAAGTGAGCTAGTTCATTCTTCTTAATCAAATCATCAACTCCTTGCAATATATTATAGAGCTCAAGAAAAGCTATAGTCTTATTGAAGTTAAGCACAAATTGATTAAAGGAATCAAGCAATGAAAATAAAATCACATATATTCTTAAGTTGTCATTAATTTCAACATTAGAAGTATTTTATTCATTAATAATAATGAACTAGAGTGTCTTTAGCAATCTTGGTAATCATAAGTCCTTTCATGGTTATTTGCTTTGATGGCCAAATATTGCCTATAAGCTAACTATGATTTCTTTGGTAGAATCTAAAGATTCATGTCACTTATGAAGCCCATTTTCAAGAGATATTATTATATAGTACTTAGCCATGGAATCTATCTTCTTTCTAAAATCTATAAGCCTTATAATCAATGTTAGGATCATTATCACTTGGTACAACAAGTGTGTCTTCATTAAGAACTTAATTGATTTTTCAACAATAAGGACAATTCTCAAATTTCTCTTTCAATAAAATTAATTAGAGTATTTCAAACAATTTTCATCTAAAATATTAACTAAAGATTGTGGCTTACTATTTTCTACAATATAGAAACAAAAAAAAACATAATTCTATAATATTAAAAACCATTGAATAGGGATTTTAATTTAATAGTAAAGCTCAATCATTTTAGTTTGATAACTCCCTTAAATAAAACAAAACTATTTTTAAATTTCAAATGAGCAACAGGTACATTATTAGGTATCTTAACAAATTTAGTTTAGAATTTCTCAAGTACCTGAGCAAATTTGATATAGATATCAATTCCATATACAAATAAAATCTCACCACAATTTAGCCTCTAATAAAATATACATGCCATGGAGTTTACAATTGACATATTTTTATTAGTAAGATATAAGCCCAATATTTAAACATGTCATGTGTACTATCAGTAACATCCCTTTTAATTAATGCTATTACTAGCCATAACATGTCTATCATTTATATAAATATATATAATAGCAATAGTTCCAAAAATAAAGTTTAACATTTCAGTATCAAATTTTTTCCAAAAATTATTATAATACATAAACAATGGAAGGCCTTTAGAAACTATCTCATAAGATTAATTTCTATTTTACATTTTTTTTTTTAAATTAAGGCAATATTTTGATCTTTATTAACTATGAACATTTCATAACTAACTATTGGTAACGTAATACATGTATCTCTCTCTTTATCTGTTTGTTTGTCTATCTCTCTCCCATGCACGCGCGTGCGCGCGCGCGCACACACACACACACATATATATATATATAATTCATGGCAAGAGGATTTGGAAAATCATAAAATAATTTTATATGTGGAAGCTTAAAATATTAAACTATTGAAATAGTAAATGAATATAAATACATGTGTTAGGCTCTGAAGCCACTATTAAAAAATATTATAAAATTGAAATTTCATAGATTTTTTTGGATTGTTCACATATATTTTTGTTAGTAAACTAAGAATTTAGATGTACTTTATGTAAATTGGAGAAAATTCTGATTAGAGAAAACCTTCTTAAGTTCTTCTCATTTTGTGCTCCTACTAGATCGAACTTAGCAAGAATCTCCTTGTGTAGATTAAAAAAACCTCATAAGATTTTTTGTTTCATACTCTCACTATCCATGAATTTAGTAAGAGACATTTTATTCAATCTTACTAAACTTCACAAATGAAAAGTCCTCCAAAGCTTACATGCATACCTATTCTAATTTTGGACATTTCACTTTCACTATTTTTGAACATTTTCAATATTATTTAGAAAAGAAAGTGATGGAATGAATAAGTTATATTTTGTTCTCCTATAATCTTATCATTTTATAGTAAAAGAGAATTACTCTTAAAGTCTTTAAATATAATAAATTCAATGATCACTTCATTAGGTGTTTATTTGGAAAATAACTATTTATTTTCTTTTGTCATTAATGTGTATCCAATATAAATAATCATAATGAAATATTTAAAATAGATTCACGATTCAAGTACATGAATCTATTTATTGTCTTTTTTGTCATTATGCATCCAATGTAGATAATCTAAATAAATAACTTTATTAATTTATTGATTTTATAGAGCATAGAAGTCTTCAGGTGAGTGTATTTGCCCTATTTATTTTTTTGACAATTTTTGTATTTGTTTTTTATCAAGTACATTCCCTTTCTCAAAGTTTGACATAATTATACTAGTATCCTTTTTAAGTCAAAAATATTCACTTTACTCAATTTTGTTTTGTACAATAAAGGATGTTAGGGTAAGTTTAAACACGAGTACAAGAAGTGCGTATATATTCTTAAAAGTACTACAAATGCAATTAGTTTAAATTTTACATAAGACCAAAAATAAAAGTGTTCCTTGTTCAGTTGTTTATGGTTGACAATATTTTGTTTTAAATGCATTCAAATTTGAATTAAATTTAATCCATCGTAAATGTAAATTAATTTTATATTATCATTCTTCATATATTATTATATCATTAAAAATTAATCAAATTTTTTATTATCAATTAAAATTTTTAACTAACATTAATTTTTAATGAAATACTATATTTTTATTCACTAATAATGTAAAAAATAATATACTGACAATAATTACAATAAAAATTCAAAACCTCTAATAATCTGCCCTTGAAATGCATGGCTAGAGCTCCCCGACGGTGGGATCGGAGCCAATGGTCGGCGGAATGGAGGTCCTGAGCTCCTCCATGTCAGTAACAACTTCAGCTTCTCGTCACAATTCTGATACTTTTCTCACGCCACTAGCAATTGTCAACCGGAGCACAAGTCGCCTTCAGCTAAAGAAACATGCAACAGCTCTAAGTCGATGATCGGAGGAGAGGGGAAGATCGCCAAAGGAGGAGCTCATGCTGTATTGCTGGTTCTTTCAATCAACACTCCCTCACGTGAATCTAGCTAGAGGAACATGGCGGTAAGCGACAATAGCAGCATTGCTGGAGCCAGAATCAACAGTAGCAGAAAAGACAAGTAGCACAGAAGAGAGAGAGAATCAAGCAATGAGCGAGTCAGACAGAGGGAACCCCGATTTTCCTAAAAAGAGGGGAAGGCACTGACTTTTTAAGGATGAGACAGAGAAATGTTAAATATATTATTTGTGGTAAAAGTTCCACGTATCTCGCACGTATAGGCTCAAATTTCTTTATAAAATTTTAGTTATTGGTTTATTTCAAAACTCATTTTTGTGGAATTTATTTTATTTAAAATTTCAACTTATTTATTTTTAATCCTCTCCTAATATATAAATGTATATATTTGTAATAATTTGATAAATTTTAAAAATCCTAAAATAAATAGTTTAATCTCCCTCAATTCTTAAAAATAAATTATAAAATATAAACAAATTATTTTATAATTCCTTTCACCCATGCTTGTTAAAATTATTTTCAATATGTGAAATTTCTTTGGAAAAATGGCCATAAAAAAATAAATATATTTTGACTATTGCCATCAATGTCATTTTAATATTCTAGAATTTTTAATAAGAAAAATGAAATTTAAAACCAATTACTAAGCAAATAAATAAATAAATAAAAATAATTATTCACAACTTTGAAATTTTATAAAATTTTAAATATTAACTTGGGATGTTATAAAAATAACTTTTAATAGATTCTTCATACATCAAAATTAATGGGTTTCTCCCCTAATTGCCAATTAATAAAAACTTTCTAATTTGATGCTAATGATCTTAATCAATTAGGTTTCTACTGGGTATTATAGCTTTAAATCATTGTGATATAAATAACTCATTTTACTAGTAGCTATGTGCAGGGAGATTAGAATAACCTTCTTTGATTGTGACCTAATAGAAACAATATGAAATAGCTAGATAATTTTTTAGAGAAAGATAAAGAATGCTTTAAGAGAAAAATAAAGAGGTTAGCTTACACGGTTGTATCTCAATTTTGTATATTTAAGAAGAGTAATACATATTAGAATATGATGACAAGTATAGGCATTTTGGTAATTTTGATTTTCCATGACAAAAATGTTTTCCTAATCAATGATAATATAGACATGTTAACTAAGATAAAACAATTAAAATAAAAGCCTGGGAGTACCTCGCTATATAGATCTATAGATATTAATGTTTTATGATAGGTTCTAGGGGTGTTTAGCTTGTCTTAGTAGTTATTCTGAAAAGACTTAACACATTAGTGTACTTTCATATTTGTTCATTAATTTAAAAAGATAAAGTTTTAGGCCTAGTGTCTTTCCAAGTGATAAAGAAACTAAGTGGTAAGAAATGTCTCATATGCATTAGTCATAGTAGCCTAATGTGTGTTAGGTTAAAGATGTTGGACTACTACTAATGTGGTGTTGGGATGGTACAAACCATTACATATGAGCCTATAGAAGATTGGAAGATCTTATCAGTGCAGGCTACTCAAACTTGATCAGTTGATTATCCAGGTGATCATGAATCAATGTTTGGACACTTGTTAGAATGAGATATGTTGTAGACAATGTTAAGCATTCATTTACAGCAACCTTCATTATAAAGGCATGCATATTGCATGATGTAAATATACTACTACAAAATTAATTATTTGTCTCCGTCAATAAACATTGATTTACAAAATAAATTAATATTTATTTTGATATAGTGATATTTTTAAAATTATATAAAAATTTAAGATAATAGATAAGAATCCAACAAATATCTGTACCATGCATGGAAACTTAGAATGTTAATTTTTGCTCAACTATCATTTAAAATCTATTTTAAAAGCCTCATTGGAAATCTAGAAGCATAATATGTCAATTTTAGTTAACAGTAATTATCTAAAAGCTATTTAAGGAGTCTAATTGGAAACGATGGAATCATACAATATTCGTGTTTTTTAATATTGACATCTATTATTTTCCTATACATCTTCACTTTAACTTTATTTTTCTATATGAACTCTTCTAACATCTCTCCTATAGGCTCTTAAGTATAATAAGTTTGATACATAATGTTCTTTCATTCCATTTTCATCGAAATAGTGTATAATAGAATAACTTTAACCTTTGTTTCTTTCCAATTGTATACTTTCATTTCCTATTGAGTAAAAGTAGAATGAAAGAGCTGCTAATCTTTCACTTCACTTTCATCTAAAGAGCGTACAATGGGAGAACCTTAACCTTTGGTCTCTCTTATTGTATACATTTTCATTTTCCATAAAGTATATAAACTAGGGAAATTTTAACAATAATACTAGAGTTTACATTGAGGATGAAAAATTTGGTATACGGTAGTTTTTTTTGTTATTTTTATGTGTTCATATGTAAATGTGTAGTTTTTATTTATTAATGATTTAGTGTAACTATTTTATATAAATTTACAAAAATATTATTTCTCTTTGCTTATTTGTTTGTACTTTTATTATGAATAGATTAATGACAATAATTTTTTTTAATTTTATGGAATTATTTGTAATTGCTCAAAAGTGTTTTTTTAACTTAAAATTTTATAATAGGCATTTGTATTATACAAATTAACAAAGAGAAGATATATCAAAATAAATATAACATTTTATGATAAATTAGTTTGAAAATAACTCTCCTATCATATTTAATTATTTATATAACAAAAATCCATAATAATTGAAAGGCTTCTGTTATGGAAATAACAAACATAAAAACATCAATTTTTGAGATTAAAAGATGTCTAATATTATGTCATTTTCTTGTAATTTAAAAACATCTAAATGAATGATATTTTTGAAGAAATTTAAATGAATGAAATTGAAGATGTCTAAATGAATAAAATTGAAGAATTTTACATGAATGGAACTAAAGATGACTTCATTAAATGTATTTAATGAAGGAACATATTATATCGATTATTTTTTATAACCATTATTTAAGTCCTTTTCAATCATCATGACAATTCATCAAATAAAAATTACAACAAAAATTTATTTTTTGTGATTATTGTGTAAGTTGTTTTCAATAACCATGATAGTTTATTAAAAATTTACATGTCATTTCATCACTTAACTAATAACTTAAGCCATCACAGCTATAAAAAAATAAAAAATAGCTAGACTTACAACATTAATTTTAAATTAATAAACAACATCTAATTATTTTACTCTTGGCTTATATATAGGGTTTTACTTACTTATATGAAACAATTCAACAAGATTTAAGACATATTGCTTGCTCTATTAAGGTGCTTTTGAGGAGCTTCATTCCATTGATTTTGTTTCCAATGAGGTACTTGATTTCTTCATTTGTTATATGCCTTTGATTGTCACTCTGTTTTAATACGAGATTAGAGACATGTTGCTTGCCTTATGTGCTGTCTCAAACTTAGTAAAATAAGTCCTATTTATGCTCAGCCAATTAGTATTGTCCAATGGAACATTATTATTTTAGAATCTCTTAATATTTCATTAATAAATATACAATATGGAAGTGTAAAAATTGTGAGTCACAACAAAATTATAGATCATAAAAAATCATATCTTTATGAACCATGTTTCTACCTACTAAAAGAGATATGGTTCACATGGACATGACTTTTGATACTCCATAGTAATACTATAATTAACAATATCTCCATCACCATATTCTACATTTATGCATGATACTTTAAGAGATTCCAAAACAATAACCCGATAATGAATAGAACTAATTAACATGGTACAACTAGGACATTTATTACCAAATTTGAGATAACGCATAGAGTAAGTGGTTAGAATGTCCTTGTATTAAGAAATAGGAACAATCAATGGCTTATAACAAATAATGTAATCAAGCAATATGAATGAATTATGAGCAAAAGATAATCATTTTTCCTTTTAATTTATGTAGGGATGCTATGTATGTTTATTGTAAATGAAAAGTTTGTTATTCATTCTAAATAATAGGTTTTCTTTGTATATGTTCATGTATTGATATAGAAATAAATAAAATAATTGAATTAGTTTTCATAATAAATCATCTCCTTTCTTATTGTTTCATTATGTTTAATCTATTGCTGTTTGTGTCAATTTAATTTTATAAGAAAAATGTCATAATGCAAGAAAAGGAAAAATTTAATGCTACTAATTTCATTTAGAGTAACTTAAATAAAAAATAAAAAAATGTTAGTTCACAAAAAGATTCCAGTATTTTGTATAGGATTTAAACTTAAGACATATAATATTGTTACCTATATATGTGATATATATATATTAGACTAAAACTCATCCAATTGTATACATAATGTGTTATAATTTATAATTTCTAGTTTATATCACACACACGCATATTATATTAAACAAGAATCCTAAAACACAATATATATATATATATATATATATATATATATATATATATATATATATATATATATATTTGTTGCATCTGGCCATTTTAGAACGAATCTAGAAAGATTATGAGATTATTTTGGAATGGCTCTAGAAAAAGTTACCCAACAAGAAAGAATTCTATTTTTTAATTAAAAGATATTTATTTATTATGATGTCAATTTTTGTATAGTAATCAATATTAAATATTATTTAATAGGATGATAACATTGTATTAAAAATGATAGTGGTTTCTTAAAATTGACATCTAATATGCAAATTTAGACATTGGTTAATTGTGCAAGTTAATGTGGAAACTTAGGCCACATGTATGATTTAAAAATTTAAAGGTTAAAGCATGATATAAGTTAAAAATAAAAAGAGTGAAGCACAATGCCATGTGCGAATTTCATCTCAAAAACCTTCTAATCCTAAAATCATTCTCTATTTAACAAGGTATGCTCTCTTTCCAACTTTAAAATGATTCTCCTTAATTTTACATTAGAATTGAAGCTCAATTAGCTTATGCCTAAATATGTGAGGTTTAATACTCACTAGAAAAATGCAAAATATACTTATAAGGATTCTTTTTTCATTTTTCTTTATTCTTGAAATTTAGTTTCTAATTTTCTATTTGACCTTATTTTGTTGCCTATCATTTTAATGTAACTTTTACATGTTTGCATAAGTAAGAAATTTAATCTCATTTATTTTCTTTGACATTCTGCCATATTACCTACTATGTTTTCATGTGAAAATGTATAATAGGCCAATTTCATGATTGCTTATTGCATTTATAAGTGTTGTATTTAAAAGGCTATTTTGGTGAGTGCAAACCTTACATATTAGGTTATAAGTATCAAGATAAATTTAATGATGCACCCATCTTTGATTATGGTATTGTATATAGCTTTTCACTATATTCAATCTTTTATTATTTAATTTATTCTATAAATATTTTTAAATTTGAATTCTTTAGAGTAATAGGAGGTGTTGACCTTTTATATCTAGTTAGGAATACGAGGAAAATAAGGAGGATGAAGATGTAAGGAACATAGGAATAGAGTTAGGGTTTGAGATGAGAGAGTAAAGAATTAAGATATGAAAGCAATAAGAAACATAGGGATGGGGTTTGTGCTTTAGACGAGGGAGTAAAGAATTAGAGAAAAGGATTTGGATGGGTGGGGTGAGTAGACGTACAACATTAGTTATTTAAATAAACCAACATAATATTATAGTTATTATTAGGTTTCATATATATCATGTAATGTAGTGGGAAATAGATTTTCAAAATTATGTGATGTGAAACCTTCCCATAGATCAATGCATAGAGACATAAATCAAGAATGAAAGATTATCTTTTGAAGTATAGATTTGAATCATGAGCACAATTAGGTGATTATGCCTTTATAATATCTACACGGAATGAATGATAACTTTTCAACTTCCACGAATCTATTAGGATCCGCCTCTCACACAAAGGAGTAAGGTTTATAATGGTTTTAGTAGGGTTTTTATACGATTTTTGCTAGTGGCAATTTTATTTATTTTCTATATTAAGCAATGATGCCTTTATGCTCCTTTTATAAAGCTAAAAGCATGCCTCTTTCATATTTCTACTAAGAAAACTGCATCCAATTTTAATTCCACTTAACTACTAATACTTTATTCCTAACATGGTGAGAATGAGGAGAGATATGATTTATCCATTAGTTATCTAATATTACTTTAATATTAATAATTAAATATTATTAAATAATAACATTATCTTATAATATAATTATCTAATATCAAATGCTACATTTATCTAATATTATTTTAATATAAGATAATATCATATAATATAATATAATATATATTATATTATATTACATGAATACATATATATATTATTACTTTGATAATATATATATACAAAACAATAAGCCTAATTAATAGATTTTTAGTCTAACTAAAAACTAATTAATTATTATCTCATTTTTACTTATTTTGTGTGATCCTGTAAGTTCCTATTATGTTAATAATGACTCATCAGTGAACTATAGATAGTGAATAGTATCTAACAATATATCACTGTCACCTAAATAGTAAGAATATTTATGATTTGACATCTACCTAATGTGTGATCAACATTTTACAACACAATCTCTTTTATAACAATATCCAAATTGAACTAAATGTATGGAGTGTCTCATCCTCATTAATGTTCAATTAATATTTCTTGATACTAAGCAAACTAACTTAAACAAACGAATAATATCACATAATGACCCATTTGAGCACGGCTATGCATTTCTAAGTCTTACTTAATTAATGGCCTCAATGATATTACTCCTTTATACAGGGGGAATAAAATCTCATCTACATCACTCACATTCCTTTGTATAATTCATGGTACACCCAATCAATGTCTTACACATCATCTCAATTAAAGATGACATAGGATAATATCAAAATGTGTGACCCTTCATGTAAAGAACTATAATAACTTTAGGTTAAAGAATTATGTGCATTGTGGTCATATAAGAATAGCTAATGACACATGACAATCCATGTAGTATTCTCATAGCGAGT
The DNA here is from genome assembly GCA_020226215.1 of Sindora glabra. Lineage (NCBI taxonomy): Eukaryota > Viridiplantae > Streptophyta > Magnoliopsida > Fabales > Fabaceae > Sindora > Sindora glabra. Next base: position 63,404,655 of record CM035232.1, on the reverse strand, counting down.
TAGTTCAGTATATTAGTTTACTAGCAATGTTTCCATGTATTGACTTGATATCATATATCCATTATTCATAATTATCAATCACCATACATAATAGTCTTAATATATTATTGCTATCCTTTTTGTAATAATATTCGACTATGGACATTTTAGAAATAATAAAATTATTTCAGGGATAATTATTATATTAAGTTATAAATTGCATAAATATTAAAATAAAATATAATAATTGTATTATTTAAAATAAAATATAATACATTGTGTGTTATTACAATCATTTTATGATTGGCTCCTAGACATACCAACAGTTATTAGGCTTCATACTTTAGAAAGTAAACAATGTTTAATGTTATTTCTCAAGATTATAAAAATATAAACAATGTCAACTTTCATAGAACAAAAACCAATGTTATTGTTCTATTTCACAACATTTTACAAATCAACATTAAAAACTACATATACTATGATGCTTGGTTACACATGGATCATTTTTTGACATACAATTTCCTAAACACCTAATGCCAATCAATTATTCTATAGTAGTATTTCCTTTGTTGGTGTGTGTCCTAGGAACTAATCATATAGATGATTGAAATAATACACAATGTATTTTATTTTAGGTAATTTAATTATTATATTTTATTTTCATAATTTTATTATTATTCTGCACAATTTATAACTTAATATAATAATTATCCTTGGAATAACTTTGCTATTCCTAAAATGCCCCTAGTCAAGTATTATTATGAAAAAGGATAGTAATAATACATCAAGACTAGCTTGTATAGTGACTGATGATTACAAATCATGAATATGTGATATCAAGTTAATACATAAGTACATTATTAGTAAACAATGTATTGAACTGACCCGCTATGAAAATATTACATGGATAGACGTGTCATAAGTTATTCTCATATGATCACAAATACACATAAACTTTTCACTTAAAGTCACTACGATTCTTTACATGATGAATTACTTACTTTAATATTCTTCTATGTTACCTTTAATTAGGATGACGAATAGGGCATTGATTGGGTGTGTCATAAATCATGTAAAGGAAAGTGAGTGATGTAGATAGGATTTTGTTACTTTTGTATAAAAGAGAAATATCCTTGGGCCCCTTGATTGAGTGAAACTTAAAAATGCATGGCCATACTCAATTAGATTAATATGTGATATTAATCATTTATTTTAAGTCTACTCAGTATCAAGAAATATAAATTGAACATTGACGAGGATGACACATTCCATGCCTCCAGTTCAATTTGAATATTATTACAAAAGGGATTATGATGCAAAACGTTGATTATGTATTAGGTGGATATCGAATCATAGACATTTTTACTACTAGAGTGGCAGTGATGTATTGCTAGATACTGCTCACTGTCTATGGCTCAATAATGAGTCATTGTTAATGTAGTAAGAACTTACAGGGTCACACAAAAAGAGTAGAAATAAGATAATAATTAATTAGATTTTAATTATATTAATATCCAATTAATTGGAATTATTTTCATACATATATATTATTATTAAGAATAATAATGTGTTATTCATGTAATATATATATAATATTATATGATATTAAAGTAATATCAAATAATTATGTTATTAGATATTAGATAAATATATTATGAGATAATATTATTTTGATATTTGATAACTATATGCAATTATCTAATAATTAAGATATTTATATTATAAGATAATATTATTATCTAATATTAGATAATTAATAGATAAGTCCTATCTTTTCTCATTATCTCTAGGATAAGGATAAGATGAGTTGTTAAGTGTGATTAAAATTTTGGAAGCATTATCTTAGTAGAACTAGGATTGTGGCTTGCCTAAGTTCTATAAAAGGAGACTTGAGGGTAGCACTTTTTACAACATGCTCATAACTTCCATAGAACCCAAAATCACTCAGAAAACATCCAATTCTAAATCTTAGAGAGAAAAACGCATCCTAGCAGATTCGTGGAGGGTGAGAGGTCATTGTTTACTCCGTGTGGATACCGTATGTTTACTCCATGTGGATACCGTAGAAACACTGTACTTTCTGGCCAGAATTTGATTCATCCGCTCTCAAGTTTTTATCAGTAGAAATATGAGTGCCTAATAGGTAAAATCCTAATCATTGATTTATGCCTTTTACATAGATCCTAAGTAGAATTTGGATCAAAATTTGAAATTCTGCTACATGTAATTATCCAAATTCCCAACATCTTTTTGAAGCTATTTGAATAAAGATTTTTCATTCTTAACCATTTTTACTTGTTATGATAATATTGTTGTCATCATCTTCTCATTAAGCAACAAAAGATTTTGCTCATGTAAAAAACTTCAATTTGAAGTACTAGTTTATGAAAAAGAAAAGATACATAAACATATTACTTGTGTTTTACATGGATTGTATGCTCGTGGATCCATTAACCAAAGACTCAAAAGTTGAAATTTATCATGATTATGTAAATAATGTGTATTTGCTAAGCTTTTCAATGTTTTGGGTTAGTATGAGTTTTAATGATATGAACGTATTATTATCTAGAGATATGTTTAAACAAAACACTCATAATAAGATATTCATATTATCATTATATGTGTTATACACAGTTTGGGTGATGATATGTGAGTAAAAACATTTAAATGTTATTTTATTATTGTGTTAAGAATATTAATTCTCATTGGATATCTTGGGTGAATACTAAAAACATTGTGTAGGAATTTACATTTAGTTACACTAAAGCTATGTAAATCCTATTGTGCATATTTATGTTTATATCCCTCTCAAATATTAACTACTTAATCAATGAGGTATAGGAATTCAACATATCTAATATTAATATCTCTTTAGATATAATATCTAGTGTTGTTGGATGTTTATGGTCTCAATTAAGCCTATGGGGAAAATAATATAATTGGATGTTAACATTAAATTTTATGTGATTATTATTTGTAAACTAACATGGTTTTTAAGTGTGAGATTGTTGGAAATATTATAATTTTTGGCCCCACATTAATTTATAAATAAGTTGTTAATGTTAACATTATTTAATGCCCAAATTTAAATGGCTATTAATTTGTAGGGAATTGTATTTGGGGCCAATGTAAGCTAATTAGATATGGATCCTATGATAGGTAGGATCTATTACCCAACCTAATTAATTAATAAGGAGTCCTTAGCTTTAGAAAATATATTAGGCTACAATTTCCCCATTGGAGCATAGAAAGTGGTTTCTCTCTAGAAGAGAAAGTACAATGTGTTTTCAATAGAGAGAGTAACACACTTTTCACAATTTCTTTTGTTTATGTTATTTCAAGTCTTGGAGATTTACATGCATAGATTAGGGATTTATTAGAGATGTATTAATTGAGCTAATTCTAGATTCAAATTGATCAAAGATCCTAATTTCTTGAAAAGTGTTCTATTGCTAATTTAAAGCAAGGAATTGTTGATGCATTAGATTCAAGTAAAATGCCTCTACATTAATTTCCTTATCCTATTCACGATAATGAATTCTTTGTGATGATTACTCAAATTTTTATACCACAATACATAATTAAATGATTTGAAAAACTAATAGATTATAAAATTCCAACATTATAAGCTCAAGACACAATGTTATTTCCTCATTTCATGGCTCAAAGGTATAACTTTTGATTTCTAAATGTATCGATGAATAGAATAGTTTAATTAGTCTTCTTTTTGATGATTTGTCATTTAATGTCAAAATATTTAAATCTTATTTGTGCATTAGTATAGGTATTCATACAAAAAAATTCTTAACTAAAATTTTATAAAAAATTATTGAAAGATTACCCCCATCAACTATGGGGTGGATGAATTGTACTCCACAAATTACAAAAATAGATAAATTACCTTTTAAAACAATACAAAACTTGGAAACTAGTCCCATTGTCACTAAACAAATGGAAACAGTTTGTCATGTGACTTGCATTTTTTTTTCTTTTTAACACATCTCTGTTTCTCATTGACTCGGTTAGCTTAGGTGGATGCATTTTCCATGTAAGTTTAAAATGTTTTCCATGTAAGCAAATGTGTTTTCCATGTCAGCTTTGATGGTTCTAGAATTCAAATACCACTTGAATTTCGTAAACGGAAAACCCTAGCCACAGACTCTTCTTGTTCCTCTTCGAAAATTGCAGCTAACCATTCTTCCTTTTCATCGTAATGCAAGAGCTAGTCACCACTTTGCTGTGAGCTGCCACGAAATTTTCTGTTGGTGGTATATTATAAGAGAAAATTTTAAATTTCCCTTGTTGTCTTTGATGCCTTGATAATTTTTATTTGATTTGACCTTCTCTCAAATTACTACCTAAGTTGCATTGCTACTTTTATCTTGTGCAACGATTCACTTTATTTCCATTCAAGTACATTATATCCGTCATGTGAGAGTTCCAGTTCTACAAAGAAATGGTTAAGGAATTCATGAGTTTCTTGAGGAAGTGTTGGCATAGTGCTTGCCACCCCAGTAATGGTTTCACCGTTTGGAAGGGATAAGACTAGATCAGAAATTCCAGGAAAGGAAATTGTGGACCAAGCCAAATCACAAGGGATTCAGAGCAGTAGTCGGCCGGATAGATTGTGTCATTCTTAGAATTGCTTGTTCGCTCAACCTGAGAACTCTCTGAGATGCTATACGCCAAGCAATCCTAAATGGGTGCTAATTTAGGAAATTGCTATCAACAGGTGTTGAGCAATTTTAATGTGAAAAATCCAAACCACTTAATCAACAACCATTGATACTTTGCCTGCATTGGTTCTAAAGTTGCCAAGGTGATAATTTTTATACTCTAAACCATAAGATCAAACAAATACTAAACTATTTCATTAAAATTGGAAAAAAAATTATATTGCTTGGAAAATATTTAAGTTGATATGCATCTTGAAGACATTTAAAAAAATGATCTTATATGAGAATTTATGATTCTGTGGTATTTATTTTAAGTGTTTTAAGCTATTAAATTATTTCAATAATTATTATGATAAATAAATAAATAAATAAATATTTTTATTTAAATATATTAATATGTTATTTGTAATAATTATTTAATTTACTTTAGGACAAAATCTAAATTTTAACTTTTTTTAAATGGTGTCCAAAGTGTTGTTAATTTCTAAATTTACTAATAATAAATTTAAAGTATTAATTTTATTTATTAGTTATTTAATATATTATTTGATAAATTTATAATTTTAATAATAACTATTTTAAAAATTATATAAATTTGTATTAAACATTTAAGTGCTATTTTTTTGTTGCCAAATTGTTATTTATTTTATTTACTAATTAAACTACTTTATTTACATTACAATCAAATCAAGACTAAGTGGAGAATTACTGAGCTCTAATAAATTGGATTTTGGATTTAAAAGCTTTATACTAAATACTATTTTTTACTATTTGAGTTATTTAATATGTATCATTAATATGTTGGGGTTTTAATGAAAAAAAAATATAAAAACTTATGTTTACTATTTATATATAAGATATGTAAACTAAATATGTTTGTTAGAATTTATTTAATTTATTATAAAATCAGTACTCACTTTTTACGTATTTTATTTTACCACTTTGTTTCATTTTGTGTGGTTGGAATTATTCCGCATAACCTTTTACGACTCTCTTCCTTTCCACCACTTGTTTTAAATTTAAATTTTTTTAATTATTTGGTTTCCTTTGTTACCCCCTTTTTGTTTTTAACTTCCCGGTTTCCCTTTTCTCCGCCGACCCACGCTCGTTCTGTTTATCCCAGCAGCCGCACGCCGCAAGCCCACCTCACCCACAATGCTGAGCCTTGTGCAACACCAACAGCACATCGAACTCCGCCAACTGCTGATACCTGCCATTAATGAAAGCTTCAGTCAATCATCGTTCTTGCGTTGTCAGTTCCAACTCACTGCTCGTTGTCCTTGTTTGAATAGTTGAAGCGGGTTCTTGTCGGCCTCCAACTCTTTGCTTTATTTCAATCATTTTGGATAAATGTCAAGTTCTAATCTTTGATTTCCTTTTGAAGTTGGATTATCATTTCTATTCAATTTGAATCACTTTGTTATAAAGGAAACAAAAACCTTGGTGTTCATTATAGATATATTTTATTAATTAGGATTAGCGTTGAGTTGGTTCGCTAAGAGTTAAGCAGGAGAAAAATTTGCTCATTCCAACTTGAGTTCATGGGTACGTGCTTCTGGCGAGTACCCAAAGAAGATTAAAACCTCAGGCATTGCCTTTAAGATTTTTGTTTGGAAAATGTTAGTGCGCAAGAAATTCTTGAGGGTTTGTTTGGTGGGTTGAAATTGAAAAAGAAGGAGATGAGGGAAGAAGGAAAAGACGAGAATTTTTTTTTTCCCCCTCGGTTTTAGTTTGAGAGGAAAAAAAGGAGAAAAAAATAGAAGAGAAGTTTTTTTTTTAATAAAGAGAAAATTGAAAAAAAATAATAAAATAAAATAATCACAACATCATCATTGTATAAAATATATAAATACTTATACTATTAATTTATCAAATTTATTAAATAATTTATTTTATTATTAAAATTATTATATATAATTAATTGTTGTAAATTTTAAATTTATAATTAAATATTTTTTAAAAAATAATTAATTATTTACATTATAATAATTGTTCATAATTATTATAAACTGTATCAAATAATCATGTAAATATTATCATCATATTTAACAAATTAAAATTTTAATAAAGAAGTTTCACATATTTTATTCTACATTTCAATCTTATTTTTGTAGAATATTTGATTAAGAATGTATGTCAAATCTGCTTTGAATTACAAGTATGTATGAAAAGCCAAAAAATATTACAATAACTTTGCATAATATATTTAAGTTGTTCACGTAAAATTGATGTAGAAATTCCTCTTTGAAGCACTCATGTGGAAATAGAGTCACTAGCATCCACACACAACATGCATATATTGAATATTAAATCTAACATAATATTATATCACAACTATTATAAATTCATTAGTGAGCGTAAACATATTACTTGACAAAATATAAATGAATCACATTATCCACATTGTTTATGTTATGTAGATCCTACCAACTATTATAATTACACAAAATTCACATAGATTAGTATTATATTTCTTTGGAAAATCTTATGATACTTTTGAATGCCTTTTAGATGATCTTTGTATTCTTCAGGAAGTGATACAAAAGATTCCGGTGCATTTTTTGTGGCACACCAAAAAATTGATTTTTAACATTTTTATTCACACAAGAAACAACAACATTGAAATTGAAGTTCTTGTATTACCCTTATAATGTCAAATTTTGATTTTTGCATCCTACATAAAGTGATACAAAAGATTCCAATACATTTTTTTTTTTGCATACTAAAAAATTGATTTTTGACATTTTCATTTTCACACAAGAAATAACAGTACTGAAATCAAAATTCTTGTATTACTCCTATAGTGTCTAACTCATTCTATACATTTGCAAGGCTAAAATATGGAGGTCTGCTTCTCTCAAGAATTATAAGACCTCTTTTAGTTATTTCAACTTGCTTGCTAACTAATACAATTCCTTCTCGCATTATCTCAATTAAGTTATTAATTCCTAGGTGCATTTTTTATATCCACTTTCAACTAAATTAATCACTATTACTTTTGTTTGGTGCCCATTGAAAATGATATTCCCTAAGATTGATTTTCATAATATTGATTGGAATTACCATATACAAGATTATATACATCCATATTGCTTAGAAAATTTGTGCCTAGAGACATAGCATCAAAGTAATCATTCAAGTCAATGTTTTTCCTTTTCTGTTGCTAGACTTTGTCTTTTGCATTATCAGCACAGGCACTGGTTGCTCTATCCTTATCAAAAGGATCCAATAATTTATTATAGTTATATATAGGGGTTCTCCTCCATTTTTATGCTTCGGCCTTCTCTTGTGTTTTGCAACCTTTGTCAGTGATGTCTATATATTGGAAATAACTCTAAAATCATAAAAAACATATTGAAATAAAAATTTCATTATTATTTTGCAATAATTATATGTAGACAATTACCTTCAAGATCTCATCCTAAACTTCTAACTTTGCCTCAAGCATTTATGTTAAGGGATTTCATCCAATTTCACTCCACATATGAAATAAATTATAACATCCATTAAAAAGTGCCTTCAAGGTTTTCATTTTGTTCTTAATATGTTACTTTTGAAAAAATGGTCCTATCTTTAGTTTCAATGTCTTCACAATAGTAACATAGGTTAAAGAAGTAAAAGTACTATTCGATCTATTCCTTTTATGAACTTCCTCCAACAAAGCATTTAGTAGCATAGTATCCATGTTCAAAGTCCAGCATAGTATATCTTTGGAAGAAGTCTATCCCTTGTTTACTTCTCTCTTGTTCTTAGACATGATTCAATCTGCAAAGTGTCATATAAACTAGTATGATTACATAAGTTAAAAATGAAAACTTAATAATTAAATTCTATGACATTATGATAATGTATGTAGTCCATAAGAAAGCAATTTTATAGAGACAATAATCTTGCATACTTTATTGGCATAATCAATATATATGATGTCTTGTACAATACAAACAAAAAAGTGCTAGAATTTCACATGTTACACACCACTTATATGAAAAACACATAGTTGTATACAATTTGATATAGAACACCAAGTTCACCACATAAACAATAAATTATATTTTATTATACAACACACAAAAGAAATTTATGCTAAACTCTTTTGATATTCATCTCACATATAAGTTGCTATACTTTCTTTTAAAATGAATCCTTGTCTACAGTCCTCCATTACAATGAATTAACACTTGTGCTATAATAAAAATTGTGGCACAAGACCAAAATTTTCGTGGTCGTGCTATTTAACCACAAAAATACTAATTGAATGGTTTTATGGCACAAGTAAGCATGGTAAGAAAATTGTCATAAGAAAAAAATTCTTGTGGTATAAATGATTTTTTTTTGTCACAGGTTCATTTGTGATTAATAAATTCTTTAAGCCACAAGTACAAATATGGTAAGAAAGGTACATCCATGAATAGTAACTCATATTGCCATGAATAATATCATGGTAAAAAATAAAATAAAATAATTATAAAAATTAATGTAACTAGCTAAAATAATTTTATATATATCTAAATTGAATTAATTATCTAGCCAAATTAATTAGGTACTATCCTATCATTTTATTTGCACATTTACTAAAATTTGTTAATATTTTTTACCTATACTAAGCTGGGGCAAATCATTGAAACACTATCTATTTAGAAATTGTAAATTGTGTTTATAGGGAATCGAATTTGAATGTTCAAGTTAAGGAAAGTGAAGCCTTACTATTATGCTAGTTTGCTTCTTTAGTATTATAATATAATATATTTTATATAAAGTTTTAATTCATTGGTTGACCTCAAAAATAAAACTACACTCATATAACACTAATTATATAATAATAAAATATTACATAAATGCATATAATAAAAATACATTAATACTAAATGCTTTAAGAATTTATTTTAAAAATTATTTTTTACAAATTAAATTCTCATTTGCTTCATTGCTAATTTTGCTTGTATCAAATTTATTTTTTTACAAATATCTTTTTATCAATTTTATCTCTTATAATTAATTAATTAATTTTATCCTTTTATTAATATTTTTATTAATTATTATTAATTGAGTTACTACAAAATGAAAGTAAAAATTTTGCATTTTTAAATAATTTTTATTATTTTTTAAAATTCCTTCAATAAAGGTTGAATTATATAAAATAAATATTCATACAAATCATAACTTTGAACTATTATGTGTATTTAAATTTTAATTATAAACTAAAATTTAAATTATTATAAATTATTTATTTTTAATTTTTAATTTATAATATATATTTTTGCCATTCAAAAATATAAATTAAATCATTTGAACTTTGATAAATTATTTAAATCAATTTCATCTCTCATATATTATTTATATTTAATTTTTATCCTTTCACTTATTAAGTTTTTAACCTATCAATAAAATTATAAGCAAATAGACTAAATTAATTAAATTATTATTTAGAAGGAAATAAATTAATACAAAATATCTATGAGAAATAAAATTAGTACACTAGAATTAATAATGGATGAAGATGAAAATTTATACTATTATATATATATATATATATATATATATATATCACTCTCTTAAATATAATTTACTTAGAAATTTTTAATATAATAATTTAATTATTATTAAATTATATAAAATTTTACATAATTTTTATTTTCAATTTTTTTAATGAAAGTTTTGTTAATATTAAAGTGATTAATGTAAAACTTATTATTACATATTTCTATAATAGAACTTGTTATAACTTATCTCACAAATTATACTATTTATATGAAATATAATGATTTTAGTATCTTCATAATATACATATACATATCTTCTTTGTTAACACATTTTTTAAGAATAATGTGATATGATAAAAAATAATTTTTTTATAATGTTTTATACATTAAATAATCTATTTTTGTTTAAGTGATATTTTAAAAATTAGACCAAAAATAAATTAAATAATTATTGTATATGTATGTATTATATATATGTATATGTTAATCTTATTACTTTTTAATTTTAGTATGCAAAGAATTTAAATTCATTGAATAATTATATAATACAATCTTTAATATCTTATAATATTTATTTTGTTGATGTAAATTAATTTTATTATATAAATTTAATTAATGAAAAGTTAAACACTTATTTATTATTTATGAAAAATTATTACATTCTAATAGATATTAAATTTTGTACATATATAAACAAAAAAGGTTAGGAGCTTAATAATTAAGCTTTTTCTTATATATCTTAAGGTTTAAGGTTTAATTTTTATCTCTATTATTTTTTAAAAAATAATAAAAGTACATAACTATATAATTTATGGATAGTTCTATCTTTTTACATACATTTTATGAATCGATTAATTAAAAATTTTATGTTCTTTTATTTTGATTAATTGGGCCTAACCAAATAAGTTATTTACTAAATTTTTGAAATAATTGTTTAACTCAGTTAATTAGTTTAAGGCCTTTGACTCAAGTGATAAATTAGTTATTTACTAAATACCTATAATATATAAATATTTATATTTTTTTATTATCTACCATATTGTAGTATGTCACATTTATTATAAATAATCTTTTTAAATCTTTTTTATATGTATAATTACCAAAAGTGATATATTTGACTATAATTTTATTCATAGAATTAATTTGTAGTAGTATAAGTGATACTTTACTACAAATAAATATTTTTGACTTATATGATAGAATAAGTGATATTTTATCATAAGAAATATATACTTATAACTTAATTTATAGCATAAGTGATACTTTGTCACAAGAAATATGTTTTCATAGCTTAGTTTGTGGCACAAGTTATATTTTGCCATAAGTAAAATTTTTACATAGTACAAATGATACTTTGCCATGAGACATGTATTCTTGTAACTTAATTTTTTGGCACAAGTGATATTTTATCATAGATAAATTTTTTTTATAGCACAAGTGATACTTTGCTACAAAAATTGTGTTCTCGTAATTTAGTTCGTGACATAAGTAATATTTTACCATAGGTAAAGTTTTCCTGTGGCATGAATTTTATTATTTTTTATATATTTGTTTGAATTTTTTGTTTCCATAGCAAGAGATAAAATTGCTACGATTTTTTAATTTTTGTGGCATAATTCGTGATACAAATATTAATTTTTTGTAATGCCTTTTTGCATTTTATGTATCATGATCTCTAATATTATTTGTGGCATTATGTAGTAGCTCACAGTCTATTCCCTCAATTAAATGCTCATCGAGATCAACATCTATTAGGAATTATGCAATATATAACAAGTAATAGTAATATTTGTCATGGTGTTATAGGAATAATATGGCTTTGTGCCACTAGTTATGATTGAAAACCTTTTTAAAGACTCCAAAGGCTCTTTTAATGATAGTTCTCAATGAAATGTGTCGATGATTAAAAGTTTCTTTTGGATCTTGCAGACCACACATTGAGTATTCCTTTAAATAGTAACGTACATTCTATATGGTGTAAGCAATCCACCTTTTAGTGGATATCCTGCATCTTCTAGGTAATATTTACCCAGTAAATATAAAAATTATATGAATATATGTCATATAGCATAATTACTATAAAATAACCTAACTATAGTGTTCTTCTTGTTTTCCTATAGGGGACTAATATAATAGATTTACTTACCTTTAATAATCTTAAGTTTATCTCCCTTCTTAGTTAATGTATACTTGATACTTCTAAAGTCAAATGCAATTTCTTTCTAATCGGTCAATACATAAGTGAATTTCACATCAAAAGTACAAGTAGCCAACATATTTTAGGTTGGAAAGTCTTTTCTTCCTTGAAAACAAAAGGCATCTTTTATTGGTACTTTCACCCATATATGTATCCCATCTATAGTTCTAACACTATCTTATATTTTAATTATTATAAATTTGATTATGTGAATGTGAATGACACATTAAAAATACTATTATACATCAAGCATCTAAACTATATGCACTATTATCTTACTTTGAAATAAGGATAGAATTTTCTATTATTAAGTATTTGTGAAGAAACTTCTAACCCAAAATATTGCACAAGATACTCATCCTCTAGTGAAATAATAGCTTATAAAATATTATGAAAATGATAGCTGATTGTTTCCCCTAATTGGTAAAAGAAAAAGGACAGAATTCTATTTTTTATATTATATGCTAAAATGTGCAAAAATTTAGTTACTTGCTCTTCTACTATAGCATGTGTAGCATCCTTTACCTTACTAGTTGATTTCAAGTTCTTGCACAAGTGAAGGAAAGCATGAGGATTCATATGTATCATATCGCAACATTTTTCAATTTTAAGTAAATTTTGCTTAAGTTATTGTTGCATTTGATCTCTTTTAGAATCTCCACCATCACTTGGTGCATGAGTAAGTGTACCTTGCACAATTAACAAATGCATAGCATTTATAATAAAGCATATAAGTTGGACAATGCATATTTGCTAGCATATTTCCTATTCTTCTACCATGTCAAGATTAATCAATTGTTTTAATTCAAATTGCTTATCAAATATATCATCCTTTTCATCTTCTATTATTACCCTTATTGTAAACAGAAAAAAGTAGTCTTGATGGGATCTGATTGGGTTTTTAAATAAATATCAAATAGTAAGATACATGTCATTTATGATAGCAAAATCATTTTTTATATCACAATATTCAATACAAAATTACTTTGTAAAAATTGAAGTACCATTATTATATTCAAAAATGAAAACAATTCTCAAATAAAACCTTATATTGACAATTGAGCACAGGTTGTCTTAATATGACAATACAAACAACTTACAAACTAGTAACATTATATTGAATTAAGTATAATAGAAAAAAATGCAAAATTAGGTATCTTGCAACTTAATGAATACGTCATGATCTTAAAAATTTAACTCCAATAACCAGAAACTTTACTTCTTTCTTGTACACTGATCCGCAATAATAAAGAAATTTTTTAGGGTAAGGACATTAGAACTTTAAAAATATGACAATGAACAAACATAAATTAAAGTCAAAAGATAAAGTACATGTCTAACACCATGCCATAAGAATTATACATATGAAAATTTGAAGACTTATAATTTATATAGATTCAATATAAATTTAATATATCATACAAAAACTATTTACACTTTAAAAATATCACAATGAACGATCATAAATTGAAGTCAAAAGATAAATTACATGTCTAACACCTTGCACTGAGAACTATACATATGAAATTTTGAAAGACTTATAATTTATATAGATTCAAAGCAAATTTAATATATCATACAAAAATGGCTTACAACTTAAAGCAAAATGGAATTATTTTAATGAAGATTTTAGAAAAATTTCACATAAATTTAGATATTTTGCAGTTCATTTAGAAATACAAGTTCTTTTTCCTAAAAAAGGTTCCTTCTTCTTTTTCCTAAAAAAGAAGTTCAATTCACAAAATTATAAGCTTATTAGGTGGAAAAAAGAAAAATTTCTTTTAGAAAAAAGAATACATTTTCCCTAAAAATAAAAAGCAATGATTTTTTTTAAAAAAAGGCAACTATAAAAAAACATAGAAATTTTTTCAAAAACAAATGCCTTTTATAAAAAGAACATGTTTCTTTAGAAAATGAAGTTTTTTTCCTAAAAAATAAACTCTTTTTTAGAAAAATATTATTTTACAAAAAATATAATTTTTTTGGAATAAAAGAAATTTTGTCATAAAAAAGGAAGCATTTTTTCTTAAATAAAATTCTTCATTTTGCCATGAAGTTTTTTCAAAACACACAAGAAGTATTCATAAAAAAAAAAAGAGCCTTAGAAAAGAATGGGTTTTCTTAAAAAAGATTCTTTTCTAAAGAATTTTTTTAACTATTGTTATTTGGAGAAAAGAAAATTATCTTTTTTAAAAAAACTATCAAATTATAAGTTAATTTAAAAAAAAAACCATTATGCTTGAGTTCCAAATTAGGTTACCCTCAATTTCCTAGTTGATCCTATCTGGACAACTGAGCAGCAGAAGCTATTAATAATGGATTTAGAGCCATCCTTCATGCTGGCAACCAGTTATCTCTGTGTGCAAGCTATTAGAGCTTTACGACACACATTGACTTGTTGCTAGTTAATCGACAACAGATCTACTGTAGAAGGTTCTCATCGATGGCAATGCAACAATAGTTCAATGGTCAATAGGAGATACAACATGCAATGCTAGAAACATTCTCAACAATTGCAAATCTCATAAAAGAGAGAAAGAAGCAAAGATAAAGTAATGCTAGCAGCAGATAGAAGCAGAAGCCTTTGGATGCAAATTCAAAAGTAAAAGAAGTAGCATTCTTGTTTTCATATCACACAATGTAGAAGTAGAAGAAATTGGAACTCTTGAGGATGGAGATAGAGTGGGAAGAAGAAGTTGCAATGCACAATTCTTTTCTCCCCACTTAATGAGAGAAAAAATGGGTGGATCCCACAACTTGTCATCTATCTAAATTTCTTTCCTCACTTTTTCTCCCTTACATATAAAAAATAGATGGTGCTATTTTATACTCCAATTTCTTTTCTCACATTTCTTCCTCCCCTATTTTGTTTGCAACCAAACAAGAGGTAAGATAACCAAAGAGTAAAAGGCTATTTGGCTCATCTAGAAAAATGAATAAAGAAAAGAAATCAATAAAAGGAAAATGAAATGAATATCATATGATAACACATTTTATCTAGTTCAAATAAAAAAAGAAATCAAGTTCTATTAATTTATTTTATTAATAATTAATATATTGAAGAAAAATTTACTTACTTATTATTATTATCTTAATATTATTAATTATTAATATTTTATTATTATTAATATTTAATACCATTAATTTATTATTATTATTATTTATTTATTCTTTTTACTATTATAATTATTATTTTTATTAATATTATTATCAATAATATCAATATTTTTTTTATTTAATAATATTATTTATTATTATTGAATAATTATTAGAAATATTTTTATAAAATCAATATTCTCAATAATGAAATATAAAATTTAATCAACCTAATAAATAATTTAAAAAATAAATTATCTTTTTAATTAATTCTAATTGACGTGATTATGGTTCATAAGTTTAATTGTAATTGTCTTTAACAAATAAAAATTTTAAAGCTTTTAAGGCAATTTATGCCATCCACAAAATTTTGCATGCATAAACAATTTTTCTTAATTAGTGCAGTTGTCTCGATACATTACTCCCAAAAATACAATAAGCATAGTCATATGCTATCTTGTCTTTCAATTTCTACATTGAATTGAAAGTAGAATTTATAAACTTACACCATTTTATTTCTACCTAAATAAACATATAATATTTATATTTTTTTTGTCAATCTCCATTCGTCTACTCATATGTTTCTCTATACAAATTATCTCCATCTTCATATCAAAACACACAATTTTGTATATTTTTACAAATTATTTCATCACACTTCTCATTGTCTCTCATCACTTAAATGTATATATACATCACAAAGAAATTATTGGTTGCTCCTTACATGAAATTCATTTACATTCTAGCCATTGAAATTTAAGCTAAGCCTTAGAAACCTTATGTGGCTAGTTGATTAGTCTTAATGATCGTAGAAAAAATGATATTATAATGTAATGCTAATTGCTTTAATGTCTTTGTCTTTTTAAAGGTCTACAATATAAATTTAAAACGAATTAAAAACATAACTAAAATTAAGTAATTTATAATTATCATTGAATATGCAGCCATTTAATAATGTTATAAGGTTTCATATTTAAGCTTTATGGCCATTTAAATTATATGAAATTTTTTTTGAGAATAAATTTTTGACAATATATATATTATGAGATTTTACAATATACAATTTTATTATTTCACATAATTCATTTTGAGTATAAAATGTGACATATTATGATATGTGGATTTGTGATAAAAAATTGTGAAAATTATTAACATTAATTTACATGAGCATTTGGCCCTTTAAACTTGAGAAAATTGAATGTTGTCAATAAATTATGGTTTAATTGACAATAATTATTTAAGCATATGATGCCAAAATAATTGTGAATTATCTATAAAGCATTCCTACTTTTCAAAGAGATATGATGATGTTGTGATACATTCATAGCATATATAAGGTTATAATGGTGCGAAGCATTCCTATTGTACAAAAAGGTACAATCGTGCTAATTAATTTTTGGTCACATAAATATTTGAGATACGTCTCTAATAAAAATGTGATTTCATTTTATTGGCCATATATGATATGGAAGTAAAAATATTTGTGAAAATGAATGATTTAAGAATTTACAAAATTCTTATAAGGCATAATATCCAAAGAAAATATGGGTTGCATAATGCAAACAAAAATGAAAAATTGCAAAAGATTCAAAATTCTATTTATTGGATTATTTGAATAAATGAATTATTTTCATAATATAATATAAAAGGAATTATAAAATGAAAAAAATATGTATTATTCTATCATCAAATGACAAGAATATATAACCATAAATTAAGCAGTAAAAAGCTTAATGTGTAATGACCCAATTTTATCCAAAGGATGATTAAGGTAGGTGATAACACATCTCAATCACTCCATATGCATAATCCTAGTTTATGTCTAATTTATAATTATTTTCTATGTATTATTCATGATATTAATAAAAATTTCTATTAAGGAGTTTTTCTTTACTCTTGCATTTCATTTTTACAAATTTATAATTTTTTATTTTTCCAATATTTTAGCCACAAGAATAACATCAACAATAACAACAACAATTATCATCACTATCATATGGAAATTTCCAAATATGCTTCATTTGATTTTTGAAGGTACAATATTTGATTTTAATGAAGGATCCTTAGGAGTTTTCCTTTAAGAATCACAAGTGTACTTAGATTTTTGTTTGCCCTACCTATTATGGGAGGCATATGGGATACTTTTGTGTGAAATCATAAGGGAGAGTTTAGATAGGTGTTAGGACTTCTAACTAAGGTCTTAGATTTGACCTTGATCTTAAAAAAGGATTGACCTTGACATATACTTCTAAATGGGATCTTAGATTTGATCTTAACCTTAAAAAGGGATTTGATCATATGGGGTTCTGATTTTTGCATGGTTGAATATGTGAAAATCCCATTGGATCCTACTTGTATATATTATGTGATCTTTTGAATGTAAAATTATATATTTTCTTTAGCATTTCAAATTTTTATATATTATTATGATTTATGTAAAGTAAGATTTAATAATAAAAGTACTATCATGTTGAACTAGTTTTGTAGAGCAATAAATTTTGCATTTTAAAAATTTAGGATTTAGATTTAATGTTATATGCCAATATATTTTAAAAGTTAATGATATTTCCTTAATTTATCATTTTATAAATTTTACAGAAACTTAGCATGTTTTAAGAAAATTAACATTTTCTTTACTTGAAAAAATATGTATTTTAGATTACAAGTTCTAATAAGTATTCACTAACTAGATCCTTGTGACTTGCCCTTTCTTTTCCATGTCCTTCATATTCAAGAGAATTCCTATTACGCATTAAACAGAAATATAGATATTAGAGGTAAATGTCTTAAAAGAAAAATTGAAAATTGCAACTAGGATATATCTACGTGTGTATATATAGCTTTGCATTCTTTAGTGACTTAAAAAGTATATAGTGTTATATGTTATTTTGAACTACAAGTGTTTTATTTGAGGAAGTAGCCCTTTTAGATTGTCTTGGTTTTCCTTGGTTAGTATCTGAAAAAAAAAAGGGAGCTCCTATCAAAATTTTGCTAGGTTTAATTATAATGTTCAATTTTGGATTAAGTTTATGAGTTAATTGTTAAAATTATTTTAAGGACTAGCATGATCAGTGATAATTCATAAGCTTGGATCAACAAATGCATAATAATGTAAAGCATTTTAGTTAGGCCCAAGTTAATGATTATATTATAATTAAACCTTATTTGGACACTCAACCATGTATGGATGTTTTACTTTATAGACATTTATTTCTAGGTTTTCTATAACAAGCAAGTTAACTTAGTTTAACTCATTAGGTAGAGGTCTTAAGTCTCACCCTATATATATTTATTGTTTTCCTATTAAAACATAAGGCTTGTAATATATATAAGGGATGAAAATTGGATAATTCCATCCTAACTCTTTACTATCTTTTCTATATCTTCATATTTAAGGAAATGAAATAGATCTAAATCTAAAGACAAGTAGATCTAAAATATAGAAATATTCTATGATCAAAGATCATATTACATCTATTAAAATTGACATCACATTAACATTTAGGTATGGTTTTCACTATAATATTTCTTGTTTATTGATTTACAAAAACTCTTATGCTATGTAATTGTCATAACCTAGTCATGACTAGTGTGGATCCCATTTTCCAATCACTACAAGCCTTTTAAACCTAATATGGCATCATAACACATTTAATAATAAATAATTCAATTCTAATTTATCCAATTTTATAAAACTACTTATATGTACAAAATCAAAATATACACAATGTGGGTTGTTTATAGCTAATTACACACTACCTTTCCTAACTAACACATTTAAATTCTAAGGTTGCATTAAGATGAAATAAGGATATCTTTCATTGTAGAGCTATTGATGTTGGCTAGGGAACTTCCATGAGTTCATCGATAAAATATTTTAAACTAAAATAATGAGATAGAGTCTTAGTAAGCAAATAACTCACTTAAAATAAAGATGATTATACACATTTCTATTTATACATCACAATATTCCTCATTTATTATAAATAAACAAATAATTTGATAAGAAATAAATAAATACATAATTCCTCTTTGTGCCTTTTGGGTTATCCTCATCCGTTGACTAACTCCATCCTTGTCCTTCCAAAGTTCTTCTTATTCCCTTACCAACTAGTTCTTAAATTCTGAATAATAATCTCATATCTTTATTATATTGCCCCTACCTTAACTCATTTTATCAATTACCCATAATTGTAATTCCTATAATTCCATAACATATATAGTCACATAATTAGATGATCATACAACTATATCATGTACCACTTCACATTACTAAACTTATAACATCACACATAATTTAAATATAAAATATCATAATTTAGATTTAGAAGGCCTAGGTAATTGAGTATGGTACTTGAATATATAGCCATCAAAATTTAGCACATATCCAAGTACCATATTCAAATATGGAAAACCTAAAAGCTCAAGTAGCTCAATATTCAAGTATGGTATTCAAATGTGAAGCACTGGGTAGGCCATATTTGAATATGGGCAAGCAAAGGCAAAAGGTCATTTGGATATTCAATTATGATATCTAATTATTACCTTGCACCTTATATTTCTATAGTGATATTCAAATATTATAATTAAATATTACTTGGAATTTTCTAGAAATATGACAAGTTTTCTAGTAACTTCAGAACATTTCAGAACCAAACTTTAATATAACACCTCACAACTAAATTTTATTAACAACCTATTTACATAATCCATGTTTACTTTAACTAACACAAACAACACCCATAGTAAGCATCAATTTCCAAGCTAATAACAACATGAACCTAATATTATTCAAAATCTAATAAGCTATTAATTTAAGTTAAATTAAATGATTTAAGTAAATTATATATTTCTTGGGATAGTAAAGGTTATGAAAGTGATAAAGATTGCACTGAGCTATCTTATTAACCTAATTTAGACAAAGTAGGAATAACTGCTAATCTTTAATTTTCCTTTAGAAGGTGAAGCCTTTAAATCAATGATTGAAATTAGGTTTTTGGATGAAATTTAGCTTAGAAGAGTTGGTGATTGAGTAAACCTTGAATTTTTAGCAAATTGCTAACAGAGTAGATAAATTTTGAAGAATAAAAGTGAAAGAAAGAAAGAGAACTAAAGAGCTGTAGAAAAAAAATAGGGAGATAGAGGAAATGATTTTAGAGATTTTAAGGTGTTAAGGGCATTATGGTCTTTTTGAGGCCTAATAAAGGCAAAATTAGAAAACTTGATCCTAAATCTCCTTAACATATCCTTCTTCAAATCTAATTTCACTAAGCTTTATGTTTAATTATATTCTAGCTATTTTTGATATAAAACCCCATCTTCTTTAGTTTAATATTGCCCTAAACTTATCCATAACTTTCTTAATTACTAATAAAATTTCATATTACTAATAAAATAAATATAATAAAGTCCTAAAATATTAAAGGTGTGATAATTCTTGCCTTTTCAAAGAATTCATCTTCAAATTCTTAAAAAATAAAGTAATTTATGAATGAATTAACCAAATTTTAATCTTACCAAAAGGATTAGGATTTTTTGCCACATTTATATTTCAAATTCCTAAGCTATTTTTTCTAAACCATGTTTTTCCTAACAAACTTTTACTGAAGGTGTCTTTTTAGATCTAAGTTATGAACTTGGCAATCTAAAATATCTATTAGTTGTTCTTTGTAAGAAAGCTTAGGATCTAACTAAATAGGTTCATATTGGATCACATTAGCTAGATTAGGAATGTATTTTTGAAGCATTGATACATGAAAAATAGGAAAATGAATAAGAAAATGAATGATGAATAAATTCAATTAATAGGCTATGAGTCTAATTCATTAGACATTAGGAAAATGAATGATGAATTAGAAGGCTAACTTTCCTTTCTTTCCAAAATGCATAACTCCCTCATGGGATAAATTTTTGAAAACATCATGTCTCATTCTTGAAATTCTTATTGTTTCCTTCTTTTTATCTATATAGAACTTGTGGCAATTTGTACTACCTTGAAACAATCTTGAATAATCTTCACCTTTTCTAGTGCGTTAAAAACAAGGTTAAGACCAAGGGATTTAGTTTTTCCTAATTAAAACTATCTTATAGGGGATTTGCACTTCTTACTATAAAGAGTTTCATAAGGAACCATCTTGATAGAGGAATTGGTAGCAATTATTGTAAGCAAATTCAATCAAAGATAGACATTTCTCCTAACATTGTTCAAACTCAAGAATGCAAGCATGTAGTATATCTTCCAAAATTTAAATTGTACGCTTAGAATAACTATCAATTTGAGGATGGAAAGAAGTACTAAAATATAATTGTATCCTTAAAGCTTGTTGAACATATTGTTAAAAATGAATGGTGAATTAGGTACCTTGGTCTAAAATAATATACAATTGAATGATTTTGTCAAGATAAAGTTAAACATATTCAACTACAGAATAATTAGTTCAAATTGGAAGGAAATGTGTGATTTTGGTGAGTCTATAAATGATCATCCAAATGGAATCAAATCCTTTTAGGATTAAAAAAAAAACTAACAAGAAAATCCATGGTTACATTTTCCCACTTGCATTAGGGATAGGAAGTGGTTCATGTAAACTAGTAAGGTTTTTATGCTTGGCTTTAATTTAATGACAAGTGAGGCATTTGACTACTAAATTAATTATGTCTCTTTTCATTCCTTTCCACCAAAAGAATTATTGCAAATCATGATACATTTTTTACAACACTAGGATCCATTATACAAGATAAGCTATGAGCTTAATGAAGTAAGTCATTCTTTACTTGTATCGAAACTTAAGTCAACTTTGAAATCTAATTATTCCTTGCTTAACCATCATTAAATTAACAATCTAACATGAAAATACCTTTTCCATCAAGGTTTGATATTATGGATCTTGTTGTTAAGATTCTTTGATTCTTCAATCGATATGGACTATATAGCAACTTGAGCAATTATCACTATTTAATCATTTGCCTGAATATTGGCTAACACTTTAAACCGTTTCTTATTCAATGCATTAGATATCATATTAGCCTTTTTCGAATGATAATGGATAGTGCAATCTTAGTCAACTTTAGATTGCTTCAATTTTTTAAAGATTAACTTGGATACCATTTTAGAATATTACATGTCCAAAAAATTTCACACTAGAAAACCAAAATTCACGTTGGGGGAATTTAGCAAAGAGTTAATATTCATAAAGGGTTTATAGGATAATTCCAAGATGATGAGCACGATCTTCTTCATTATTTAAATAAAAAAGGATATCATTAATAAAAACAATCACAAATTTATCAAGAAAAGGTTTAAAGATTCTATTTATAAGGTCTATGAAGGTTATTGAAGCATTAGTAAGGCCAAAGGACATAACAAAAAATTTATAATGATTGTATTGAGTTTGAAAAGCTAGTTTAGGGATATCCTCCCTCTAAATTTTCAATTAATGATAACTAGATCGCAAATTGATTTTTGAGAAGCACTTTGCACCTTACAATTACTTAAACAAATCATCAATTCAAGGAATAGGGTATTTATTCTTAATGGTCATGTTATTCAATTGCCAATAATTAATGCAAAGTTGTAAAGTCCATCCTTCTTCTTAATAAACAATATAGTGTTAACTTTAACCCTATTTAGAAGTCTTAATGATAACAAAACACTTTGATACTATTGGACTTGGCACTTGTTCAACTAGAATCTTCATGCAAAAAGTGAAGATCAAAGAATGAGGATCTTGTTAAGCTTAGTTAGGATTCTAGTTAAGTTCATAAGGAAATATTATGAAAAAGGAATCAATCATTAAGGGATTTAGGTTTTTCATAAAAAGAAAACATTAAATCTTGTGTCTAAAATCTTTAGAAAATAAGGTTGGTTTGTGCTTTTAAGAAAATTGTTATTTTTCATATTAGATCTTACGAGAAAACCTTTTTCCTAAGCATTAATCGATTCACCAATTGATTCGAGACATCCAGAAAGCAAATTGGAATTCCTGAATTGATTCATTAATCTATTCAGGATTCCAAAAATTTTGAATTTTAGCTTTTAAGAATCAATTGATGGACCTATTCTTCATCATGTCTTTTGCTCAAAGTTTGTATTAGAAAAGGTTAAATCAATTCATCAATTGATTCTGCACATCCAAAGTCGAAAATAGGGTTGAATGAATCGATTAACCAATCAATTCACCATACAAGTTTTTCAAGTTTGAATTGATTCACTAATCAATTCATTGAGACTTTTTCAAAAAAAATGGCCTGAATTAATTCACCAATCGATTCACAAGGCATGAATTGTTTTGTAACAGCTATATTTTCTGACTAATGGCCTTTTCACTCCTCTAACCTTTATATAAAGGTTTCTTTTCAATTTAAAAACACAAAAGAGTGCTTACACTATTACATAGATACAAGAAACATTTTTTTCTCTTCTTCATAACCTAAAAATCCCTGAGCTTATTTGATTAAAACATTCCTCTCATAGTGCTTCATTATATAATCCATCTTCTTAAGATTGAGAGCTACTTTATTATATTAAATTCTTTCAACTATTGTACACTAGGGTGAGGTATCCCTAGAAACTTCAAGAGTGGTGAATCTCTTAGGAAATTAAAGCTTTCAGAGAGGATTCTCAAAGGGACTTGTGAAGGAAAAATAGAATCTATACTGAGGCTTCTTCAAGTGCCCTTAAACTTGAAGGGATACTAATCTAGAGTTCAAATCCAAGTTAAAAAGGCTTGGTAGTAGATGTACATCTTGGAATGATGGATCTTTAAGACTAGAACTACTATAAATAGCAGTATTTGATTTTTCTTTTCCTTATCTCTTTATTTACCCGTTGTTGCTCTATTTTTCCTAATTTTTCTATTGGTATCCCAAACATGCATACATTATATCTTTAATTTCACCTTTCATTCTTTCAAAGAATCATTATTATTATTATTGCTGAAAAGTTTTTAAAACTCAATTCACCTTATATTGGGTAAAATATTGACTAACAATTGGTATTAGAGCTTAGCTCATAGCATAAGATCTCATGATCTTAAGACGATCCTATGGATATGTCTAGCGCTAGTATTTTGCCCGAGTGTCCCCCATTAAACAAACCACCAGGCTCCAATGGACAAAATTATAAATATTGGAAGCAAAAAATGAAAGATTTTATAAAAACTACTGATATTGATATATGGGACTTGATTGAAAATGGTTATGGTTTACTAATAAAAAGAGAAAATAATATAAAAGTTTTGAAACTAAGACCTGAATGAACAAATGAAGAGAAAAGAAAATATCAACTTCATTTTAGAGCTAAATGGATTTTGTCAAATACTTTATGGCCTAATGAATATGAAAGAGTATCAAATTGCATGACTGCTAGAGAAATATGGAATGTGCTTGAAGTAGCTCATGCAGGCACTACACAAGTTAAAGAAAGCAAAATACATATATTAGTCTATCAATATAAATTATTTAGAATGAATGATAGAGAGTCTATTAAAGATATGATGTAAAGATTTATGGCTCTTGTTAACTAACTAAGTTTCCTTAGTAAGCACCTTACAAATGGAAAACTAGTATACAAGGTGCTAATATCATTAACTATAGAATGGCAATAAAAAATAACTACAGTCAAAGAAGTAGTGAAGATAAAGATACCAACTTTACAAGATTTGTTTGGAAATTTAGAGCAGCATGAGTTGGAATCGAAGAAATATGCAAATGATAATGAAAGAAAGAAGAAATCTCTGGTTCTAAAAGTAAAAACCAATATAGATCAAGATGACAATAATGAAAACCATCAAAAGGAAATGTTTGATGCATCAGTTGAGGATGATTTGACCCTTCTCACCAAGAAATACCAAAAAGCACTTAAAAGAATTGGTGGGAGAAGAAGAGTGCCATAAGGAAACAAAAACACAAACAAAGGTGAAGCCAGCAAACAAGTTACTCCAACATGCTATGAATGCGAAAAGTAAGGACATATCAAATTTGACTATCCTATCTATTCAAAGAAGTAGTTGGAGCTTGAGAGAAAGAAGAATAAAAGTTCCCACAAGAAGGCACACTTAGCAACCTGGGGAGAAGATGATAAGATTGATTCATGTGATGAAAATGACAAGGATGAGTAAGCTTTTCTATGCTTGATGGCCTTTAGAGAAAAGGATGGAGATGAGGTATCCCTTTCTAGTTCTAATGAAGAACTAGAATATATTATCTCTAATTTAAATCTAGAATTGATTAAGGTTAAAAGAAATATTGAACTTTCAAAGAAGTCAGTATCTTCTTTGGAAGACAATATTGAACAATTTGAAAAGGAAAATGAGGAATTAATTCAAGAAGTTGAAAACCTTAAGAGGTCTTCTAGAAAATGCTCATCATGTGAAATTCTCAAGCAAAAACTTGATGATTTAATCAAAACTCTTGAGAAGTTCACAAAGGGAAAAAACTCCTTAGACACTCTCCTTAGTCAAAAGACCAGTTTTAACAAAGAAAGTCTTAATTACACACTAAATAAAAGAAATTATTTTCGCAGAAACTTCTTTGTTAAAGAGCGCATAACAAGCCAACTAAAAATAACTAGCTATTATTATTAGGAAACAGGGCATGGAGTTTATTCTTATGTATATAAAAGAAATATAAATTTTAAAACCAAGAAGATTAAGGTTCCTAAAAGGACATATGTACCTGCTAACACACATAACCTAAAACTATTTAGGTGCCTAAAGTCAAGAATTAATGTTCCTTTTATAGGTATGCTTGAGAATTTAAAGTGAAATGTGGTACTTGGATAGTGGCTGCGCAAGACATATGATTAGAGATAAATCCAAGTTTCTCTTTTTAGCACTAAAGGAATGAGGAAATGTCACATCTGGAAAGAACTTAAAAGTAAAAGTCATGGGAAAACGTAATGTAGGTAAGAATCTTGAATCATGTATAGATGATATCTTATATATCAAAAGGCTTAAGCATAATTTTCTTAGCATCAATGAATTTTATGACAAATAAAACAAAGTTACATTAATTCCTCTTATTGTATTGTTGAAAATCAAGATGATAACCAAATTAAGCTAATTGGTAAGAGGTATGGAAACATTTATATGATAGATATTAACAATGTCTCTAGATACTAAATGCTTAGTTAGCTTAAATGATGACTCTTGGATTTGACATAAAAAGCTTGCTCATACAAGCATGGATCTTATAGGAAAACTTTCCAAGAATAATTTAGTTGATAGTTTTCCAAAACTAAATTTTATTAAAAACAAGGTTTATGATGCTTATCAAAAAAGGAAACAAACAAAAACCCTTTTTAAATTGAAAAATCTTGTTTCTACTACTAGACCATTTCAACTATTATACATGGACTTAATGGGTCCATCAAGAATTAAAAGTCATGGAGAAAATCTCTATGTGCTTGTAATTGTTGATGACTACTTAAGATTTACATGGACATTGTTTCTTCCATCTAAAAATAAATCTTTTGAAACATTCAAAAAACTTGCAAAATCTTTACAAAATGAAAAAGGAATGTTCATTGTAAACATTAGAAGTGATCATGGTGGAGAATTTGAGAACTTTGTTTTCGGTGAATTTTGTGAGGAAAATGGGATTAAGCATAACTTTTCATCTTCTAGAACACCTCAACAAAATGGAGTTATTGACAGGAAAAATAGGTGTCTAGAAGAGATGGCAAGAACTATGCTTAATAATATCTTTCTTCTAAAATCCTTTGAGGCTAAGGTAGTAAACATAACCTGCTATGTTATGAATAGAGCTCTCATAAGACCAATCCTAAAGAAAACCCCTTATGTTACAATGAAAGAAAATGAAATATTTCATATTTTTTATCTTCGATTGTAAATGTTTTATTTATAATAATGGAAAAGATAACCTTGAAAATTTTGATGCCAAATTTGATGAAGCCATCTTTATTGGATATTCTTCTAGTAGTAAAGCATACAAAGTTTATAACAGATGAACTTTGCTAGTAGAAGAATCCATACATATTATCTTTGATGATTCTTCTAGTATAAAAAAGGTGTCAAATAAAGATGATGAGGAGGAAGAGTCTTGAATGATTCAAAAGGAGAAAAATGAAGAAATGAAAAAAAGAAGAAAAGGCTGATGAATTTAAAGAAGCAACCTATACAAAAGATGTAGAATAAGAACCAATTCATGGACATGAAAAGGAATGGAGAATTATGAAAAGTCATCCTATTGATCAAGTTATTGGTGATATCACACAAAAGGTAACTAGAAGCTCACTAAAAAATATTTATGATCATCTAGCATTTCTATCTCAAATTAAGCCTAAAAACATATATGAAGTAATAATTGATGAACATTAAGTCTTGGCAATGCAAGAAGAATTAAACCAATTTGAAAGAAATGAAGTTTGGAAACTTGTGCCAAGACTAAATGATTATCCAATTATTAATACTAAATGGGTATTTAGAAATAAGTTAGATGAAAATGACATTATAATCAGAAATAAAGCTAGTTGGTTGCCAAAGGATACAATCAAGAGAAAGGCATTGATTATGATAAAACCTATGCACTTGTGGCTAGATTAGAAGCTATTAGAATATTATTAGCATATGCATACATGAAAGATTTCAAACGTTATCAAATGGATGTTTAAAGTGCTTTTGTAAACAATATTATCATGGAAGAGGTGTAGGTAGAACAACCTCCTCAATTTGAAAGTTATTTCTTTTCAAATCATGTATTTAAATTGAAAAAAGCTTTATATGGTCTGAAACAAGCTCCTAAAGCTTGGTATAAAAGACTAAGCAAATTTCTTATGGAAAAAAGTTTTTCAAGAGGAAAAGTAGATACTACCTTATTCACAAGACAAGTTCCTAATAATATTTTTCTTATTCAAATATATGTTAATGATATTATATTTGGTGCCACTAATGAATCTAAGTGCAAAGAATTTGCTAAGTTGATGTAGAGTGAGTTTGAAATGTCCATGATAGGTGAGCTAAATTTCTTTCTTGGGCTGCAAATTAAATAATCAACTGATGGTATATTCATAAGCCAATCAAAATACATAAATGGGTTACTGAAGAAGTTTAAAATGAATGAAGCTAAACCAGCTCCAACTCCTATAAGTATAGCAACCAAACTGGATCTAGATGAAGAAAACAAAAAGGTTGAGGTAACTATGTATAGAAGAATGATAGGATCCTTACTTTATTTAACTGCTAGCAAACCTGATATTATGTTTAGTGTGTGTGTATGTGCACAAGATTTCAAGCTAATATAAAAGAATCACATTTAATTGTTATGAAAAGAATTTTTAGACATCTTAAGGGTATACGTCACTTTGGTTTATGGTTTCTTAAACAAAAATTAAATTTCCTAATAAGATATTTAGATGCTAATTTTGCTGATAGTAGGTTAGATAGAAAGAGCACTAGTGGAGCCTGTTAATTTTTTAATCATTCACTAGTCTCTTGGCATAGTAAGAAACAAAATAGTATGGCACTATCCACTGCTGAGGTAAAATACATAGCAGTAGGTAGTTAATGTACTTAACTTTTGTGAATAAAGCAATAACTATCTGATTATGGACTCAGCTTTACAAGTATTCCTATCAAATGTGATAACACAAGTGCCATAAATCTTACCAAAAATCCTATCTTACACTCAAGGTCCAAACATATAGAAATAAGACATCATTTGCAAAGAGGAAACATTTCATTAGAATTTGTACAAATGGATTTTCAATTAGTAGACATCTTTACTAAGCCTCTTAGTGAAGATTGTTTCATTTTTATTAGAAAAGAACTGGGCATGATGAATTTTAATTGAGAAATGATTTATGTATTTGATTCATAATAACTGTACTAACTTAAGCATCAAAGATATCCCGAAAGGTTATTTTGCAGGAACAATCACTTATCTTTAGCAAATATTAACTTAATGCCAAGTATCAATCTTCCTTAGTGTCAAAAAGATGTTCTATGAAGTGTTTGAAAAGTAAAATGAAGTGAATAGTGATTTTAGCATTCAGAGAATCGAGTGGTGAAATAATTCTAGGAAGAAGAGTCGTGCAGTGAATCGATTTAGAAATTCAATGTTCCAAGAGGTAAATTAAGTGGTGAATCGATTCCAATAATGAAATTATTCTTTGGAAGTCTCAAATCAATTCATCAAGCAATTGGTAGCATGTGGAGGGAAATCTCGAATTTAATTTCTTCAAATCATGAATTGAGTGGTCAATCAATTCACAGATGATTGAATTCATCTATGAATCAATTCACAAATCAATTCATAGGGACCCTATTTAAACTCTACCATGTGATAACTATGTCATTCATACCCTATTTTTGCCTCTCTACTTCCTACAGAGTTATGCCTCTTCATCTTCAATCACACCCTTTCAACTCCTTCTCACTAAAAAACCTAAAACCATCATCTAGAAACCTTCTATCATCCATTCCAACATTATTCAACACATCAAACTTCTTGTATTCTGATTCCCTAATTCGAACCCAAAACCCTCCACCTACAACCCACTTTTGAAAAACCTTCTTATCTCCATCAAATCCTTTTTTACCATCATGGGGAAGAAAACTATGGCCATAAAATGTCCATGCACTAAATTAGGCAAGGGTAAGGGAAGAGTTTCAAGATCATCATCTTAACCTTACTCTCTATTGATCAAATCCCAAAAAAGGTCTATTACTCTAAGGTAACAACCTTTGAAAATTTTCTTTAATATATGACTAGAGAGATAGAACCCAGAAACCGCTAGGACATCAAATTTCTGAGAAATGAAAACCTAGAGATTTATCACATATTGGAAAACTTAGGACTCCTAAAATTCGTTGGTTATGTTATTGATGTTTATCCAAGTCTTATATATCAATTCTATGCAAATCTTAAAAAGAGTGGATAGGAAACATTACTTGAGTTATACTTTACTATAAAGGGTGAGGAATTTTCTATTGGTCTTTGAGAATTGGCTTTAGTTTTTGATATAAATGCTAACCTTCCCTTCACAAGTGCTAGAAGTATAAAGGAATATTCAAAGGGAGTTGCCATAAGAATGTTTTAGCCTCACTCTTAACCAAAAGTTATAAAGAACAAACTCCAAATTATAGGACTTTCAATAGAGAATAGAATCCTACATTACTCCATTGCAAAGATAATTCTCCTTAAAATGCATAACTTTACTCAAGTTAATGATCCTGAACTATTTCTTATATAGGCAATTAGAAACAATATTCCAATCAACTTTCCCCATTAAATCCTACTCCATATGTTCTCCCATGCTAATCGAGATTTTCTTTCGTATGGAATGATTTTAACTAAGCGATTCAAGGCTTCTAATGTACAAGTAGATTGGGAGGCCAAAGTTAACAAGTTTACAAAATCAAGAAGGTTGAAGGCCAAATATTTAAAATAAATGTCTCTTCAAAAGATTGAAGGTGTTTAGCGTTCTATTGAATGTAATATCCCTAGATAGTATTTAAAAAAAAATTTAAATTTTTTAAAAAAATAAAAAAAATGTATTAATATTTTATAGTTAAGCAAGCTTAATCTAAGAAAATATCATAATGGGCGACCCCTTAGGAAGTTGTTCCAAAATGCTTAAGTTAATTAGGAAAATTATGATTTTTAAGTTAATCCCTAGGGAGTTTTGAGAAAAATTAAGCAAAATAAGTGGAGTATTTAAAATTCTTCTTGGATCAATTTAGTATATTTCTTCAAGGCCTAATAAGTACTATTAAAAGTCCAAAAATAAGCTCAAGGACTAAATTGAACAATGACCAAAGAAAGTCGAGAAAAGTGAAATTATAAAAAATTTTGGGGCCAAATTGTAATTTTTCCTAAAAGACTTGGTTTAGCTCAAAATTTCTCCAATTTTTGGACACAAATATGGGCATAAATCAGCCCATTTGCACCGACTTTCCCAAGAAAAAAATCAAGGGAAAATCTCAAGAATTCTAGAAATCTCCTCACACTTCTTAAAAAAGGCCCTTCTCTTTCTATATATAGATAATCTCTTGAAAATTCAAGAAACTCCAGCACCATCTTCTCGCCTTGAGCCAGTTAAACCTCTGCTACCATAGGAGAAATAAATCAAGCTTCCAAGCCAATCTAAACACATAAATAAGAAGATTTAATCATAAAATTTCAAGGTAAATCACTTTCCTACCTTCTTTTTTTCCTTGCAAGAATCATTCTGAATTTGAAAAACTCATCTCCTTCCTCCTAAAACTAGAAACCTATCTTTGTAGAAGAGAGTTTGAAGCTTAGAAGGTTGCAACTTGAAGGTGAGTGGCAATTTTCCTTTTACCTTCAAACAATTTCTACAAGTTTATCTAGTTAAATACCACTTAGAATTGTCTATGGTGGATTGGATAATTGTGGACATGCATGGAAGGCATGGTTCTGAAATTTTTAGTTTTTGAAGCCTTTTGATAATAATAGGATGATACTAAGAAGTATGAGTGATTGAAACTTTGATTAAATAATCTTATGTGGTGATTGATGGCAAAAACTAGCAAGAACAAGTTTGTTGGCAGTGTTTCTGGAATTGCTGAAGCTACAGTACAAAGTCACAAATTTTTAGATGAAGATATAGTTCCTTAAAAATTCCAAACCATTCATTTATTAACTTTAAATGATGTTAGGATGCATATAAAAATTATTTATAATTTTATGAAATGATTAGAAACTCGAAATAGGAATCTTCATGTGCATAGGTCCAGACCAGTCAGAAATAAAATGTTGAAATTTTTGCTTCTGTAATTGAATTAATTGTGGCCCTTAAAAGTGCTGAAAAATTATGAAAAAATTTCTGGAAACCCTTCAATATGTTATAAAAATCTTTGAAAAATTTCGTGGCAATTGAAGTTCATTTGTTTAGTCAAATAAATTCTTATATTTCGGAACTCTAATGCTGTCCAGTACTGGAACTGATTTGGAAGGGCCTAATCCACGAATTTTCTGGGCAATTTTTACAGACTTTTTGTGAAATATAAAGCCTCAATTTGGTTAATATACATGTTAAGGACATTCTATAAAAATTTAGTTATTTTTAGAGTTACTTTGGATACCATAAAAGGTTTCCCATTACAACATATCCCTTGTTACCCTATTCTGGAACACAATATGTGAATAATGAATTAGAGTGAGGAAATATAGGAAAAACTTGATATTTGACATTTTGATGATGCATTGTTGTGTTATTAGAACATGCTTAGATAGTGGAATGTTAAATTGAAATTAAATAGATATTATAGAAAATTTAGAACATGACATTAAAGTAAGACTCCTAAGTATTGGAATAGGATAAATATATAATTCCTTAATACTCAATTCTTGTATTTTTGTTGAATGAATGTTTTGTATGTATGATTGTTATTGTGTGTAATGATTAGAAATGGATATTATCTAAATGTCTAGTGGGTGCATTGGACCATACCCACATGATATGATTATGTATATGCCTCGAAAGGCTAGTGGACCCTGGAGCATTGTTATGCTTCTGAGTCTTGTTTCCTATAATTTATGGGGGGAGAACTACATCCTTCTGAATGAAAGAGAGGTGTGGTAAGGGTTGGAAGGATAAAATTAGAAGCTTCGGCCTTGGTGGTGAGGGATAAGGTTGGACCGAAGATATAAAGAGAAACCTCATACTTGATTAGCCATTTGTTAATATCCAATCTAATCATTCCTTACTTGTATGTTTTAGATGGGATTCTCAGTGGATGATACTGGAAAAAAAATAAATTAAATCTTTAGTTTAATTGATGATCCTACAATATAAGAATAGTATGATAAAAGGATAATTGTTACTCACTAAGTATTTTAAATACTCATTGCTTGCTGTGTTTTCTTTTCTTTTATAGAGGATGAACTTGGACCCGCATGGACAGCTTGACACTTGCTTGAACTCCTGGTTGTCACCATAAGTCAGTAATCATTGCATGAAATGTTTTTGAATACTATACATACGTCCTGATATGCATACATATAAATGTTTTGTGACATTATGTGTAATACTAATAGTATGTGTATTACTATATTTTTTTATATATGAAAAAAAATTATTACATTCAAGTGTTATGAGTCAATGTGATAAAATAAGGCTTGTAATGGTATTTAATTAATAATATTTTATTAGTTAGATACCTTTACGTCGATCACGATGGCCGTAGGAACAATTTGTGACATTGAAAGAGGAGAAGTTGCTAAATAAATTGACATGCAAGCCTTAAAAGAACATATCATTACACTTCATCAAGAAACAAGTAAAGAACTCAAGTTATATATCAAGCACCAACTCAAAAAACTTTGAAGCAAGCTGAATATTGCTAAAGAAGGTGATGATAACTCTCTTAAAGATGAATACACTTTCTCCCCTACAGTAAAAAGAAGGACAAAAAGGAAAGCAGGAAGCCATTCCCTCAGAGGAAGAAGGAGGAAGAGACTTTGAAGCCACTACTTTAGACAATAAAGAAAAAGGGGACAACTCTGACCATATGGTAATGATAAGAAAAATGTTTACTATTTTATTTTCTCCTATTTTATGTCTCTTAGATGTTACATGTGCTTAATTTTACAGAATATGCCTTGTTTTATAATTTTGGATTGATTTTACAATTTTTTGAATTTATTTAGTAAATGCTGGATTTTGACACTATTTCTATTTTCAATCATATCTTGGGCTTTGGATGTTAGATTGAGGCAAACTTTATATTGATGAAAAGATAAAAGAAAGATCTACAAGTTTTATGTTTTTGTCAAAATCTAGTTTAGACTCCTTCAATCCTTTACTTGGTTGACAAGCTAAAGCTGTATTTATATCCTAATTGAACCCATTTGTGTATTTAGGTCATATCTGGAGCTATAGTGGTCTGATTAACTTGAAACCAGCACCTTAAATTTTTAGAAGACACAGGCTTACAACTTTTATGTTTATGAATTTTCCAGATTTCATTGATTTTATGGACTTATTCTGCTTGGAAGATAAGCCTATGAAAATTCATTGATTTATCTAATGAAGTTAATTAACTTGTAAAACAAGTCTATCTGGACTTCTAGAAATTAGGAAAGCTTTCTTCTAGAAATTGTAATCCTAAGAGACATCTAATCCTAGTCTAATAAGGTTTTAAGCTAATTAGGTTATATAAATAGGCAATAAAGCTAAAGAGAATAACACAATTCAGATTACACACAATATTCAGCAGCCAGTTCCCTTCTTCTTTTTCTAGCTCTCTTATTCTTCATTAATGGAAGCCTAAATTTGTGGTTAATTCAAGGAGTTGAGGCTCTTCTCTTGAGGATTGTGAGATCATGATTTGTAATGTTAACTTTTCTTAATTAATTTTTCTCTTTCTCTATTTACTTGTATTGAAAGTCTTGAGATTCATTGTGTTAGATGTTGAATTGATATAATTGATATTCACTTTCATGATTTTTGATTTCTTTGCTATTTTGTTATGAAATTATGATTGATAAATCATAGTTTTATGCATAGGGACAGAGGGTTAAGGAATTAATTTAGAGATTTCTAATTTGGTTTCTCAAATTAACAGAATTCTATTCATAAATTAATTTTGATCTAGTTTAGAAATTATAGTGATTGCTTAATTCAACTAATCTTAATTAATCAAATCTTAAGCAATTGTCTAGCGTAAAATTCATGAATTATTGCAAGGATTCCAAGTAATTCAAGGTTGAAGAATTAATTAGAAAAAGTTAAATCTTAATTAATCTATGATTAATCCAATTTAGAGCTCTCAATTTCCTTGAATCGGCTTTTTGATTCCATTGATTTATTTTCTGTTTTATTTCTATCTTAAGTGTTTAATTTTGTGCTTATTACATTATTTAATTCGTGTAACCAACCCCCTTCCTAATTTTAATTTTGTTCTGTATATTGCATAATATAGCATTTTGCATACACCACAACATTTTGATTATGTTTTTGCATAACAACACTCTATTTTCATTACATTATCATTCTTTTTTGCATTAATTCTTCATCTTTTCATTACATAAATAATTGAACAATTATGCATATATTGTTAGAAACCATTTAGGAAAGATAAATTCAAGGGATCACTAGGGGTACGACTTGGTTATGCCACTATTCTACATTATCTTATAGCATACCAGTTTTAATATAATTTTAGTGCATTGTGGTATGCACATTAGGTAAATAATTAGATGTAATTGTTCCCTTAGCCCCATAATGCCCCTAGGATTTAATTTTGGAGGACAGTTCTACTAACTTCATACAAATATGCTTCATTGAATATTATGTTTTATTGGTTATGTTTTGCTAGGTGTTATGTTGCATATCTGTGATATTATATTTCACTTTTCGATTGATGCCAAAAAGAGGAGAAAATATGTGGTAAAATCTGAAAAATGGCATTGGTATCGTAATCGAAAAAATGGCATGAATTGAGGGGAAGCCAATTTGTGAAAATTACATTTAATTTCAAAGTGGTTTATCCTCATCAAAAAGAGGGAGATTGTTAAACTTAGCCCCATCTAGAAGTTTTAATGATAACAAAACACTTTGATACTATTGGACTTGGCACTTGTTCAACTAGAATCTTAGTACAAAAAGTGAAAATCAAAGAATGAAGATCTTGTCAAGCTTAGTTAAGATTCTAGTTAGGTTCATAGGGAAATATTGTGAAAGAGGAATCAATCATTAAGGGGATTCAAGTTTTTCATAAAAAGAAAACATCAAATCTTATGTCTAAAATCTTTAGAAAATGAGATTAGTTTGTGCTTTTAAGAAAATTGTTATTTTTCATCTTAGATCTTGCAAGAAAACCTTTTTCCTAAGCATGAATTGATTCACTAATGGTTTCTAGGCATTTAAAGAATAAACTGGAATGCTTGAATCAATTCACCAATCGATTCTAGGCATACAAGGAGCTTTTAACGTAAAATGAATTGATTCACTAATCGATTCATGATTTCAAAAATTTTGAATTTTATCTTCTAAGAATTGATGGATGGACCTACTCTTCATTTCATATCTTTTGCTCAAACTTTGTCTTAAAAAGGGTTGAATTGATTCACTAATCAATTTTGTACATCCAGTGCTAAAAATAGGGTTGAATGAATCAATTAACTAATCGATTCACCACATAAGTTTTTCAAGTATGAATTGATTCACTAATCGATTTATTGAGACTTTTTCAAAAATTCAAAAATTGCCTAAATTGATCCACTAATCGATTCACAAGGTGCAAACTGCTTTGTAATGACTATATTTTCTGAGTAATGGCCTTTTTACTCCTCCAACCTCTATATAAAGGTTTCTTTTCAATTCAAAAACACAAGGGATGGTTATATTGTTACATAGTCACAAGAAATATTTTTTTCTCTTTTTCATAACTTGAAAATCCTTGAGCTTATTTGATTGAAACATTCCTTTCATAGTGCTTCATTGTGTAATCCGTCTTTTAGAGAATGAGAGCTACTTTATTGTATTAAATTCTTTCAATTATTGTACACTAGGGTGAGGCATCCCTAAGGACTTCAAGAGTGGTGAATATCTTAGGAAATTAAAGTTCTGAGAGATGATTCCTTAAAGGACTTGTGAAGGAAAAATAGAGTCTATACTGAGACTTTTTCAAGTGCCCTTAAATTTGAAAGGATAGTGATCTAGAGTTCAAATCCAATTCAAAAAGGCTTGGTAGTGGATGTACACCTTGGAGTGATGGATTTTCAAGGCTGGAATCACTATAAATAGCAATATTTGAATTTTCTCCTCCCCATATATTTATTTACTTGTTGTTGCTCTATTTTTCCTAATTTTTCTATTGGTATCCTAAATGTGCATACATTATATCTTTAACTTCACCTTTCATTCTTTCAAAGAATCATTATTGTTACTATTGCTGAAAAATTTTTAAAACCCAATTTACCCCATTTATGGGTAAAATTTTAACTAACACATAGGTGCTTAACAAATGAAGCCTTTATTAATTAACTCTTGGAACTATTTCTTAAGTTTCTTTAATTCGATTAGACTCATTCAATATAGGAATGGATATTTGATCTATTCCTAAGACCACTTTAATACCAAATTCAATTCCACAATCTGGAGGTAAACCTAGTAACTCTTCTAGAAACACAATAAGAAATTCACATACCATAGGCGTATTGCTAATTTCAAGAAAAGGCTAATTCATATTTCATATTATAGCACAAAGCATTCACCTTGAAGAAGTTTTTAAGCTTTGATACTAGAGATAATTCCCGAAATGCTTTTCTTCCTAAAATGTAATAAAAGAAGCTTTTTTTACAACAAAAGTGACTATTTTGTTAAAACAATCTACTTGAGCATGTTATTTTGACAATCAATCCATTCCTAAAATGATATTATAATCTACCATTTCTAAGAGGATGCAATCAACATGCATGGTTTCTTCATGTATATGAACATAACAATCATAAATAAATTAGGTGGTCATCAAAGTTTTTCCTACTTGGGTAATAACTGGCAATGGATCTATCAAATATTTGGGTGATTTGGATAATAGGGAAGTAAGTTTCATAAAAATAAATGAATAGGTAGTTCCTAGGTTAATCAAAACATAAGCTTGAAGATTTTCAACAAAGAGTTTACTTGTAACAATAACATTTGAGCATAGGCCTCTTATTTGTTTAGATTGAACACTCTAACTTAGTTTCAAGTTTTTCCCTCTTGCACTACCACTTCCACTTGGTCATTGGGTGTATTAATGTCACGACTTGTCTTGATCATGACTGACATAGATCCCAATACTAGTTTCTACAAGCCTTACACTTTTTTTTACCTAATAGAAGTTTCCAAATTTCAAGGGAACTTAAATTTTTTATTATGAAATTTTGTAAAAAAAAGGATAAAATCTCCTTTATTTTTGGACACTTCTTGAGAATCATGCATTCTATAATACAAAACCTATTTAATTTTCAAATACGACAAAATCATACACATGCACCATACAACACAACTTCAACACATGTATAGCTAAATGACTCAACACATCATAATTAGAATCGACATTTCAATCATTAATTCATTTCTAATCATATTTGAAGACGATTCTCAATTGTCAAATCTTCAATCCAAGCAGTCTTTGAATATTCGTGGATGCATCAAGCTCAAATATACTCACCATGACTTGAAAATATTGGAGATAAAATAAAATGAGTTACAAGAACTCAATGAATATATATCTACTAATATCTGGCTAGACATTCGTAAGTTAAACATGTATTAAATTAAAATATTAACAAACCAATATTTTCCTAGACTAAACACAAACAATTCATCTCATTCGCATTAAAGTCATTGTAATCATGTTAAACAAGGATATCCAACCACAAAGAGAAACTCCAATATCATAAAACATCACCAAATAGTAACAATAGCCATACATGTAGGCACTATCTCATTTCAAGGCTATTTCTATGCTTTTTTAACTATTTGCCGAAATTTACCATTCGGTTGTCATATCAATTCTATACCCTTCATAATTATCTATTGAGAATTATCCTTCCCACTTTCATACTATCCATCACCATTTACGCCTTTCAATGCCATTATTAGCATGATTCTCAATTAGTAAACACAAGAGAGCTTAACTTTAACATCGTAATTATATATATAGCATTGCAATACAAGGTCATAATTTCATCACTGGACAATATCATACACATAGCAATATAGGCATTCCTATAAAATATTATTGAGTTTAATTGCAACCCATCAATAATTATTGCCACAGATTTTGTTGTACACTCTAATCACTTATCATTCATCAATAGCTAATTACTCTTATACCATGAAACTAAATTCATAGAATGAATATAAAATCTATATTACTAATAAGAAAAATACAATTAAGTCATCTTATATTAAGTTAAAATCAATGGTAAGATATATACTCACCTGGTGGGGTGTATCTATTGTAGGAGATTTAGAGTGGTTAATCCTTATCTTCCTCTTATCTTCCTAATTCATTATGTATAATAACATTATGAATATAAGAATACTATCTATGTTCTTTCTAAGCATCATAAACTCAATTTCCAAATCTTAACATGATAGTATCTCTTGTAATCACTTTCTTGTAATTTCTAATATAGGCTTATATCATCAATCACTATACAAAATTATGTGCTTATTAACTTACATATATTTTTAACTTCTTGTATAGAACCAAGAAAGTTACTTTTACTAAGAACTATCCACAACTAGTTTCAATCATATGGTCTTATAACTCTGTAGCATAAAATATCATCCTTTAGATATATTGCTAAAAATCCATAAAATAGGTTTTCTTGAATCAAGTTGGAATATTTCAAAGTATGAAAGTGTAATATTCCATAATCATTCAAATCATAATATTCCAATACCTTATATCACAAAACTTTTATTGTTTTGAAACCATCATCAAATATTTGAAAGCTACTCATAAAAGACTCCTCTAATTTACACTTTTACAATCAAAGCTATTTAGATTTTATGCTCTAAATTGACTTCATTGGTGTAAATCTAACATTCTAAAACTCTCTATCACCTTATCTTAACCTTCCATAACATAATATATCATTTTTCAGAAGCACCAACCAACATATAGTGTCAAATTTCTATTTTAATTATTATTATCTTTTTAACAGGTCACCTAAATTAGCTAGAATCAAATGGGTTCACAGTACGTATTACTTCACCACAATTTGAAAACTTCATCCTCAGCTCACCAGCGCCGGAATCATCTCTCATCACCGGCAAGGAGAGGAGCTATTGGTTTGCCCTCTAAAAGGAGAAGAACCACTGTCCTGCATGCCCCTAGTCTCCTTCACGCCACCAGTAGTTGGGGAGAGGATGGAGGCTACTCTGAGCGGTGCCTGGAAGTTGAAACCCGCCAGAATGATTGCTGGCCCTGTCGCAAAAAACACAGCCTTCTTGCGTTCTCCCAGCCACTGCATGGGGCAGCACCGTTGCCCTTTGTGCAATTTCGTTCACTTCCGGCGGCAACAATAGTACGCGAGCTAAGGGAAGCTGGTAGCAACATGCAACCGGTCAGAGAGAAGAAGCAAGACATATGGAGACAGAGAGGGAACTATGTGCGGGGATGAAAGAAAAAGACCAGGAAAAAGTCCAAAAAGTTGAGTTGTGTACTGTTGTGTGTGTACTCAAAAAGAAAACAAAAAATTTATAGAAGAAGGAGGTAAAGGCGGTAATAGAAAGAATTGGCTACAAAAATGTAGAAAAAGAGAGACGGCAACCCGGCATGGAAATCGAGAAAGAGCTGTCCGAAAACATCGTAAAAAAGAAAGAGAGTAGATTTTTATGAAATATAGAGAGACAACAAGTAAGGTAAAAAGGAAAAATAAAAATAAAACAATAAAAACAGCAACTATCTTTTTTTTAAAAAAGAAAAAGAAAGAAAGACACTAAAACCGAGAAAAGAGGGGGATCGACTTTATGCTGAAAAGGAAAATTATTTCCAACTTTCTTAAATTTAAAAAATTTCATAATAAATATTTCAATATTTTTTAATTTCCAAATAGATTTTATAAAGGATAAATAATTTATCTATAGATCCTCATAAAATCATTTCAAACACATCTTAATTTAATTTAATAATGGCCATATATAAAAAAATACATAAATTTTAATTATTATTATAAACATCATTTTTATCTCAAATTTTTTAATACAAAAAATAAATTGAAAACTACATATTAATCAAATAAAACAACTATTTTTCATCATTGAAATTTATAAAATTTAAATATCCTAAGATATTACAATTAAGGCCTAGGATTAATTAGTGGATTTATAGATGGATATGTTATGATGGAGGATAATTCACATTATAACATGAAGGATTTCTTAAATATTCTTTTTTCTTGTGGCCTAGCTAACCATATTGATAACACACAAGATTAGTTTAATTACATGATCCCTATTGTTTATTTCCACATTGAATAAACTTGAATGATTTGCCTTTAGGGTTCTTTCTACCTTAAGATTGCCTTTTTACCAAAACTAAATGGAGTATTCAAATGAAAAGGAAGGATACTTTACTTTCTTCCTCTATGTGGCTCACTAAAAGTAGCTATAGGTTGAAACCCCAAGGTCATTTAACTTTTCCCACTATATGGCACATCAAAGGATTGAACTCCTTATAATCAACTAGGTGACTTGTGCCCCCAAATTAACCACTCTTTTTTCTCACTTGAGCTTTCCTTTCTTTTCTATATTTTATACTATATTCAATATTAAGAGCTTGATTAATAACATCTTGAAAAGTTATGGTTTCAGTGATATGAGTAGAATTAAAGAAGTGGTCATGAAGACTATAAGCGAAC
Organism: Sindora glabra; assembly: GCA_020226215.1. Classification (NCBI taxonomy): domain Eukaryota; kingdom Viridiplantae; phylum Streptophyta; class Magnoliopsida; order Fabales; family Fabaceae; genus Sindora; species Sindora glabra. Next base: position 63,362,875 of record CM035232.1, on the reverse strand, counting down.
CTTTACACCTTTGTTCTTTTATTAGGAATAAGAAGCTTTACAAAATGGGATAAGCCAATAAATTGAGCAATATATTTACTAACTGACATTGAAACTTGCTTTAAATATACAAACTCCCTAATTTTTCCTTCATAAATGCTAGATGGTAAGAATTGATCAATAAAGAGCCCTTGGAATGTTATTCATGTTAAAAGAGGCAAGGAGGTTTCTCTATTCCCTATGGTGCTTATGAATTAAAAATAAACAACATCTTCTAACTAGTAATCAACAATTTCAACAAGCATTTAATCAGAATAAGAAAACATTTTGCAAAAACTTTTAATCTGGCTAAGAAATTAATGTGGATTTATATTTGAATATGTGCTAAAGAATTTAAAAGGCTTGAATTTGTTGAATTCACGTATGATAGATAATTTTTAGGTTAGGACATCCTTTGGTGGAGTTTAAATTCTTTCTTTTTTTATACTTTAATTGAAAGGTTAATCCTTTTATTCACTACACTATTCCTGCTCTTTTCTTAGCAAAGAATTTAGACTACATTTGTCAAGATCTGTTGTCTAAAAGTGATTGCCCATGGAAGGATATCCTAATAGCTATTTCTCCTATGTCTACCAGTATGAGTCTAAGACCCTCTAGATGATTTTTCATCACTTGGATCATTGGCTCAACAGCTACTAAATTTTATCATTCCAAATATTTAGAGAAAAGAGCAAATGTCTAGCACATACATATATAAGCATTCTTATAGGCAAATATTCCATAAAAGCTCTACTACCATAATTTAACAAACCTTCGTGTCTGTTAAAATGGTATTAGTGATAAGTGTTCCCAAGTACACACATACCATTGATGCAATTTTGATTAACACCTAAGTGAGCAACTATAACTAGATCTTGTGCACCTTATCCTAAGGCACTTCGTGCCTACTTATTTTCAAGACCATGCTTACATACCTCTTTGTCATAACCCTTCTAATCGTGATTGGCATGGATCTTATTTTTTAGTCACCACAAGCTTTCTAAACTTAATGTGGCATTATAATGCATTTACTAACAAATAGTTTAGTTCTAAATTATCCAATTTTATAAAATTACTTATATTTACAAAAATCAAAAGATACATAATATAGATTATTTATGAAGTTATACACAAAATTCTAATTACACACTACCCATCCTAACTAGCATATCTAAATTCCAAGGCTACACCAAGATGAAATAATGACATTTATTATGAAGCTATTAATAGTGGCTAGGGAGCTTTCATAGGTTCATCTATAAAACATTTTAAACTAAAATAGTGAGATAGAATCTTAGTAAGCAAATAACTCACTTAAATAGAGATTATTATAAAAATCAAGTGTATTTCTATTTAAGCACCATAACATTCATCATTTATTATAAATAAATAAATAATTTGACAAGCAATAAATAAATATGAAATTCCTTCTTATGCCTTTTGAGTCATCCTTATCCACCTACTAACTCCATCTTTGTCCCAAAAGAATCCCCTTTATCCTTCCACTAACTAGTCCCTCTATCTAGAACAATAATCTTACATCTTTGTTATATCACCCTCGCCTCAACTCATTTTATCAATTCCTCATAAATTTCTTTACAATAATTCCATACTATATATGACTACATAATTAGGTGATCATATAACTATATCATGCATCACTTCACACTAATAACCTTATAGCATTACACATAATTTAGATATAAAAGATCATCATTCAAATTTAAAAGGCTTAGGTAATTAAGTATGTTACTTGAATATATGACTATCAAAATTAAATGCATATTCAAGTACCATATTTGAATAAAGGGAACTTAAGAGGTTATGGTAGCTTAGTATTCAAGTATGGTACTTAAATATAGAGCACTAGGTTGATTCATTGAGGCTATATTTAAATACCATATTTGAATATGGTTAAACAAAGAAGAAAGGTCATTTGGATATTCAATTATAATATTTGAATAACACCTTGCACCTCATATTTCCAAGGTAATATTCAAATACCATAGTCTATTATCAACTAGAGTATTTTTAGAAATTTAACAAGTTGTCCAGCAACTTTAGCATATTTCATAACTAAACTTCTATATAACACCTTACAATTGAATTTTATCAACAACCTATATTCATAATCCATGTATAATAGCATAAACAACATCCATAACAAGCATCAATTTCCAAGCTAATAACAACATAAACTTAATATTATTCAAAGTCTAATAAACTATCAATTTAACTTAAATTAAAGGATTTAAGCAAGTTATTGACTTGCATGGGATGGTGGAAGTTATGAAAATGATGAAGATTGCAACTCAAGCATCCTATTAACCTAAACTAGACATAATAAGAATAATTCTAACTTTTTAATTTTCCTTTAAAAGGTAAGACCTTCAAATCAATGATTGAATTTAGGTTTTTGGATGAAATTTAGCTTAGAAGAGTTGGTAATTGAGTAAACCTTGAGTCCTTTAGCTAATTCCCACCCAAGTTGATATATTTTAAAAAATGAAAGTGAAATGGAGGAAAAGAACCAAAAAATAGTAGCAAAAATAGGGAGAGAGAAAAGAATATTTAGGGGATTTTAAGGTGTAAAAGGTATTATGGTATTTTAAGGCTAAGTAAGGTTTAAATTGAAAATTTTGAACCTAAATGTCCTCTACACATCTTTTTTGAAATCTTATTTCATTAGGCTTTATATTTAATTATATTTTAGCTATATTTGACATAAAATCATATCTTTTTTAGTTTAAATATTATCCTAAACTTATCTGCAACTTTCTTAATTATTGGTAAAATTCCATAATTACTAATAAAATAAAGATAATAAAATTCTAAAATATTAGGAGTGTGACAATAATATAGTGAATGTGATCCTATGATTGACTTTTCATATTCTTGTTTTAATTTTTTTCAACAATGGTGTTAAAGTTAATTTCTATACTATTGCATGGCTATGATTTGTGTAAAATTTGTTGACAAATTTGGACATTGTTTTTGGATTTTAGAATAAAAAAGCTATGAGAATTTATGACAAATTTTCATCTTACAATGATAAATTAATAAAAAATTTTCTAAGTAATTTACTCTAATTTTTTTAAATAATTTGCACAAATTATTTGGTTATTAGTGTATGAATTTATAATTTTTTGGATTGAAACCTAAAAATTATGAGTTCCATGACTTTCTAAAAGGAATTTGCAAAATTAGATCAAATTCATGATGTATTTCATCAAGTTAGTTTTAGGTTTCATCTCAAAATGATAAATCTAAGCTAGCCAATGCATTGATTAGATTATTTTTGGATTGTATAATAATATGAAACAACAAGTATAAAGAAAATATTAAGATTTTATTTTAGAGAAATTTATTTATCATTGAATTATTTTTTTCCATAAGTTTTCTTCAAATCCTCACATGTCTTAATCAAGTATTTAAATTATATTGAAAATTCTTAAATTTTTTTCAAAATATGAAAACTGAATAATTTGAATCAAGTCTAAATCCCAAGTTGCAAATTCAATTCAGTAGAGAAAATTACTGGTGAATTATTATGACTATATTTTTTATGCAAAATTCAATCTTATTATTCATGCAATCATTAATCTATTTCATTTTTCTCCTAGACAAATGTTATGTGTTGTCCAAATTTATGCTTTAATGAATTTGAGCATTTAGGTGATGGATAATCAAAGTAAACGTGATGTTGGGGAAGGACTAATTATGAAAAGTCATATAAAACTTCACTCAACTTAGCCTTGGAGATAAGATCCACACCAAATCAAATTGAGGTAAGAAACCAATGAAGCCCTAGTTAATTTTGAATGGCTTTGATTGCAATGATTTTCAATGGTTTGATAATACCATAAAATTCATTATACATGATTCTATTTTTCAGCCTTGTGGACTTATGATTTAAAAGTCAAGAATTGGTATTAAGAAAATAGGCTAGATATGGTTATACTTCAATGACATGATTATTAGCTATGGTTAGGCTATAGATAGTTAGCAATCACAAGCTTCAATAACTAGGTTAATTAACAATAATATGCTATTAAAATGGTTCCATTGCAATGAAATAATTTTGATAATGATTGATTTAATTTTTTATGTGATTATGAGTTTTATGTCTCCTAAATTACACATCATGTTATTTGTTTTTGAAAATTGCATATAAAAGTACATATTAGTAATAATTTTGACTAAATGTAATATTATTTGTAGTTTTATCCAATTACTTATAAAAACATCCTTCAACCACATAAAGTATTATGGGAATCAAATTGTTAATAATATTTGTGTTTTGGATAAATAAATTATATATTTTGAACATCTTACCTTATGAATTTGATACAAGGTAAATTTTGCATGGAAATCTTGAGGAACATGTCGTGCAATAATGAGAAAAAATAAAATTATTAAAAGCTATATATCTAATCATTGTAAGATTAAAGAACCATGGGATATCTAACTTTTAAAAGGAGGTGAAAATACCAATTATTATTTAAATTGAGCATTAATTGAATAATTATTTCATATTTTGTATGGTTTTAACTTTACTTATTGTAAGAAAAATCATGGAAAAAAATATGGTTTTGTATATATTCTTAAATTTTAGATACTTTATTAGCGTTAAATTTAAGAATATGATGTTTTCAATAGATCCCATTGTGTATTTTGGTGTGACAAGGAATGCACTTGTTGTGGGACTAATCATGATAAAAATTGTATTGTATTACTAGATTTTAAAAGCTCTATTAGTGTTAAATTTAAGAGTGTAATACTATTTAATATAAACTTACATGCATGTTGTAAAAATGGCATATTTTGTAAGGAAATAATTAACATGAATAATGTGATTACATGTGTAATAAAAAAATTTCTCAAACAAATTTATTATATTATTATTATTTGGGATTAATAATGAGGATTAGAAGTCTCTAAAAGGTTATTTTAGGCTATCATAAATTATTTATATTTATTATTAAACATTTTTTAATGATTGTGTATTCGTCTATCATATGACAATTTTATGGAAAGTTTGACTATAATAGTTGTTATTCTTGAAAATTGGTTTAAAAGGTTAATACGTAATATTAAGTTTTAAAAGTGTCATTTCTAGTCAAGTTTCATGAAATAGAAATTAATTACTTTTATACTTTTCATTTTAGTGAAATTAATGTTTATATATTAACTTATATTTGAGTTTTATGCTAATTGAATATTTTGTAAAACTTAACTTATATTTTCATAAACATTTGTAATGGTTTGATATTTGTAGTTTGATTGGTTGTGCATTCACCTATTATGGAGTTATGATATTCTTAAAATAAGGAGAATGAAAAGGTCTTAGAATGAAACCCCTTTTGTGAGATATGATTTTTTTGCACAAAATAAATGTTTTATCTTTTCTTTTTGTTCTTTGTATATTATTTTAAAAAAATATGGAAACTTATAGAATTGTTATATCCTTATTGCAATATTAAAATTAAAAATGTGATTAGTCCCATGTGCTTCCACTATTAATGGCATATTGCTTACTTAAGTCTTTTGTTTATATGTTTATACCCATATATATACTTGAGTTGTTATGAAGTGAAGGTTAAGCTCCTAAATGAAAGGGTGAAATCCTGTTATGTAGAAATTTTCAATTGATAAAATCCTTTATGGATATATGATTATAACAGTAGCAAATACTATTTTGTGACTAATATCAAATAGGCATTTATAGTTACATCAATGGGATAGTGTACTCACTCATTATTATGTTTAAACTATTAATTAATAATCCATTGTAGATATGTGGCAATGATAGTATGAGGTATTATTTTATAAATAATTTTGGATAGACATTTATGATATATCTCAATTAGAATAAACGAATTAAATCTTTTTATGAGGTGATAATTTAGAATAACAAAGTTTGATTTTATTTTTTATGGGTTAACATTTGTAAATAGGTCTTATATGGTGTTTAAGAGACTACTGCTATTGCCTATTTCTCTTAATTATGTTTAGAAAGAAAAATGATAAGTTTTATACTTATAGTGATTGCTATATGATCCTAGTACTTTTACTATTTAGAGTTTGATTAGCTCAAATTCGATAATAAAACCTTATGATATATTATGTTAGTGGGAGTGTTATAATTTAATTATATAGTATGCTAAATATATTATATGAGTGGCCACATATTAAGTATACCCAAAGTATTCACACTATAGGTCTCTATATGTATGTTAGGTATGCATATGTTAACCATTACTTAATAAATGCATAGGCTTAATTTAGCTTTATGATGTATTAGATTAGTGGGTGTATGCATATGCCATGCTTGTTATGGATGTATATGATTTATTATGTTAATGTTGTCATATTTGTTAAAAGTGCACATTATGGTTTAGCATCTAAAGATATTTTGACCTTCTCTCATTTATTATGTTAAGATTATCAAATTTCATTTACCATTTTAGGTGAATGCTTAGATTGTAAAGTTGAGATATATATTTGATCACATTTACCATCTGTATATATCTCGATTACTCTATATCCACTTTTTGTTTTGGTTATTAAGTTGTAAGTGTTTATATATGTGACATTAATATCCTTAATGGATATAATGATCCTCATTTAAAAGGCCTATGATCTTGCTTTAGATTTATAGTTGTAATAATGTCTTGCTTATTAGTTGAAATTCCTTATTATTATAATCAACAATTTTGTTTGTCTAATTATGATGTTAAAGTGAGAGACTAATAGAATTATTTTGTAAAGTAGCATAATTAATGATAATTTAAAGGCTTGGATTAATGAATGCACAATAATATAGAGCATTTTGGTTAAGCCCAAGTCAGTAATCATATTGTGATTAGGCCCTACTTGGATACTTAGGCCTATATGGATGTTTTATTTTATAGTTTTTTATTTTTGGTTTTTCTATAATACGTAAGTTGACTTAGCCTAGTTTACTAAAAAAAAGTCCCAAGTCTCACCTTATTCATGTTTGTGGTTGCCCCACTGAAACTCAAAGCTTGTAATGTACATAGAGCATGAGAGTTAGATAACTCCTTCCTAACTCTTCATAATCTATTCTTTATATTTTCATATTTGGGGAAATAAAATAAATTTGAACCTAAACACAAGTAGATCTAAAATATAGAGATATTCTATGATCAGAGATTGTATTAGATCCATTATCAAGGATATCTTATTAACATTCAAGTATTATTTTCCATTATAATTATTTCCTATTTATTAATTTGCACAAACTTATATGCTATATAATATAGTGAATGTGATCATATGATTGGCTTTTCAAATTGTTGTTTTAATTTTTCCAGTACTAATGTCTTTATTATATTTTACATGAATTACATGCATAGATTGTAAGGCTTATAGGAAGCCACTTCATGATTGGTTCCTACGATAGTCACATGCTCAAAGTTAAGGCTTAACAAGGAGATTTTTTTAGTAAACTATTTCATCCTAAATCTTTTAAACTAGATTCAAAATTGTTTTAATTTTATTTTTGCCCAGGCCTTTTTTAACAAATGTGTAGGTTTACCCTAAACCCTAAAATCTAAAGAAAGTTAGGCCATTTTTTTACCTTAAGGATTCAAAAGTATTTTTTATATTCATATTTCTCCTCAACCCAATGCTTGACACATTAGATAAAAAAAACTTAAAGAGTAATTTAGTTCATGTAGAAAGTAAATTTTTGTGGCAAGTTGAACTTCATAAAAAGTAAATTCCTTTGTAAACTTCCTAATAAATGCTCAAAGTTACTTAGTTAATACTAAGGAATTAAAATTTCCTAGGAATTAACTTATGTTTTGGTTAACTCAATTATGAACTTCCTAAAAAGAATTATCATACTTTTTAAAATTTTAATATAAAATATAAGAAATATCAATAAATGTTAATCATTGCAAAAAAATTGTGATTTACTAAGAAATATTAAAACCCTTACTAATTTTATATGCATAACTTAGCACTATTAGAGTAACTAGTCTCTATAATTTGAACTTCATAATCTAATTGTTTATTTAATGCCTTACAAGTTAAGTATGACTTAACGAAGAGGTAGAGGGGTGTTAGGAGATTAAAGGATGGTGCAAGATGAGGCACAAGGTCTACCAACAGAAAGAAGGGTTCCCTAGCTAAGAAGAACACTGGCTTAGTGACTAAGGAGTAAGGTAGGCCAAGCATAGAGCCTACACATGATAAAGCTCCTTAGTTTAGACATGCTATGACTACCTTGGAGGCAATAGGAAAAATGCAAATGGAATATTTAATGTTCTTAGTTGTTACATTATATTCATTATTTCATAATATGACCTAATTGTTTTCTTGTTTGATATATTCATGGAGCTTACTACTATGACGTAATTGGTAAAGATCATGAAAGAATCATTCTATGAACCATGGATTAATTGGGCTAGAGTGATAGATGAGACAAAGAAGAATTGGTGGTTAACATTTAAAATTAGGCCTAAATCTCCCACTTATTTACCTTATTTTTTCATGTATAGAATTCTCCTTTAACTTATATCACTTGTATTACGTTCAATCTTGCATAAAGAATATGAATGGGATGCTTACAGTGGAACTCAAATGGAAAGGGTGTGGCAGGTCAAATGTAATGAGCAATTATTTAATCTTTTGTATAAGGTGAGGGATGCTTACAAGAAGCAAAAAGCAATCCCTAAATGGATAAGTGAGCTAACTTAGGAAGAAATGCTAAATTTATAGGAGACAAATGACAAATTCAAGAAGCTCTTAGAATAGAATAAGAAAAATAAAAAATCAAGTTATGATGACCTAGGACCTTACCTACACATAAAGGGATCAATCCCCATAATAAACACAAGCAATAGGATGTAAGAAACTTCTAATTAATAAGAATAAATTACAATTTTTTATTTTCAATATTAAACATTAACATGATTTTCATGGTACCATTTCAAACAATTTTAAGAAAGGTTAACTAGGATTAGGCTCAAATCATCACAACTAAATTTAAAAGCCTACCCAAATGGTGAATAATTTGTTTGAAAGAAGTTTCCATAGACATGGCTAAGTGGCCTTCTACCATTATTTATAAAAACTAGCTTATAGGTATTTGTTTTATGCATATCTTTCTTTTTATATAATGTTTTAAGCTTTTTAGCTAAGCATTTTAATGATTTACACTTTATAGACCTTCGCTACCAATCAATGCAAGATTTGCTATGAATTATGCACTAATGTTCTTCATGTTCTTAATTTATGATGACTAAGTTAGTGATATATACCACTTGTCTATTTTCATTCCCAACTATTACAATTTTTTTGGGTAATGGTAGAAGTGGTTAAATTATTAAATGTACACATGTAAAGACTAGGGATTGACCCTAACTATAACAAAAGGTACAAAGCCTTCAAGAGACGAATGTCTCTTAAGTTACAAGCTCTTGGCTTTCCTAACTATTAAAATTATAAATTATAATTTTTCACTCATGTTTATCCTTAGTTGAAATAGAAAAATATTGAAGTTATTATGTTGTACATTATTATCTTGAAGAATAAATTTGAATTTAGAAAGTAAGATAGATTATAGCTTATATGATAGTTTCAGTTGAAGAGTCATGATCTTTAACATGTTGATTATATAAAGCATTATCATATGATAACCAAGCTTCATATTAATTTAATTCCTTTCTCAAGTATGTAGAGTTAGATATAAATTATAGCAAACAATATTATCTTTAACTTAGCACCATCTTTAAGAGCTATGTAGTGTTATATATAAAGTATAACAAATAATATTGTCAAATATTGCACAAGTAGTTGGATAATTTTTAATATTTTCCATCTCTTATAATTGATTAGCAGGAAAGATGCACTTAATTAGTCATTGAAAAATTTGGAGAGCCTTCTAGTGATAATGGTGAATAAGGAATAGATAGTAGTGAACTTGCTGTAAGAGAACTATCTAAAGCTAATGATACAAACATATTCTACAAGGTAGTTGGTGGATAAAAAAAGGGAGATTGCATGGGTTTGGTCTAGTGGAACACATCTTGGCTGCATCAAAATTTGCATCATTTATTGCACCACAACTACCCTAATTGTAATTAATAGTTGATGAGGTTATTGCAATCCTTACTTTTAGGATTGTGTTAGAAAAGATTATTGGATGAGCATAACTACCAAGCAGTTGAATGCCAACACGAAGCCGATGCACAAATGGTGTAGTTATAATCCCAATTAGCTATAGTGATAGGCAAATTAAATTCTTTAGACCTCCAAAGCTCAAATGTACAAGTTCTATTAAATACTAATAGTCCTTCGAATTAATGATATACATAAATAGGAAATAAGCTTGTTTAAGGTAAATTAATTGGTTTCTTCTATAGTCCTAGGAACTTAAAATTTGCTATTTTGGGATGCATCAATTACCTATGGCAATGTTTATATGTTTAATACACTTCAAAAAATTGGACAACATGGCGATAGTGGTACAGAAGTGGTTGGCCGGAACTACTTCTATTTGGTAAGATGTATGCGATTCATTTAACCGCTATTAAATTTGATATTTTGCAAATGGTTATAGCCAAACTGTACCCATAGGTTTTAAGTTAGAATTATGACAGAACCACATGCAGATGTGATATTTTAAGGGCGGCTCAGGTAATGATTGCATCAAAAATTGAAGTATATCATGCAAAATATAGATATAGCGCAATTTCTATTTTGTACGCCCTCTCTTTGTTCTCATCTTCGCCCGAATTTCACTAAATCGTGTTAGGTACGCATTTCAATTTGAAGCCCTGCAGGTATCCGTCTTCCACTTTCCATTTGTCACTGCGTTTAGAATTTTTTCTTTTTTTCAATTTCTAAGTATTTGGTTACAGTTTGGTTTGCATGGGTTTTTTGCAGCATTGATGCCCTTTCCAAAGTCTTTGCAATCTCGATTAACTGCATCGCCGATACCTAACCAACGCTAGCTATTCTCCCAGGTAATCAGAGGATCTTGGACTAAGCAGCTTGAAATGGTGATAGTCACGAACACATATAATAACTAACCTAATGTGCGAGAGAAAGTCTGGAGTGATATTAAGGCAAGTTTCGGTTCCATAGGACATCACAATAGGCTCCTTAAAATGAACAAAGGAATAGTTCTGAATTTTCACCAAAATATATCCATTACCACAGCATTTCAACATGTGACCTAGCCTTTGGAAAAGGCACATTAGATAGCAAAGGAGGGCTTTAAGTCATCGTATGTTGATTTAAGGACGGTGGGTGAGCAAGGTTGTGGGTCATCACCAGATGGTGTATCATCCAAAAGGAAGCTAAAGGAAGATAATGAAAATGATTGTGCCTCTAAATCCATTAAAAATCAAGGCAATCTTACATTAGAACTAGAACAATATACAATATTCCATGAAGGATAGGGAAGGAGCGCAGAAGGGAGAACCAAAATGTGGATTTCACAGTGGAGGAATTGTGCACATAAATTACATCCCATATGTGATCAGACAGAAATTTCATTATATACTGACAAGGCTGAGGAAGCAGGCTAACACATGTCCCCACTGCCGCTCTGAAAACATTAGCATAGAGTTGCCGAGGACTTATTAATTCCTTGGTAGTAAAAGCCCTTGGGGCTCTAGTACTGGAGAGCAGGCCAGATGTAATCTATCTCTGTGAAACAAAAACAAAGGAGGATCGTAGCAAAGAAGTAGTTCGTAAACTAGGTTCATAAAGTTTCTTTGTTGCGCCACCGACATGGAGGGGTAGAGAGCTCATAATCTTATGGAGGCCAGAAATCATGCTAACAATCAGGAAGACATGCAACATGCTAATATTGGCTAAAATTAAGGATCCCAATACCAGAAACAACTAATGTATTACATTTGTATATGGCTCACCTTATTAAGCAGACAAAAGAGTTCCTTAGACTAAATTATATGATATGTGTACAAGAATGGATCAATCATGGGTCATTATAGGGGATTTTAATGCCCTTCTCTATTTAAATGACAGACAGGGAGGCCGACCAGTGGGAAATTTGTTGGGCATTTAGTGAGTTTCTCTGACAAATCGGGGCTACATACATTGCAACTAATGACCAACAGTTTACTTAGTCCAATGGTTAAGTTGGAGCGAAGAATATACAAGAAAAGTTAAATCTTGCAGTTTGCTATATTCAATGGTGACTAACGTATCCCTGTGGGGAACTTAGTACTCAATCTTCCCATCATTCGGATCATGTTCCTATTTTGCTTAATACTCAAGCTGATGATGACCACAATCAATGACCTTTTCGTTTTATTATGGTGTAGCTTCAAGATGAATCATGTGTTAAGGTAATACAGGAGGCGTGGCAAGATGACGGTATACAGGGATCAATTACCTACATAATAACTCAAAAATTAAGATGGCTGAAGGGTGGACTTTGGCAGTGGAACAAAATGATATGGTGATATTGCCATCATTGCCTAAAGGAACTCTAAGCTAAATTAGGCTAGGTGCACCAACAGGAACCCACACTACCGAATGTGCAAAAGGAAAAGGCACGGGACAGAAATTAGAGAGCAACTAAAAAGATGAGGAAATTTAGAGGCAGAAATCTCGTGAGCTGTGGATGAAGGATGGTGAACACGAATTCTAAAATTTTCCATTTATCTACCATCATTCGTAGATGGGCAAACAACTTAGCTTTAGTAAAGATTGCTCTAAACCAATGTGTTGAAGGCTGGGAACAAATAGGACATCATTTTGTTGCAAAATTTCAACATTTATTCTGATCAAAAGGTCCAAAAATTCTAGAAGATATTGAGAGCCTGAAAAAAACTAGTATCATGGAAATAAAGAATGAGGAAATGTGCGCTATTCCATCTCTGGATAAGATATGTCAAGTGATTAGAAATATGCATCCACTAAAGGTTTTGAGACTAGATGAGATGTCAGGCATTCTTTTGTAAGAATTATTGGGAAATTTATCTCTCATGTTATAATTTGGCCCATTCAAAGTTTTTTCATTAAAGGCTACCTACTATAGGAATTAAATAGTATATTCACAGTGTTGATTCCGGAAAAATGCAAGCTAAAAATTTCTAAGAATTCTGTCTTATTTGCCCATGTAATTTCATTTATAAGGTCATTTTGAAGATCACTGCTAATTGGGTGTGTATGGTGTTACGAAAATTGATATCCCTAATGCAATCAGCTTTTGCACCCGGGTAATGGATTACTAAAAATGGTTTATTGGCTTAGGAAATCATCCATATTGTAAAAAGAAAAAAAAGAAAAAGAAAAGGACGAAATGGACTTATGGGTATTAAGCTAAATATGGAGAAGGCTTATCATAAGATGGAGTAGGATTTTGTAATCAAGATTCTCTATAGGTTCAACTTTCACCTAAAGTTTATGCGGTGGATTCATCAATGTTTGCCAAAAATGTTGTTTTCAATGCTAATTAATGGCAATCCTTTTAGTAGAATTGTTCCTTCAAAGGGAGTTAGATAGGGTGATCCTTTATCCTTTATTCATTCATTTTAGTATCCAATGTGTTTTCTTGGATTTTGTTAAGGGCTAAGGCACAAAGGCAGATTCATGGTATCTAAATAAGTCAAGGAAGTGATCCAATGTCACACTTTATGTTTATGCGGAACGGAAAACCTAATGGAGAGCCCAGTTCAAGATATAGTTCAGTCCAAAATCAGAAATATTTTTTTTGAATTCTCTAGTATAGGGTAGAAAGTGAATATTTCTAGAGAAATCTTGGGATTGTAAAATATCTCATTGATAAGGAGATATTTATGTAATTTTTAAGACAAATTTGCCTATGTAAATAGCTATAAATACCTTATTTAAAGTTGTAGTTTAACATCAAGGAGTGAATAAAAATGTATTGTTCAATTGAAGAGGTTTCTCTCTTCTTCTTTTCCAATTGGCTTCTAAGTCATTTTGGTATTCGAGTTGATTTTTTTTCCAACCTCTGCACATGTGTAAGAGTCAAAAGTGGTTAGAATTCTCCCTAGTTTCATAGTTTTATAACTTCTAGTGTCAAAACTCCCTATTCTAGTCAGTTTCTCAACAAAATAACACTATAAACGTGCTCTACAAGCTCCAAAACACTAGAGTGCAAAATTTTATAGTGAATGGACATCGCATGTACCTCCATGCGCCACACCGAAAGAGCCACATGCTAGCCATGCACCTCACGTTCCCCACACACGTGACTGAAGTAGAAGGCGACCATGTAATTGCCATATTAGTGCCACATAATCCACTCTAAAGGTGCCATGTGTCAAAGGATGTCACATCATCATACCTAGTCAATAATTTGATGTTAGCTACAAAATTAGCACCTCCTTGCATAGTCAACATCATGTCAGCCACAAAAGATGGTACTACATGTCAAATGAGCCATGTTAGCAATCCTATCAACTAAATTTTTTAAAATCTCAAAATTACCCTTAAACTTCCTTATATTTCCATTTTGACCCCTAATATTTCCTAAACTTACAAGATAAACCTAAACTTTTCATAAATTTTGTTTAAGCTCAGAATTTTCTCAAAATTCCTATTAGTCCTATATTTTTCTAAATTTGCCAAAACACCCTCAAGCCTTGCCGAAATTTAATTTTAACCCTAAGCTTTGCTTAACTATTACAAATAGCCCTAAAACTTTCTAGAAACTTACTTTGATCCAATAACCTACTATAAAGTACCAAAATGCCACCAAGAAGATAAAATGATAGAAACATCCAAGAGATTGAGATGGAAGAAATGCAAAGACAAATTCAACAATTGTAGGAAACTGATAATGCCTAACAAGCCTTATTGAATCACAGAAGAAGTTTAGAACATGACTTTGACAATAGCTTCTCTTCATCAATAAGTAGCCATCACCCTTAAAGACAGCCAACTTGAGAGAATGACAATAAAGTAGACATTCTAAACTTCAAGGGAAGGCTTTAGCTAGATGAATTTGTAGATTAACTTTAAACAATTAAAAGGCATTCGAATTAAAAGACATACCAGATAAGTAGAAGATTAAAATTATTGCTATTTGAAGAAGAAACAAGAATGTGAAGGATGAAGCAAGATTAGGACATGGGAGAAAATGTGACGAGAACTTACATGTAAGTTCTTACTTGATCATTATTATTAAGATAATTTTATCTAGTTGTAGAATCTTCGCCAAAAGTCCCCGTTTGTGGAAGAATACACCAGATAATTTAAGAAATTAATGATAAAATGTGATGTTCAAGAAAAAAAAGAGTAGACTATTATTCACTACCTTGGAGGTTTAAACTTTGAGATTTCCTAACTAGTTCAATTTCAACAATATTGGACCCTCGATGATGTCATTCAGCTCACCATACAAATCAAGAAATAGCTACCCAAAAGATCTATATTCCAACATTGCTCCTCAAGAAACCCTACTAATATTTCTAAAACTTAAATTATACAAACCTAATTCCATTAACAAGACCCCACCTAAACCTATCAAAGAATCCAACCCTAAAACACCTATTGAACCCAAATCACTTAAATGCTTCAAATGCTAAGGATATGGCTACATTACACCAGACTGCCCAAACCAAAAAATCATCATTATTATTGAGGGACAAATTCAAGAAGTATTAAAAGAAGAGCTTGAGCAGATGCAAGATGAATCTAGTGAATCACTTGTGTTTAACAAAGAACTCATTCTTATTAATTATGGAGAATCATTAGTGATTAGACAAAACTTACACACACTAAGAAGGAAGAACCTTGGCTAAGGCACAACATTTTTCACACTCGATGCATAGCCAAAGGCAAAATCTATGATGTCATTATAGATAATGAAACCCATGAGAATGTTGTATAAAGATACATGATGGAAAAACTTAAACTATCTACTAAAAGACATCTGCATCCTTATAACTTGCAGTGGCTTAACAAAGACAATAAGGTAAAAGTTACAAAACATTACCTTGTTGCCTTCTCAATAAGCAAAAAGTATCAAGATGAAATATGATGTGATATTATCCCTATAGAAGCTTGTCATCTCTTCTGGTAAAGACCTTGGCAGTATGACTGCGTGCTATATATGATAGTTATGCAAACATTTATTCTTTCATAAAAAATGGAGTAAAGATCAAGTTGGCCCTACCACCACCTAAAGAATTCAATTGGGCTAAATGTGAAGCTAAACTACTAGTATCTTTAATATCTAAAACTTAGTTCAAGATAACATTAGCAGAAGCCCGAACCATATGCCTCATATTATTGCTCGAATAGAACAATAAAGCCATTCTTCCACCAGAAGTTAAACAGCTACTTGTTGAATTTTCGAATGTTGCATTAGAAGAGATTTCCCTTAGCTTACCACTAATGCGAGACATTTAGCACACCATTGACTTTATCCCTAGAGTAGTCATTCTAAACAAACTAGCTTATAAGATAAGTCCCTAAGAACATGCTGAGATCCAATACCAGTTGAAGAGTTACTAAAGAAAGGATTGATCTGGGAAAGTGTCAATCCCTATACTATACTAGCACTTTTGGTGCTGAAGAAGGATGAAAGCTGGAGAATGTATATTAGTAGTCAAGTTGTAAATAAGATCATTATCAAGTATTTATCCTTAATACCCAAACTTGATGACATGCTTGACTAACTACATAGTGTCACTATCTTTTCTAACATTAACCTTTGCAATGGATATCACTATATTAGAGCACAGCCTGGAGAAAAATGGAAAACTACATTCAAGACTAGAGATGGCCTGTACAAATAGATGGTAATGCCTTTTAGGTTATTAAATGCTCCTAGTACTTTATATTCCTAATGAACCAAATACTTTAACCTTTTATTGAAAAATTTGTAGTTATATACTTCAATGATATCCTAATCTACAACAAGAGAAAAGAAGGACATCTAAGGCACATTCAAGAAGTGTTAGAGATCCTTAAGGAGCAAAAGCTTTATGTTAACCTCAAAAAGTGTTCATTCTTAACAAATAAAATTATCTTTCTTAGGTATATCATCATTGCAAAAGGCATCTATTTTAACCTAAATAAGGTAGAAGCTATCAACAACTAATGAACTTCTAAGTCCATCCACAATGTTATAAGCTTCCATGGACTAGCTTCTTTTTACCAAAGATTCATAAAAAAATTTAGCTCCATTGCTACCCTACTCACAGACTACATCAAAAGAGATAAATTCTAATAGACAGAACAAGCCTAAAAAAGTTTTAAAGAGCTGAAGAAATGATTAATTGAAGCCTTAGTATTAGCCCTTCCAAATTTTGACCAAGTCTTCGAAGTCAACTGTGATACTTCTAAAACTAGAATTGGTACCATTCTAAGTTAGGAAGGACGTCCAATCACCTTTTTTAATGAAAAACTTAACAATGCCAAACTCAAGTACTTTACTTATAACAAAGAGTTTTATGCCATTGCTTGTGCTTTACAACATTGGAACCATTACTTGTTGCCTAAGGAGTTTATCCTTTACTCTAATCATGAAGCCCTTAAACATTTAAACTCTCAGTAAAAGATTAGTCATATGCATACTACTTGAAGTGAATTCTTACAAGGTTACTAGATATTACTAAAGCACAAAGCTAGAAGTTAAAACACTATAGTAGATGCTCTCAGTAAAAGACCCACTTTGCTTTCTACTATTCAGACAAAGATTGTTGAATTTGAAACTATAAAAGAACAACACCAAGATAACCTATATTTTAGAAAAGTTTAGAGCACCTTTAAAACATAACCATTTCAACAATATTACAGGCATTAGGGATTCCTATTTAGAAATAAGGCTCTGTGCATTCCCTAATGTTCTTTACAAGAAACTATTATTTAGGAAGCTTATAATGGAGGAATAACTAATCACTTTGGGCATGAAAAAACTATAGCTCTAGTCAAAGAAAATTTCTATTGGCCTAAGCTCGAGAGAAACATTAATAAACACATCTAGAGATGCAAAATTTGTCATATAGTTAAGACCGAGAGTCAAACTATAGGGCTATACATGCCTTTACCTATTTTAGAAGCACATTTTATCCTCAAACTACCTCAAACTTAGAAATAGAAAGATTTCATAATGGTAGTCATAAATAGATTCTCAAAGCTGGCACATTTCATCCCATGTCAAAAGACAAGTGATGCCATCCAGACTGTAAACTTATACCTCAAGCGAATTGTTTGACTTTATGGCATTCCAAAAACCATCATTTCTAACTAAAATGTCAAGTTCTTGAGTCATTTCTAAAGGATTCTATGGAAGAAAATAGGTACCATGCTTCAATTTGGCAATACTAGTCACCCCAAAAAGATAGACAAATAAGGGTAATCAACAGACTTTTAGGTAACCTATTCCATGTCTTTATAGGAAAAAATCTAAAGCAATAGGACCTTATACTTGTGCAAATCGAATTTGCCCACAATAAATCTACTTACCAAGCCATTGGAAAATGCCCATTTGAGGTGGTGTATGATACTCGCCCTCTTAATCCACTTGACTTAGTACCATCTTTTACTAGTTATTAGTATAGCATGAATACAGAGTAAAGAGAAAAAGAGATTAAGAAGCTTCACAAACAAGTCCATGCAATAATTTAAAAATAAAATTCAAAATATAAAGCTTAGTGAAATAAACATCGATGATAGCATACTTTCAAAGAAGGAGACTTGATATGGATACACTTGTAAAAATAAAGGTTCCTAATTCAACCTAATGCCAAGCTATCTCTAAAGGTAGATAGACCATTCCAAGTTATACAAAATATTAATGATAGTGCCTACAAGATAGAGTTACTAGACTTTTATGGCATCTTTGCTACCTTCAATGTTACTAATCTTTCATCCTATTACAAAGACAATAACTAGACTCGAGAGGGAGTTTTGTCCAACTTGAGGAGGATGGAATAAAAAGTCTAATGGAAAGCTTAGTTCAAGACACAGTCTAGCCTAGAACCCAAATGATTTTTCTAGAATTCTCTAGTCTAGGGTAAAGAATGAATATTTCTAGAGAAATCTTGTGATTATAAAATATCTCATTGATAGGAGATTTTTTTGAAATTTTTAGGATAAATTTGCCTATGTAAATAGATATAAGTCCTCCTCTAAAGTTCTAGTTTAGCATTAAGAAGTGAATAGAAATCCATTATTCAATTGAAGAGACTTCTCTTTTCTTCTTTTCCAATTAGCTTCTGAGCCATTATGAATGATGTAGTTTTATTTTCTAAAGCTAATTTAGCAAAAGTAAAAGGATTACAGAGTTGTATTTAGAAATATATTAGTTAGTCTAGGCAACATGTTAATTTTTCTAAGTCTAGCATATTTTTTAGTCCAAATGTTCGTCGAAGATTATAATAACAAATCAAAGAACTCCTGAATTCAAATCCTATTAGGGAAAATGCAAAATATTTAGGATTTCTTATGTTTTTATCGACAAAGAAAACTAGCGATTTTCATTATCTAATTGATAAAGTTCAAACTCAGTTATAAGGTTAGAGGCAAAATACACTTTTTAGGCTAGGAAAGTTACACTCATAAAGTTAGTTATATAGCAAGTAATATTATATACCATGCCTACCTTATAAGTTTCATCATTTATATATTAGAAATTAAATTCTTTTTCCTAAATATTTTGATGTAATGTTAATGTCAATAAAACACATTAATTTTCTCTTATAGCATGGAATGAGTTGTGCAAACCTAAGAAATTGGGAGGAATAGGTTTAACATTTTTTTAAAGAAATTAATGAATTTTTTCCAACAAATATAGCATGGAAATTGAAAATAGAGAATGAGAAATTATGCGTTAGGAATTTTAAGAGAAAACACTTACATGGAAAGTCTCTTCTAGAAGTGGATAATGTAACTTAAGGTTTTAGTATTTGGAGAGGGATCATAAACTACAAACAATTACTAACAATTGAGGGCATGCTATTAAGTGAGAGGTGGGGGTTACCAGTAATTGCCAATTAATCCTAGGTGCCCATTATTTTAGGCTTTCAACCTACTATCAAAAAGGTAATAAAAGTGCTTATAAATTTGAGAATTTGTAACTTGTGGATGGCAAATACTAGATAATGGAACATTAACATGGTGCACACTTTATTCATAGCTAAAGATGCAAAATAGGTTATCTAGTTATGGGTCCTTATGAAAGGCTTTAATGAAATGAAATGGATGTTAGAAAATTTAGGAGAATTCATTATGAAGTTTGTTTACCATGTGTGCAATCATTTTTTTCCTAATGGATGCTCTATAAGAGTTAAGAATACCCTCTGGAATGCAATAATTCATTATTGCTTGAAAGTCTCCTTATAGAGGTCTGGATGTGGTTTGGTTCCAACCAAGATAAGAACTCAATAGTTTGCACACCTTTAAGATATAAGATGCTCGCTATGCCATTGGAAGGAATAGATTGATCTTCATGTTTTAACTAACTATGATTTTATAAGAATGCTTTGGTTCCATATTCAAGGAATTCATATTTCACAAGATCCTTTTGCTTATGTGTGGGAATATCTAAAGGTTATTCTTCACATAAATAATAAGCCAATTCTAGCAAATACACCATCATACTATGCTTTTAAAATGTTGCCTACAATATCTTTCAATACAAAGAGATTATGAAAGATGAGGAATGATTTTATTTATATAAGAATCCCACTGTGTATAGATTAACTTATGGCACATATAAAAAATAATTTAAGGATAGAGCAATTATGGATTAGGGTGAGGACACCAAGGATAGTTTTGCAAGCATGGCTAGCATCAACGTCAAATTGTCTAAAAATTAATAGGAGTCATGATAGGAATGTGGTTTAAGAGGCTATCTATGGCCTATCAATTATAAAGGCTTATGCTATCCTTAAGGCTTGCAAAGTTGTTGATACTTTATACTATCCTAGGATTCTAATTAAATCAAATTGTAAACTAGTAATATAAGTAATCCTTAGCTTTATTACATGTCCATAGATTGTATTTAATAGCCTTAACTTGTTTGTCCATTATGTGGATTTCTAAAACTATAAATAGCATAACTTTTGAAGGGGCCAACTATGTTTACAATATAATTGGGAATAGGGCTTGGTCCATAAGTAAGGCTTCTCTTATGGTAGATGAGGCATGTATTCATGATACTAACATTGTTTTCAATTAATTAAATTTCATTTCCATAGGCAAAAGAATGACATTCTCTTTTTAAGATACATTGTCAAAACAACTTTTTATCTATTATATTTTCTCTCAAATACATGTTGCCATTACAAAACTATTTCATAGAGATATATAGGGAAAAATTTTAGTTTTTCTTTCTGCAATTTTTCAAATTTCTATTGTATCTTGGAATGTTAATTCACATACTATTTTCCTAAAGCAAACTTGATTCAAGTGGAGGCAAATATTTCCTTAAGGAAAGTGTTATACTTCATGCCTTAGAAATTATGACTTTTACCACATAATTTTCCCTAACATATAATTTATGCACCTACAACTAATAAAAATTGAAATAAATGTAAAGATGTTATGAAAACAAAAGTGAAATAACAAAACAAATAGAAGAAGAGAATAGAATAAGAAGAAGAATTTCTCTTATTTTTAGATGAATAAAACTTTTTCACAATCTTCAGTATTTATAAACCCCTAAGGCACCAAGTGAAAACTATTATAATTAGTAATAATAATTATCTCTAATAAATAATTATCACTTATTAATAATTATCAATTTTTTGTTACAATTAGAGATAATACCAAGCTTTAGATTATAATAATTAATAGATAAATTAAAGAATATGATGGATATACACATAAATATATATATTTACAACACTCTTCCTTGGATATCCATCTAGTAAAAAATATACCTCATTAAAACCTCCATTAAAAAAATCTAATGGGAAAAAACTCAATAAAAAAAAGAGTACATTATTTTTCTAGTAAATGATCTACCTTATTAAAAACCTTCAAGAAAATCTAATGGGAAAAACTATGGCAAAGGAAAAATGAATACAACATAAACTTAATCCTCTATTAAGAATATGATTGAAGATCTAAGTTAATGTCTTCTCTTAGTAATTCAATGACAGACCAATTGAACAAACTTAATGAAATAACAAACGATCATAATCCTTTTGTAAGTATAAGATATAGCTATCTCCTTTGATATATTATTCATCCAATTGAGCTTTCACATATGGCATTTACTTTATATGGATTTTATTGAAATTTCTTTCTTAAAATTCATAACATGTACAAAAAGCATGGCATAAATGCATTATCACATATAAACAAATAATAATGTGAAATTAATCTTTATGTGGATCAAACATCCAATGTTTGCATAACTAAATAGTTATAACTCAAAGTTCATGGAAATAATATAATCACATATTAATTGTTTTACAAAGATATCATAAATATATGTTTACTTTTATTCCAATATCTCCTAATTGGAAAGGAACTATATTTTGCAATAAATTTTTCAAAAAATTATATCAAGACATGTATAATTAGCAAGATATATTAATACAACAATTGCACAAATGGTACTTCAAGATTATGAAATTTTTCATTATTCTTTTGGAATTAAAAGTTGATATTTATTAGTACCAAGTGATTGAATAATCATTAGGACACTTAATGGATGTAATTTATCCATGTAAAAGGATTTTTCCATTTTGATTGATAAACAAATGTTCCATTATTTAAATATTTGATATGCAAGTTAAGATAAAATTTAATTTTCAAAATCTTTCATCTCAAACTCTATTTTTTAAATACTTTGTTGCATTTGGAAGCTTTTCATGGATTAAATAATATTCAAATTATCAATATATGTAACAATTCATATTTTGATAACAACACAAGGGATTATACATATACATATATGCAACAAATATTCATTAAGACAATTGTAACATATTTATCTCGAATTCATATAAAGATATTTGAATTTGAATTAAATGTATTTATAAAAAATTCAAATTGCATGCCTTATAGTAAGAATATTTTTATTAGTGAACTTTGGTTTATATTTCTTTCAAATAGCTTTTTATATGTATACTATATATTAAAAGAAAATAATAATAACTTTTCTAACATATTTTTCTCACTCGAGACAACCATTGTAATATAAAAATATTCAATATTTTATTTTCACAATGTAATATCTATTTCATTATATGTTTTTTTTCAATATCTTCAAGACATACTTGATAATAATGCATCTATAAGCATTGTATATCTCTTGGTAAAATTATATTAGCTTTTCAAAAGTCTTCAATCAATTTCATATTACCAGATATTATATGATATAATTTTCACCTATCATTAATTGGAAAAATTGTTTTCTATTTTTAATAATGATGTGCATTGTTGCATTATGCATATGAGACAAATATTCAATATTATTTCAATAGAAAATGAAATTGGCTACTATTGTAACCAATTAAATTGCTAAGCCTTTGTTTTGAATATACAAAGAAATTACCACATTGAAATGTATTATATTATAAGAATTATTGTTAAGAACATTACTCTTATTAATAAAATTCACCTCTCATACCATATTAGTAGCATATACTTTCAAAAGTTCCAATGGCCTTTTACATCACATTGATAACATATACTTTGAAAATCTATTATGTTCTTATTATATAAGTCTTTTTCATTATATTCTCCAATTTCTTATAGTAAAAACTAATCTTGTGATTACTCATACTATTCTTATAATTATTATCGTTGCATAAATTAATTTAGCCTTTTTCACATACATGATTATAATCTTAAATTCATCCATATTTAAACCTTTTAATCATCAAGGCATTCACTTTTGGGAATGTAGTAAAATTAATTAGACAAGTTTCAAGCTTCTTCATTAAAAACTAAAAAAATTTGTTTAGTAATTAAAAGACATGAAATCAATCACTTCAGAGAATGTAATAGGACTAATTTCAAATATTTCATATTTTTCATAGAAAAAACTTTCAATTATTGATGTATTCATTTTAGGGAATGCAATGAGACCAATTAGATGAATTTCATATTTTTCATCAAAAATTCATTATTGTATTTAGTCATAATAAGACATAAATCAATTTTATGATGATAAAAAAGAGAGAAATAATAAATGATACAATTGATAAAGAAATAATAGTAGTAGTTGTAATAGTAGTAGTAGTAGTAGTAGTAGATAAAATCAAAAAATTGCAACTGCTTATTTGGGTGAAACTGGAGAGCCAATTTCTTATTAGTGAGCTTAATTTATCTTTTGTTGCATTTTCTTTCAAACTTTGCACCTTGTAATGATCCATAGTTTTGCTTTGATCAACTTCTTCTTATTTTTTTGTAAACTTTCTCATTGAACCTTTATTTGTTTGTTTTTCAAGAAGGTTGGGGTGTTACTTTGAAACCTACACTTATTGTCTAGCAACATGATCTAGTTGTTGCTTTTTTCATTTTTTATCATACCAAACTTCAAACGTTAGTCCATTGTGGCTATAAAATTATCCACTATAAATTCCAAACAAGAAAGCAGCAAAATCTAACACAATAAGAAAAGAATCAAGAGAGATGCAAACTTAAAATATTTAATCAAAATAACAAAGTAGCATAGGATCCAATATTGATAGAGAAATTAGAAGGAAGTTATGAATGCTCTAGTTAAGATCCCAATCAATTGCTAAAGATGTCGATTCTAGATGGATTCAAGTAATCAAGTTCATATACCAAAAGGTATAAAACCCAGGAAGAAAGTGATTTAGATGTGCATTCTAAGTTACAAATATGACAAGAAGAACCCCAAAAAGAAAACATATAGTGATAGAACAATTTACTATGTGAACTAGAAAATCAATTAAATAGTGAAACAACCAATTTAAATCTTCTATATGAAATTTAAGAAAAAATTAAAAGGGAAAGATACATAAATTCAAAAAATAAGAGAATTCAAACTTAAACTAAAATTTTTTTTGTAGTGATAACATGTTATGAAAATAAAAGTAGAATAACATAAGAATAGAAAAAGAAAATAGAATAAAAGGAGGAGTTTTTCTTATTTTTAAATAAATAAAACTTTTTTTACAATCTTTAGTATTTATAGACTCCCTAAGCACTAAATGATAACTATTATAATTAGTAATGGTAATTCGATAATTATCACTTATTGACAATTATCAATTTTTGGTTACAATTAGAAATAAGACCAAACTTCATATTATAACAAGTAATAGACAAATCAAAGGACTTGATGGATATTCACATAAATATATATTTACAACAAAAGAGATGTTATTGAAAAAGTAATTATTAGAAAATTTTTGTATTTATCTCATCCACTTATATTTGTCTCAATTCTTACAAATAGTAGGTAAGGACGTAAATAGGTTAGGCTAAGTTAGACTTTACCATAATAGGCCAACCTTGTTTTCTAAATCACTAACTTAAACCTAATTTGTTAGTTTGTATAAGGTTAAAATTCAAAGTTAACCTAACTTATTAAAGAAGTTTGAATTAATCTATTAGACTATTTAAAATCTCACTTGCATAAATATATTTTTCAAATTTATTAATAGGTTAAAGACTTTTTAAGGTCCAAAATTATTTAATGACGTAATTAAACCCAAATATGTTATTTATATGTATTAATATATATTATATTACTTATAAATATATTAGTAGTTAAATAGATCAACCTAATAGACTTATAAGTCATAACTAAAAAAGAAAAATTTAATCTATTTATCTAAATATGCCCATTTATTATTCTTAGCTCAACTTATTTAAATAATAGGTCAAGTCAGATTAAACCATAAATAGATTTGGTTGTAAACCCATGATAGGCCACATGATCTAATTGCAACCCCTGATAACAAGTATACAAATTATGTATTCAGTGACCCATTAAGAATCTCCCTAAATTATTATTTAAATTTTGAAGTTTAATTTAGGTTTTCTTAGTGCTTGCGGTACAGAACGACTTAGAATTCAGAGGTTAGGTGTATTTTTTTAAACAAATATTTTAGAGTAACTGTTTTGTCTTTTATTAAGAATTAAATTAATATTATTGATATGTTAAAAAATCAATTTAAATTTCATTTTTTCATCATATTTAAAATATTAAATTGATAAACATGTTAAAATTTAAAATTTTGAAAATGAATTAAATAAAGATGCATAAATTTTCTTATAAAAATACTTTTTTAAAATTTTGGATCGATTTGTTTCCTATTTTTAATAACATTATTTTGTTTTTATATTATTAAAAAATAAAAGTTCTTTTATTTGGTAACTATTTTTATAATCTACTTTTAAATACTATAATTTCATATATATATATATATATATATATATATATATATATATATATAATTTAAAAATAAGAAAAAATATTATATATATTCTTAATTTATTTTTATTTTAAAAGATAATTTTGAAATTAAATAAACTCTTTCTCTATTTATTCTATTGATCATTCTCTAGTTTTATTTTTTTAAAATTCAAAAACATTTTTTTAAAATAGATTATTCTTTTAAAATAGTATCTAAGAAATAAAAATACATTCAAACGCTGATTTTGTATTTATATAGTACTCGTTGAATAAGCGAAAGAAGACATCTCGTGATTGGAGCGTTTATTTAAAAGTTCTCCATGAAGAAATCAGATGTAGGTAGAACCACAAAGGAAGGCATTAAATGAGGGTAGCGGCGCAGCACTTGCCATTTATAAGGATGGCAGATTCGTTGGTGACGGCATAGTAGATGTACCAAAATCAATTAATGCGCTGTAAATTACAATATTCCGTTCGGCATAATATGCAATGGAATTAAATATGAAAAGGTGATCATCCAATGAGATGTGCATTTTATAATTATCATTATTACAATGGAAATAGAATTTTATTTTTATGATTTCGTATCAAAGTAATATAAAAATTAAATAGCGACGAGCAGCGCTGGATTTAGATTCAGGGGCAATTATGTATAAATATTAATCTCCATAAATTTAAGTAAAATTGCTCCTCTAATTTATTTCCGCATCAATAAAAAAATATTTAAAATAAATATAAGAATATTTTAAGTTCATTAATTATACGTAAAGGCATACGTAAAAAATATATTAATTTTTTATAATAATTTTATTTTTATTTAACATATATATAAGTTCCACAACTTAAATTTTTTAATCTTTCGTTAGAAATGAGTAATTAACAATAATAATATTTTTTATCTAAAAATAATAAATATTTTTAAATAATTTATTATATTAAAAATATATTAATATAATAAAAATATATGATATGATTGACAGTAAAAAATTTCATGCTTGAAATTATATTATTAAGATTATAATTAAAAAATTCTATAATAAAATATAAAAATTTTAATTTATTAATTTTTATATTAAATAATTTTATAAATAATAAAAAAACATCTTATTTTAATTTTATTATAAAATAAAATAATTAAAATGTTTTAATAAAAAATGGATATTGCTTATTGTTGATTAATAAATGACAACATTTAATATATAAAAATATAAGAAATAAGGATGTATATAATTATTCCATAAATAATGAGATAATCCATTTCATTACTTTTATTATGAAATAACTATTCCTAAAGAATGATCATTTTAATTTTATAATGCTTACCAAATACAGAGAATCCATTAAATCAGGTTACCATTTTTTTTCTTTTTTAATTAGAAGTGGCTTGCTAGCTAGTTGCAAGTTTTTTTGGACAAAATTAATGAAGCTTTTTTATTTGTAGTAATTCAATTAACATCATTACAAAAATAAATAAATAAATAAATAAGATAATTCTAACATACTTAAATTAAAACTTTGGATATTGTTACCTAAAACATGTGTTTTCATATTCATTATTAGATTAAAATGCTATTTAGATCTATAATTAAGATAGACAGATAGAAGAAGAGATTAACTTATGAAAAATATTACCATGATATTTTTTTATTCCACCCATGTATCTTAAGTTATATATATATCTAGACTTCTATAATGAGTTGTTAATATTGGATTGTTATTATTGAATTAATAGAGATTTATGTAATAATTAGTGGGTCACAAAATACATTTAATAATTAATACATTTGATCTACAAACAAATTATTTATATTGGGCCAAAGTTATAAATGATAAACTATATATTTATATATATATATATATAGACGAAGGAATGCAAATAAGTCAAACTATTCACAACTAGTTTGAGATTGTCATGCAAAAAGCTCGATTCAAGTGTAACTTTATATATGTCAAGCCTAGATAAGTTTGATTTGATTAATATACAATCTAAGCTTGAGCTTCATACCACTTGACTCAAACTATTTGTGAGTTTAAACGAGTTTAATAATAAAAATATTTTTTTATTTTTATATTACATATAACTAATATAATGTATAAAAAAATTCAATCAAACTTATAATTGTTGAGGTTGCTTGAAGAAATATGATGTTTTCTTTAAAATAATTAACTTTCTACTATATGTTATTTTTTTCTAAATGTAATTGCTATTATTATGTAATTATTGTATTAATATTTTTAATAGATTTGATGATTATATAATAAATTTATATTAATAAACAAAATGAGATAAAAATATGGTATTTGATTTATTTATGAAAAATGAAATCTTAACTTTATATGAAATAAAAAACTATTTGGATAAGATTTTATAAATTTGAATATATCAAATTTGATAAGAAACTGATGTCTAATAATATATTATTTGAACAAACTTGTGTAAATTCATTTAAGCATATATCTGAACCAAGCTTGAATTCGAACTCAAATTATTTAAACTTGATGATATTTAGCTTGAGTTCAAACTTATTTATTTTTATTGCCAATAACTACCATCTACTTTTCTTATAAATGACCACGACCTATTACTATTAACTACTATCGTTGTCATCACATATAACTAGTAATCATCATTAAGCACCACTGTTGCCATCATTGACCAAGGGTGACAAATGTTGGCCACTACCTACTACCATTAACTATCGTCACTGCCACTATTGACCGCTAGTGAATATAATCAACCACCACCCACTATTGATAATCTCCATCGATTGTTAACCATAAAGTTTCTCATTATTACTTTTAAGACTTTACACACTTAAATAGATAAAATAAAAATATTTGATTAATACATGGCTAGTTTTTAGATGGCAACAGTAAGGTTTGGTTAGTAACACCTTATTTATAGTTAGTCCTTAGACGTGACTAAAAGTAATGGTAAGTGAAACTTTACTCATTAGTGATTCTTATATGGAAATGATAAAATATAGTTACAGATGGCAATGAGTTGGGTCAGGATAAACCTAACCCAAATCCAATTAGATATAAACTCATTAAGGACATATTATTTGGAATCCATTAAAGATCTAGATCCATTATGGATCCAATATAACTAGATTAAAAGATCTAAGATGACTCCATTCAAACATGTTAATACAAATATAATTTTAAATATTTTTCATAAAAAATAAAAAGTTATTCTTTTTTATTTAATAATAATTATACTTGACAATTATAAATCATATTTATTTTTATTTTGACCCATCTATACTATTTATATTAGCTTTAGGATAAATATGAATTGTATTATTATTAACTTTGTCAAATAAATGTCATATTAAGTTAACTCATAGATAATTATTTATGCATTTATGTTATAATTAGATACTCCTACATTATATAAATTAATATTATAAAATAAAAAAAATATTGTTTTAAAATATATTTATAATTTAATGTGAATTTTAATATTTTTAATATTATTTATTTTAAATAAAGTAATACAATATACTTATATATGTGATAATATTAATTTTCATATAATAATAGGTTAATTATAAAATATATTAGTCAAATAGGTTTAATATAATACCCAAAAAAGATGAAAGGCACATTTGAATATTTGTAAGAAACAAACTGTGCATTATACAAATTAATACTAATGGGTACTCTAAAAAAATTCAAGATTCATTGAATATTTAATAGATAGATCTAAACCTAAACTGTTATTGAATATTTAATAGATAGATCTAAACTTAAACTGTTAAATAGTGGATCTAATTTGGATAAGATCCATTAGATAAATATCCATTAGTTTTAGTAAAACCCATTAGGTATGAGTATTTTTATCATCCCTATTGTTAGTAAAATATTACTAGTACAATAATATAATTATTTATTTATAAAATGTATAAATAATAAAACTAATTTCTAATAATGATTAAAATGATATGAGAAAAAGTTGCAATAATTTGGTGAGAATTAAATTGATATACTATAAACCAGTACGCTTAAGTATTTGTGAGGTGCTTAAACAGAGAAAATTAATTTTTGATAGTGATTTATATATTATTCTATTTAGTTAGGTAATAATTTTTATAATTCAACACATCAAAGTTGAATCAATTTGGTGCCAATTAATTTTATACATCATAATAATGATATATACATATGTATAATGTCAACTAATTGGAAATTAATCTTTAATTAATTTTTAGTAATGCTTAATATGTTATTCTATTTTGTTAGATGATAATTTTAGCAAAATAATGCATAAAAGTTGGAATATTTTCATGGCAATTAATTCATCATAATATAAATTGATTAGCATAATTAGTTATCCATACAATGTTTAAATACATTGCTATATTTAACTATGTAATAATATTAGTGATTAAATGCATGAAATTTGTAATAATTTGATTAAAATTAATTTGATACATTATAAATTGATTAATAAAATTATTTTTTTATATAGCATTTAAATTTGTAAAATTAATTTTTAATATAATTAATATATTACCTTATTTAATTAGGCGATAATTTTAGCATTTTAAAATATGTAAAGAAAATTATAGTAAGTTAGTTTAAATTTATTCTAGTTTGATAAAAACTCAATGCATTATATCAGATATTTTGCTTTAAGACTAATGAAAATAAGATGTTGAATTTATAATTATTTATTTCTATAATATTTCATATTTAAAATTAATTTTAATCATAATTAATGTGTTATCCTATTTAATTAGGTGATAATTTTAGTATTTTAAAATATTTAAAAAAATTATAATAAGTCAATATAAATTTATTCTAATTTGATGAAAATTCAATGCATATACTATGCAAATCTAACATAAAAAAATATAGATGCTAAATTGATAATAAATTGCTACCGATTGCTTTGTTGAAGATTTGTAAGAAGAAGTAAAAAAGTTTGCTTTCACATTCCAAGAAGCAAAGTAAATGAACAACCTTACAACTTTTATTTTTTTCAAATTTATTTTGAAAGTTTAGTTTATGTTTTAAAATTTTTCAAATACATGTAAAAGAAAATTTGGCCTAATTCTTTAAATTTATTAAGAAAAAATATTTTGGCCCAACTTATTTTTATAAGTCCATACACTTATTAAAAAAATCTTGGGGAAAAAATAAATTTTGAATAAATTTAAGACTCAAATTATAAAATTTACAAATAAATGAATTACTTGAAATCATCTTTCATATATGAATATGTGTTATTTATTTATTGGCTTATTAGTCAAAATATTAACTTTTAATCTTGGTATAGAATAACTATTCATGAAAATTAACACATAGATGATTAACTTAGTAGTAATAGGCCAAGTCTCAAAACATTTCAAGCAGAATAATTATCATTTATTGTTCTTATCGATAAAAAGTAAACAAATTAATGTGCATAATCAATAATAAAAAGATTTTATATTTGAAAATATATTATTAAAATTATAATTAATAAAAAAATTTCATAATAAAGTTTAAAATTTTAATTTATTAAAATTTTATTAAATAATAAAAAATATATTATTTAAAATTTAATTTAAAAATATAATTATTAAAATATTTTAATAGGAAACTAATTTTCTTTATTGTTTATTAATTAAGGATAATATTAAAATACATAAAAAAATAAAAAATAAAAAATCAAGATGTAAATAATTATTTTGTAAATAATGAAATAATCCATTTTTATCATTTTTACTGGGTAATGATTATTTCATAGGCATTTTTATTTTATAATGCCCATCAAATGCAGGGTTAAAGAATTCATCGAATTAGATTGATTTTTTCCTCTAAAATGCTTTGCAAGCTAATGACAAGTTTCTTGGACAAAATTTGTAAGTTTATTTACAATATTATCAATTTCATCCCTAAAGTTGTAAAACATTGATAAAATGGTATTTGAATTATATTAAATGACTAATTTCATCTCTAAATAATAATTCATATGAATAAATTTGTCTCTCTCTATATAGAATTTTAGAGATAAAATTATTTATATAAATTTATACAAAAGGACAAAATTATCTTTAAAAACTATTATTGAAGGATGAAACTAGCTATTTAATATAATTCAAGCATAAATTTATTAGCAATTTACAATTTTAAGAACGAAATTAGTAATTTTATCCTTTTCATCATAGTAAACAAATTGTCCAACATCCATTCAATTACTAATGCCAAGTTTGGATTGCTTTAGGTTAGTTTAAACAAAAAATCTAATCAAATAAAAAGTTTCAAATCACCTAATTTTATAATTAGACATATTTATTAGTTACATATAAATTTTTAAGAGAGGAATTGAAACCTAATCTTTAAAGTATAAAAGGACGAGCTTAATCATTAAGTGATTAAATATTTATAATTATATATATACAACAATTTCATATATACATATATATATATATATATATATATATATATATATATATATATATATTAAAATATAAATTCTCTATAAATAATAAATAATCATTTAAGTTTGAGAAAATTATACTAATCTACTTTATAAGTTATAAAAATTATATAAACTTCCCTTCTAGTTTCAAAATTTACACAAATCTCTCTTAAATTTTTAATTTCGCTACATTTAAACTCATTTTAAATTCTTCCACTAAAATGGTGTCAAGCTTCCATTAAATGCCAATTTTGACCAAATAAAATATAAAAAATAATCCTAAGTTAGTTATATATTTAGATCAATTTCTATTAAATAGCAAACCACAAAAAGAACAAGAAACATTTACAATTTACAAACATGGAAAGTATCCACTTCATTCTCATCAATACAAGTTTTTACAAGAAATTTCTTAAGAAATAGATATATTTCAATTTGCCAATAAGGTTGAAGTCTCCTTCATCTTATAAACACAGTCCACACCTATATAATTCTTACACCTACAAAACTACATACCTTTTTAAATTATTTTATTCCTCTTAAATAAAGATCATAATTATCAATTTGTTTGATGATAAGATGTAGGGGAATACCAAGTAGGAACTTGCCTTCACTTTTTAGAACTCTAGTGAATGGTGAATTAGGCATTCTAGCTTCTTCTTCTTCAAGTAGCTTTTTAGTAGATTTTAGTAGCTCATATGATATTGGACAACGTCTTTAGCCTTCCTTTGACTTAATTGCTTTCTCTAAATTGAAGGTATTCTCTTTCAATTTGTGCATGCTTGCAATGCCATGGAAGCATCCTATTAAAGATTTCACCTCACCAATCTCAAGAATCATCGTTTCTATGTCTACTTTTGAAGACATTTTCTATGAAGAAAATAATAGCTATGCAAGAAAGAAATTAACTTTATTAAGATTAATTGGCAAATAAAAATCAAGTAGGCCAAAGAAGAAATTAGACATAATAACTAGTTTTCCATTTTCTTTTTCAAAAACAGGATTTACAATGATATTACTTTTGGATTTTGAAACTTATAATCATTCTCAAAGACATTTGAAATAGAATAAACATAGGTTTTGAGAAACTAGAGAACACTATTTAATGCACATTATCATATTTCCTGCTTATATTAATGGACATAGTTAATAGCTATCTATTTGAGTTGAGTTTTCTATTGTTTAGTATTCTACCTAACAAAGGGATAAATTAGGTTTAAAAACTTTTTGCACAATAATGACAATATGAGTTAACAAATGATTCAAGAGTGAAACAAATGAAAAAGGAGATGTAAACTCAGCACAACAGTAAGTAAAAACAGAGCATAATATAAGTAAATAGAGAGATAGAGAAGAAAAGATTGAAACATTGTTATTTATAGAGGTTCTAGCCTTAAAGATCTAACACTCCAATGTGTACATCTATTACCAAGCCTCTTTGACTTGGATTTGAACTCTAATACACTATCTCTTTAAGTTTAAGGGCACTTAAAGAAGCCTTAATATAAGTCTCTGCTTTTCTTATAAAAATCCTTCTTAGAATCCTCTCTCAAAGCTTTTATCTATTAAGAGATCTAACATTCTTAATGTTCCTAAGGATACCTCACTCTAATATACAACAAATGTATGATTCGAATTCAACAATATAGATCACAAAGTTTGAATGTTAGATTACACAGTAAAGAACTAAGGGAGGAATTTAAATTAGATGGGCTTAAGGGATTTTCAGGTTTTACATGATAGAAAATGAAATTTCTTATGTCTATGTAATAGTGAAAGCACTTTTTTATATTTTCAAACTAAAATGAAGCCTTCATATAGAGGTTAGAGAGGTAAAAAATATGTTACAAATAAAATATAGTTGTTATAAGGTAGTTGGCAACTTGTGAATCTATTGGTTAATCGAATCAGGCTACTTATGAATTTTTGAAAAAGTTGTAGTGAATCGATTAGTCAATCGATTTACTTAGCTATACAATTTGAATTTAATACATGGTAAATCAATTTGTAAATTAATTCATCAAACCTTTGTTTAACTTTGGATGTTCAGAATTGATTGGCCAATCCATTCTAACTTTTGAAAATTTTGGCTTTGAATAAAAAACATAAGGCAATGAGTAAGTACATCAATCGATTCATAAAACTTAATTTTTAAAATTTTGAAACACTAAATCGATTGGTCAATTGATTCATTTTGTCCTATTTGCTCTTTAAACCTCTAGAATCGATTGGTTAATCAATTTTGGTTATTTAGTATGCTCTCAAGATCCTTGGAATCGATTGATCAATCAATCCAAGTATTCTAGTTTGCTCTCTAGAAGTTTGGAATTGATTAGTCAATCAATTCATATCTTATTTTTTTAGTTCTTCAAAGATTGCTATTTTGAAATATAATTTTTTTTCTTGAAAAGTAATCCAACCTCATTTTTAAAAGCCTTTTGACATAAGGTTAAACTTAGCATTTTCAAGAAAAACCTAAACCTCTTATTGGTTAATTCCTCTTATAAAATTTCATCCTATGGTCCTAACTAGAATCCTAGATAAATTAAACATGTTTTTCAATCTTTAATATCCTTCAATCTTTACTTTTTGGCATTAGGATTCTAGTTAATCAAATATCAAATTCAAGAGTATCAAAATATTTTGTTATCATCAAAACCGCTTTAATGGGGCTAAGGTTAACAATCTTTCCTTTTTTAATGATGACAAATCATTTTTAAATTAAATAAGATTTTCGCATATTAGGTCCCCTTAACTGGAATGCTCCCCTTAAAACATGCCATTTAATTTCAAGATTTCTTAATTTTCTCCCCTATTTTTGCATTAATTAAAAAATGAAACATAGTGCAGCAATAATAACCAATAGATAATCATCACTTAATAAGCTAGCAAAATGTCCAATAAAGCATAATAAGCACTAATAAAGGGGTAATGGGCATAAATAACTAGTGAAACATAATAACCAATAAAGTAATAGTCTAAAATGTGCATAACTAGTAAAGCATAAAACCATAAAAGATAATATCCAAAATATCTAGTAATATAAATTATAAGAAAGATAAGACCTAAGGTGATTATAAGGCTAAGGAAATAATTATATCTAATCATTTATCATATTGTCCAAACTATCCTTAGCTTTTTCATTATCTAAAGCAATTACTTTAGAATCTCCTTCTTCTTCTACTTCCTCCTTCAAAGGTATAGCTTTTTGCTTCCTTTTAGTTCTTGTTTTAGTTTTGTAAAGAATGTTAGTTCTTCTTTAGGAGAGCTATCTTTTTCTTCTTCATTAATGTTCAGTTTGCATTTAAGTTTCTTGAAATGATACTTAATGTAAGATTTTAATTCCTTCCCTATCTCCTAATGCAATGTAGTAATATGATCCCTTAAAGCCCATATATCAAACTCTTCAACAATATCTTCTCTCTCAATGAAGCACTAATAACCTTATATCTTTTGGAAGGACATTTGTTTCATATGTTTGGCCTTTAACCTTTTGGATTCCTTAAATTTGTCCACCTTGGCCTCCTAATCAACTTGAATTCTAGAAACTTTGAAGAGTTCTGTGAGAATCATTCCATAAAGAAGGAACTCTCTATTCACATAGGTATGCATATAAAGCAGTATGTGATAAGGGAAGTTAATTAGGATATTCAATCTGATGGCCTACATCATGAACAACTGATGATTATTTATATGAATGAAGTTGTGCCTCTTTGGAAGGATTATTTTAGTAATGATGTAATACAAAATCCTATCTTCCATTAACAAAACTATAATCAACAACTTGTTCTTTATCATTTTTAAGATGAGAGTGGAGCCAAAACAATTTTGTAACAACCGCCTTAGAGTAATCTGCAATATTTCCCGCACCAACAAAAGGTTAATTTGTATCCATATAAAAAATTGCAGCTAACTCATGGATGCCAACAGAAAACCTTAAACCCTTGATAGTGGTAATCAATTCAAGCAAATTTTCCTACCCACTTCTTTTAAGATTGCATAAAATTGATACACTAGGCTTGGATAGATATCAGCACATATCTAGTAAATTTAAGTAGACTCAAGTGTTCTAATATATGATATATCTCTAAATTTTTGTTTCCAAAAAATTTAATATCCTAATAATTTTTTAGTTTTATTTTTTTAGACATGCATTCTACAAATCTTTTAAAAGTTGTTACCTTAAAATAGTAAACCTTTTCTGGAACTTGATCAATAAAAGGTAGAGGTTGAAATAATGACCTTGAGGATTTTCCCTTGCCTTTACTTGATTTAGTATGAGGACACTTTGTTACCATGCTTTTTTTACCCATAGTATTGGTGATTAATAAGATTTGGTAGGAGAATAGGAGTTTTGAAATAAGTTACAATTAAAGGGTTTTGGTGATATGAATTGAATAAAAAATTTGATAATGTTGGCATTTTGATGCAGCTAAAGGTGTTGGAAGGATAAAGAATGGTTTTAAATGATGTTTTTAAGCATTTTTAATAAGGGAAATGAAAAATTATGGTGGAAAGGTGAGGGGGCACAACTATACAACAATTAGAAAGAGAAATAAGGAAGCAAATGACATAGTTATCATGTGACAAGGCTTATATAGAAGCCCTATGGAATTAATTGACTAATTGATTCATTGATGAACATGTTCATCTGTGAATCGATTAATCACTCGATTCATCACTAAAAAGTTTCAAATTCTAGAATTCACTCCATTTGCTATCAATAGATTGATGAATTGATTTGAGACTTCTAGAGACCAACATTGCCTTCTTGAAATCAATTGACCACTCAATTCATTTCCTTCACATATGAAATTCCTAAATTGATTGGTCACTTAATTTTTCCTTCTAGAATAGATTGACCACTCAATTCCTTATATGCTGAAACCTTTTTTCCCTTCATTCCATTTCTCAAATGATTTATGATCTAACTTTTTGACCCTTTGACTAATTGAAGCTTGATTTTAAGCTAATATTGTTAAAGATGAAGGATAGTACTTGCAAAGTAAACTTTTGGAATACCTTTGATGCTTAATTTAGTACATTGGTTATAGTATGAAATAATGCATAAATTACTTCCTAAAGAAATTTAATATGCTTAATTATTTTTTATAAAATTGAAATGATCTTCACTAAGTGGCTTAGTGAATATATCTACTAATTAAAAATTAGTTTGGACAAACTTTGAGGCAATATCTCCTCTTTGGATATGATTATAGATAAAATGATGTCTTATTTCAATGTATTTGGATCTTGAGTGCAGGATAGCATTCTTGGTTGGATTAATTGCATTTGTATTACCATATTTTATAAGAATATTTTCAAAATTCAATCCATAGTCAAATAGTTATTGTTTCATCCATAAGAGTTTAGCACAACAATTACTTGCTACTATATATTCTACTTCAGCAGTGGATAGTGTCATACTATTTTGTTTCTTGCTATACAAAGAGACTAATGAATGTCCAAAAAATTGATAAGCTCCACTAGTGCTTTTTCTATCTAATTTACTACTAGCAAAATTTACATCCTAATAACCTATTAGAAAATTCAATTTTTCTTTAAGATATCATAAACTAAAGTAAAGTGTGCTCATAAGATATCTAAAAATCCTTTTGCAACCAATTTGGCTTTGTTTTTTATTATGATACCATTTTTATCTAACTTGTTCTTAAAAACCCATTTTGTGCTAATAATTGGATCATTATTTGGTCTTTGCATAAGCTCCTCTTCATTTATTTTAAATTAATTTAATTCTTCTCGCATTATCAAGACCCAGTGTTCATTAATTATTACTTCATTTATATTCTTAGGTTTATTTTAAGATAAAAATGCTAAATGATCATAAATATTCTTAAGAAAACTTCTAGTTACCCTTTAAGTCATATCATTAATGACTTGATCAATAGGGTAACCTCTCATCATCTTTTATTCATTTTTATACTATGAGTTAGTTCTTGTTTTACATTTCATGTGGATAAAGATGCTTCTTTGCCTTCTTCATTCTTTTTTTTTAGCTTTCATCTCCTTATTTGAATTTTTT
Organism: Sindora glabra; assembly: GCA_020226215.1. Taxonomy (NCBI): domain Eukaryota; kingdom Viridiplantae; phylum Streptophyta; class Magnoliopsida; order Fabales; family Fabaceae; genus Sindora; species Sindora glabra. The sequence goes on along the minus strand of CM035232.1, from coordinate 63,324,070 downwards.
TGAATCACCCATCAATCAACCTACTCCTTATCTTCATTTGATACCTTTTTCATGCTAGGAGAAGAATCATGAAATATAACATGTATGGATTCTTTTACTAGTAAAGTTCTTTTGTTGTAAACCTTGTAAGCTTTTCTATTAAAAGAATATCCAATAAAGATAGTTTCATCAGATTTGACATTAAACTTTGTAAGGTTGCTTTTTCCATTATTGTGTACAAAATATTTACAACAAAAAATATAAAGATGTGAAATATTTGGCTTTCTTTCTTTGTAAAGTTCATAAAGGGTTTTCTTTAAAATTGGTCTAACAAGGGCTCTATTGATCACATAGCAAACAATGTTCACTGCTTTAACCTAAAAATATTTTAGAAGAGAGCTATCATTAAGTATAGTTCCTACCATTTCTTCTAGATACTTATATTTCTTTTCAACAAGTCCATTTTGTTGAGGTGTTCTAGGAGATGAAAAGTTATGCTTAATTCCATTATCATCATAAAAATAAGTAAAATCATGATTTTTAAATTTCCCACCATGATCATTTCTATTGCTTACTATGGACATTTCTTTTTCATTTTGTAAAATTTGCAAGTCTTTTAAAAGCTTCAAAAGCTTTGTCTTTGGAAAAAAGAAATAATATCCATGTAAATCCTGAGTAGCCATCAACAATTACAAGTATATAGAGATTTCCTCCATGACTTTTAATTCTTAATGGGTTAACTAAATCCATATGCAGTAATTGAAGTGTTCTTTTTGGATTTAAAAGAGGTTTTTACTTGTTTTTCATTTTAATATGCATCACAAATTCTATTTTTGTCAAACTTTAGCTCTGGTAAACCGTCAACCAAATCATTTTTGAAAAATTTTCCTTTGAGATCCATGCTTGCATGAGCAATCTTTTATGCCAAATCCAAGAATTATCATTTATACTAACTAAGCATTTAGAATTTAAAGATGGCTCATTATTAATGTCTATCATATAGATATTTCTATATCTCTCACCTATTAACTTAATTTGCTTATCATCTTGGTCTTCAACAATGCAACAAAAGGAATTAAATGTAACTTTGTTTCCTTTATCACAAAATTGATTAATGCTAAGCAAATTATGCTTAAACCTTTTGACATATAAGACATCATTAATACAAGATTTAGAATTCTTACTCACTCTATGTTTTCCCATAACTTTTCCTTTTGAGTTATCTTTAAATGTGACATTTCCTTCTTCCTTGAGTGCCAATGAGATGAGCTTGAATTTATCCCTTATCACATGCCTTGAGCAGCTATTATCCAAGTACTATATCTCACTTTGAGTTCTCAAATATACCTATAAAAGAAATATCATTTTTTTACTTTTGGTACCTAAATAATTTTAGGCCCATCTTTGTTAGTTAGTACATGTCACTTTAAGGACCCAAATTTTCTTTATTCTAACATTTGTATTTCTTCTATATGCTTAAAAATAAATTCCATGCCTTTTCTCTCTATAGTGGAAACAAGTTTTTCTTGGTTATGTCTTCGTAGTATTTTAACAAAGAAATTCTTGTAAAAATGATTCTTTTTAGTTGGTATGTAACTAATACTTTTTTTGTTAAAACTAGTCTTTTTACCTAGAAAAGTGTATAAAAAATCTTTATTCTTTGCAAACTTCTTAAGAGTTTTAGTTAAATCATCAAGTTTTTGCTTAAGATTTTCAAATAAATGCATTTTTGAGTAATTTTCTTAAGGCTCTCCAATTCTTGAATCAATTCTTCATTTTCTTTTTCAATTTGTTCAATAATGTCTTCCGAAGAAGATATTAACTTCTATGAAATTTCAATATTTCTTTTGGCCTTAAGCAAATCTAAATTCAAATTAGAAATGATATAATCTGATTCATTGTTTAAACTAGAGATGGATATCTTATCTCTATTTTATTCTTCCAAAGCCATCAAGAATAGAAGAACTTCTTCATCTTTGTCATTTTCTTCACATGAATCATTGTCATTATCATCTCCTCAAGTAACTAAGCATGCTTTCTTGTGAGCACTTCTATTTTTCTTTTTAAGCTCCAATTACTTCTTCAAGTAAATGGGATAGTTAAACTTGATATGCCTTTTCTTTTTACACCTATAACATGTTGGAGTAGTTTGCTTGTTGGCTTCTCTTTTGCTTGCATGCTTATTTGCTTAAAGCATTTTTTTTCTACCACATATTCTTTTAAGTGTCTTTTGATATTTCTTAGTGAAGAGGAATAAGTCATCTTCCAATAAGGTGTTAAGTAATTCCTTATGGCAATCTTCATCAATTTTATCCCCATCTACACTTGTTTCAGTTTTAAGAGCAAGAGACTTTTTCTTTCTTTCATTGTCATTAGCATATCAATTAAGCTCTAGTTCATGCTCCTCCAAATTTTCAAATAAATATTGCAGAGTTAGCATCTTTATCTTTATTGCTTCTTTGACAATAATTATTTTAGGTTGCCACTTAATTATTAGTGACCTTAGTACTTTGTGAACAAGTTCTCCATCTATAAGATACCTACCAAGAAGACTTAATTGGTTAGTAAGAGTTATAAATCTTTGCATTATATCTTTAATAGATTCTCCATCCTTCATTTTAAATAATTTATATTGATAAACTAATGTTTGCATTTTACTTTTTTTGACCTGTGTGGTTCTTACATGAGCTATTTCAAGCATATCCCATATCTCTTTTGCAATTAAGCAATTTAATACCCTCTCATATTCACTAGGCCATAAAGCATTTGATAAAATCCATTTAACTTTAGAATGAAGTTGATGTTTTCTTTTCTCTTCCTCACTTAATTCAGATCTTAGTTTCTAAACCTTTATATTATTTTCCCCTTTTAATTAGTGGATTATAGCCATTCTTAATTAAATCTTATATATTAATATCAGTATCTTTTATAAAACCTTTCATTTTTTTTATTTCCAATAAGTATAATTCTATCCATTAAAACTTGGCATTTGTTTAATGGAGGACATTCAAGCAAAATGTTAACATTATTTACATCCATTGAATCCTTTTGAGATCGTGAGATCTTATTCCAAGAGCCAAGTAGGTTTAAAAATTTTTTGCACAATAATGACAATATGAGTTAACAAATGATTCAAAAGTGAAACTAATGAATTAGTAGATGCAAACTTAGCATAGCAATAAGTAAGTTTTAAAAAATAAAGCACAATATAGGTAAATAAAGAGATAAAAAAAAGGAGATTCAAACACTATTATTTATAGTGGTTTCAACCTTAAAGATCTAACACTCTAGGTGTACATCTACTACTAAGCCTCTCTGACTTAGATTTAAACTCTAATTTAGTATCTCTTCAAGTTTGAGAGCACTTAAAGAAGCTTTAGTATAAGTCTCTGCTTTTCTTGTAAAATCCCTTCAAGAATCCTTTCTCAAAGCTTTTATCTATCAAGAGATCCAATATTCTTGATGTTCCTAAGGATACATCATCCTAATATATAACAAATGTATGATTTGAATTCAAAAATGTATCTCATAAACTTTAAAAGTTGGATTACATAGTTAAGTACTAAGAGAGGAATTTGAATCAAATAGGCTTAAGAGATTTTCATGTTTTAGATGAGAGAAAATGAAGTTTCTTATGTTTTTGTAATAGTGAAAGCACTTTCTTATATTTTCAAATTGAAATGAAGCCTTTATATAAAGGTTGAAGAGGTAAAAAAAATCCATTACAGACAAAATATATTCATAATTGGGTAATTGGTGTTTTATGAATTGATTAGTTAATCGATTTAGACCATTTACAAATTTTTGAAAAAGTTACGGTGAATTAATTAATGAATCGATTCACTCGGCTATAAAAGTTGAATTCAATACATGGTGAATCAATTGATCAATCAATTTATCATACCTCAATTTTGCTTTAAATGTTTAGAATCAATTGGTCAATTGATTTTAATTTTTGAAAAATTTGGCTTTGAATAAAAAAATAATGCAATGAGTAGGTACATCAATCGATTTGTAAAACTTGATCTTTGAAAAATTAAAATGCTTAATTGATTGGTCAATTGATTCATTTTTCCTTGCTTGCTCTTTGGACCACTAAAATTGATTCATTAATCAATTCTGGTTAACCAGTATACTTTTTAGATGCTTGGAATCAATTAATCAATTGATTCAACTATTTTAATTTGCTCTTTGGATGTTAGAATTAATTGGTCAATCGATTTATACCCTATTTTTCTAGTTTTTCAAAGATTACCATTTTGAAATACAATTTTCTTTCTTGAAAAATAATCTAACCTCATTTTAAAAGCCATTTAACATAAGATTAAACTTAGTATTTTCATGAAAAACCTGAACCCCTCATTGATTAATTCTATTTATATAATTTCATCCTATGATCCTAATTAGAATCTTAGCTAAACTAAACTTGTTCTTCAATTTTTAATCTCCTTCAATCTTTACTTTTTGCATTAGGATTCTAGTAGATCAAACACCAAATCTAAGAGTATTAAAATATTTTATTATCATTAAAACCACCTTAAGGGGATTGAGGTTAACATTTTCTACTTACAATGAAATTTAACTTATTATCATCATGCTTAATTATCTAGTTAATTTGCACTCTATCATCAAGGGACTTAGCTCATTTATAAGTACTTTTTTTGTGCTTAATCATAAGCTTCTATCTCTTTTTTGAGATATTTTTCACATACCTATGAAAACACAAGTCGTTTTATGTATATTATGTTAGTGTATATGCCCTAAAACTAATTATATTGGTGATTGTAATTTTGAATCATGTTATTTTAATGGCAATTCCAATTATTATAATTATATATATTGTCTGCGTAATATATTCAATTGTGATAATAACCTTAGAATAATTGTATTCTTAAATGTCTCTGGTCATATATCATTGTGGATTAGGTTGCTTTGATATGTTAAGACTAGCATGTGTGAAGACTTATATGGGATATTAAGTTTACACATGAGTACAAGTTAGAGAACTTGTATACTAGACCGACCCATATTAAGAACACTACATGGATCGTTATATGAATGTCATAAGTAGTTCTTAGTGATCATTATTAATATGGTCCTTTGACCTGAGATCATCAAGGTTTCCTACATGTGAGTTTCATATCTTGATACTATTCTATGTCACTAATGGTTGAGTGAATGCAAGGGTAGATATTGGATATGTCACATATCATGCGGAGGGATTTGTGTGATCAAGATGGGATTTGTCCCTCCTATATAACAGAAGTAACATCTATGGGCCCCTTGATTAAGTAAAGCTGAGAAAATGCATGGCCATGCTCAGATGAAATGACATGGGATGTCAATTACATTTGTTTCAGTCAGCTTACTTAGGAATCAAGAAACCTTAAGATTGAGCTATACGGGAATGACATGGTCCATGTCTTGTGCTCAATCTAGATGTATAGGATAAAAGGACATAAGTGATGATCACGTGTAAAGGTTTAGTCAAATCACCGACTTTCTCATTACTTGGGTAACAATGATGTGTTGCTAGACACCAATCATTGTTTATGATCATTAATATGATTAATGGTCATTGCCAACGTAATGAGAGCTTGTAGGGTCGCACACTTAGAGCCAAGTGAATTTAGAATTAATGGACTAAATTGTTTGGGCTTAATATTTAGGAATTCATGTTATAATTATAAGGCCCAATAATAAGCCTATAATTGTACATGGAATAAAGCTCAAATAGGTTAGGTTTTTCTATGTACCTATTTAAATAGGCTTGTTGGGTAATAATATGATTACTATCATTATTCACACACCCCAAAAAGGCATAGAAAAATCCTAGCACCTCTCATTAACCAAAAACTCCTGAAGAGGCGTAGCTAGCACTACGAGGTGAAAGGAGATCGATTCCAACCGGTGTTTGTGTGGACATTCATCGGTGATTCACGAGTTTGTGTGGATACCATAGAGGTGCAGCCACATTAAACATTGCACTGGTGATCTGATCTTCTAGTTTCTATCCCGGTTCGTGATTTGGAGAGTAGATTAGGTTGGAAAACGGACAGAAGTAGATCGAATTTACTGTGTAGCAGACAGAAGATTTTTGGCCGAAAGGTATAAACCCTAATCCCTAATTTATGGCATTCTTAATTCGCATGGATCCTTGGTGAAAATGGTGCAAAAATTTTATTCCGCTGTGCATGTATGATGCGCGATTTCCAGCATATTAACATTGGAATTAAGAAGTTTAGAAGGAAAGTCATTCTGTAAATTCCTTTGAAGTAAGAGTCAATAACACCATTAGGTGTTTGTTTAGTATATGACAACTATTACCCTTGAATACTCCATTTGTAAATAAGTAAGGAAAAAGTTTTGAAATATTATATTGACCAATTCTTTGCTATCTATATTCATTATGTTTACCTTTTATTTATTAAAAATGCACAAAGAAGAAAATTCTTTCTCAAATTAAGAAGTTATTCGCTATTAATTTTAATAAAAATAACAACATCAAATGTTGTTCACTCAGTTTAGTCCCTTAATTCCAAATCAACCTCACAAAGTAGGATTTGGAAACATACTAAGAACAATATAACAACCTTTTGAGTTAAGTGTACCATTGTTATATGTTAATTATGAGAAGTATCTAAATTTCTATGTTATTATATTGCAATTCTTTGAGTCAAGCATAAATTTATGGTATTAAACTTGTTATCTTGAGGATATGTCTTAAATTGAGAAATTACAAGTTATAATTGCAAGCACTATTATCATTAGCATTCAAAATTATCTTGATCAAAGCTAAAAGAAAAATAACATTCCATTAAATTTCAAGGAAAATGGAAAAAGCCAAATAGAACTTAGCTCCTTAGTTAAGAGTTGATAACATAAAAGTGGAGAATAGAAACATGGAATCTTCAAGCATATATCTTCTATATATTTCAACAACTGAAACAAAACATGGATATATTTCAATAATAGAAACATTTTTAAAATCCTAACATGATTTTGATTCAAAAAGCCTTAGATTTTTCACTCTTACCTTCTTTTAGTTTACTTCGATGTCTTTAATCTTTGTCAAATGGCTTTAATTCCATGCAAAGAGATAAGTGTAGAAAGATAAGAGCAACTTTAGCTTCAATTAAAACAAATGATTAGTTTAGGATTTAGGTTATATTTAGAATATTTTGGTAATTAGCATTTTAATTGTATTGAATATTAATTTTTCGCTAGATTTTTCGCTCTTACCTTCTTTTAGTTTACTTCGATGTCTTTAATCTTTATCAAATGGCTTTAATTCCATGCAAAGAGATAAGTGTAGAAAGATAAGAGCAACTTTAGCTTCAGTTAAAACAAATGATTAGTTTAGGATTTAGGTTATATTTAGAATATTTTGGTAATTAGCATTTTAATTGTATTGAATATTAATTTTTTAAGAGAATCATGGAATCTTAAATGAATATTCTAGATGGAAGTCTATTAGGTGGAGTAACATTTAAGTTTTGACACTAGAGGGGAGGTTCATATAATTTTGATAACTTATAAGGGAGGTCAATGTAATTTTCTCTTTAACTTTTTATTAATTAAATTTACATAATAAACAAATTATGTTATATGATTATTTAATAAATTTAAATTCTTTTCACATACATGTACAACATTTTTTCAATTTGCTATTCAATTCAATTTCTAAAATATTGCTCAAACAAAAAGGGATTATTCAAGGTGCAAAAATAATATTAAAAAACTTATTTTTGATCAAGTTATATTCTTCTTCAAAAAATATGATGATGAAATGGATATATATAATATGGAAATAGTATAACCATTATAATATATATAAGTGGTATGTTGAAAACTTGATATAAAATAGGGAGTGGCTACTATACACCCCTGACAAATTGGTGTATTAGTGCATCACCTCATTAATGGCTTGTGTCCCATCATACGATTAGTTAGCCAATTTCCAAGAAGTGCTATTGGCAAGTTTTTGCATTTTCATATTAGTTTTTTTGCTTTCAAAATAACATATATGAGAATAAAGGCTTAAATCAAATATAAGTATATCTAACCCGAAATAAGTTATCAATCTCAACTTCAATAACCAAGTGTACTCAATGAATGAGGTTGAAATTGAAGAACTGAAGTTGATCTTCATTATTGAAGATGTAAATGATAATAGGAAGCTTAATTGCCAACTTGCAAGTGTGAGTTTTTACATTTAGTTAGATCTCCCTTATGTAAATTTTTTTATGTTAATTTTTATTTACTAGAAGGTTCTATGAATTTTGAATTAACATGGATAATAATAGTTAGATTGCTTTTGCCACCAATCCGATGTGTTTGAAATTCATAGATTATCAATATTGATGAATTTTGGTGGAGATAATGATAGTCAGTTTTAATTTTCAATTGTTGCTAATTAAAATCACTCTAAACATAGAAGCAACTATGTATTATAGTTTAATTATGATAATGCTTCAATATTCTTGGATTGAAATGGATGCATAATTATTTTTGAATTAGTATCATTATTATGATGAAAAATGCTTATGTGATCTCATTCTTATGATTTGTTTTTACATCTAGATACTTTTAGGAAAGTGATATGAAATGAGCCTCAAGATAGGATGTTTATTTGCTAATTAACAATGACTAAATTCACTAGTTTTAAATTATGAACTCATTAATAAGTATTCTCTTCCTTTCTAACATGGTGGCAATGATCATGCTTTAAACACTGACTTAACATTTCAAAGTGCAATAAGCTTGAAGCTTAAGAAGAAGCCTGAAAAAAGACTAATGGGAAGCTTGTCCATGAGGATTTGCTTAGGCCTCCTAATAACTCATATTTCTTTGCATTTAAGTTAGAAACTACATTTAATTCTTTGGAATGATACTTGTAACCATGATATATGACATGCTTGGATTCCTCTCTCTTTCAAATCAAAATGGTTAAATGCCAATAAGACTCTTGCTTTAGGTTTTCATGGTTTTTCTAATGGTTACTTCTTAGCTCGTATTTATAAGATGTTTAAAAGAGTAGAGTGGAAGAAAATTGCCCTTAGAGCTATAATTGTATTCCTTGGAATTTGTTGGTACCTATATTAGATTTAAGAATCCTACAATTAAGAATCCAATGACGATTAAAAAAAATTAGATGGAAAGTCCCTAAGTAGGCCTAGTACATGAGCCTAATTACAATTTGTAGTAGATGATTAGAATTACATTACAAGTAGGATTTCCATTGTTCTTTTGTTTATGGATGTTGAAATCTTAGAGAGGCTTTAAAAAAGGTAAGGAAAGGTATTGTAATGATAAGGGCTCAAAGGGAATTGTTGAATTTCACTAAGATTACAAAAACAATGAAGAATGTGAGGTCTACGATGGGGGATATTAAGGTTATATCAAACATCTTTTACTTAACCTCAGTTATCCTTTGATGATCAGTTTCACATATAACCCTTTCTTTAAGATCAAATTCCTACATGGTTTGAAGTTGTAGGCTATATTATTACCTGCTTTCTTTATAGCAACTTTTCCACACAATTAAAATGGTACTACATAACAGTTATTTCCCTTATTGATCCCTCCTTAACTTTCTATAATGCTTATGGTTGTGGCCTAATAGATTGGTCCCTTACATCCACCTATGGACAACAAACTATATTAGAGTATGGATTAGTGCATCACATGTTAAAGTTCTTACTAGTTTAGCAAGTTATGGAGTTATGATAAACATTATTTTCATAGCCTTTGATCTAGTGCGAGATGTGGAGTCATGATGAACATTATCTCTACAACCTCTAATCTAATGCAAGATTTCAAGACCAATTACTTTACCCTAGCTTTGTCTTAATTCATACTCATGAGCCAAGTAATTAGCACAATAATGGGTTGCATAATCTATCATTGCATTTTTTAGATTTTCTATATATTATGTACAATATAGATGAATGAAATTATCATTTTTTGAATAGAAAATGCACACAAGATACTACTTTTCTAATTCAATAGAGATAAAAAATTGCATTATGATCAAAGACCCACTTGCAAATCTTTTTTATTTTTCTAAGAATAATTGTTCAAAAAATATAATTTATATATCAAGTGAAACACTAGAATATGTAATAATGCAGTAACAACTTCAAAATCAATCAAACTTTTATTTTCTTGGTAGGATGTTGAAAACAAAACTTTGCAATTAGTATTAAACAAGGTAAGATGACCATCCTTATTAAATAGAAAAAGGATATGGGAATTTCCAGCCTTTTGTAAAAAAAAAAAAGTGGGTTCTTATGTAATCAATGAACATAAAAACAAATGAAATTTGATAAATAAAATTAATATTTGACAATACTTAAATACCTTACAGAATAAGAGGTGATGAAAAAGGTGAGATGGATCTAAAATAAAGGGACACTTATTGTGCATAAAAATTGTCCTCTTTAAGATGAGATTATAAAGAAATCAAGCACAAGAACATCACATAGAAAGAGAAATTTTCCTTCATCACCTTTGATGCTGTTCATTTTCACTAGTGACAGTATGCTTAATTCCCTTTGTCCTCCTTACCCTTACAACTTATATCATAAACACTTGATCTCCTTGCTCATTACTCGTGATTCTCCTTTTTTTGTTCATGTGGGCTAGGTTACAATACAGATCAAGCTTAAAGTAACAAATGAAATTTTTTCATGTGGGCTAGGTTGCTTTCCTTCAAACTTAAGTAGAGCTGGGAAATGGACAAGCTAGACCAATCCATGCAAACTAGCTATTAAATGGGTTAGGATGTTCAATTTTTTCATAGGCATCCAAGATGAAAGGTCTAGTCTAATTCTTGTAGACTCGGGCTAACCTATGAGCTTTTTCTTAATTTTTAATTTTTTAAAAATAAAAATTTTAACTCTTAAATAAAAAAATTAAAGTCATTTAAAAAATATCACATATTTATTCATAAATTAGTTATAATATATTTTAAATTTATATATAACCATAAAAATATTATATATATAATATAAGTCATAAAAATATTTACGAAATAAAAATATTATCTATAAATTATTTACAACACACCCCTACATTACACATAATTAAAAATAAAAAATAAGAGTGTAATTTTATATAGATTGAAAATTTAAATCTACATAAAATTTAGAAATATATAAAAAAATTAACCAGCTTTTTGCTCGTTCACGAACTAGGTCAGTTTGAGAACTTTAACCAATTTCAACAACTTTAAACTCAGGCCTAACAAACCAGTCCTATTTATTAGTTTGCTGAAGTATTAGTGTACCATAAACTTTTCCTATAAAATAACAAAAAATAAAGAATAATACTTAAATATATTTATTTATTAAAATAAAATTAAATCATAAAAAATTATAAGTATTTATTTCTTAAAAGATTTGAACAAGTACAATAAATTATAATATTTTTTGAAGAATAATTTAATTAGTAAATTGCAATAATGTATGTTTTCGAAGGTATTTTAGTCTAGTAAATAATATATATAATTTAAAATATTATTAAAATAAAAGAATATACTTAAATAAATTTTAAAATATACTCATGTCTTTATACATTATTTTACATATTAAAAATAATAATAATAATTAACTAATTTTATTAAATATTTTTATTCAAATAACTAATATTAAGATGATGAAATCAATGAATATAATTAACTATCAATAATAGTTAATTAAATAAGCTAATAAGTTAATCACTAAACATGTCCTTTATTAGCTAAGTAATCCAAACAAAATTCTTATAAATCATTAAACTGATTTATTTTGACCTATTAGATTTAGGCTTTGTTTCATGCAATAAATAAACTAATTTATGATTTATTAACTTAATCAATAAGTTATAAGTTAAGGTATAAAGGTGTTTCACATATTAACTTATTAAAAAATAAGTTTTAATTTGATAAGCTATCTTGAGTAGTTTATAAGTCACTACATCTTTAAATTTTTTAATTTTATTCTTATTTTTCATTAATTTACAACTCATACCCTTCATTACATAAATCTAAGTGTTATTTTTTTATAAAATATAATTAATTTAATTTTAATATAATTACATTCTAATTTTAAATTATAAATAAATAAAATATGTATGTAAAAATAATGTAATATTATAAAATATAATTAAGTAATTATGATTTTATTACAAATTAAGTAATTATATTTTAAGTAATTATAATTCTATTATAAATAATAAATAAAAATTATGAATGTAAATAAATATAAAAATTTATAAAATATAATTAATTATTGGATATTATATTTTTATTTTTGAAAACATTAATTATGTTAATACAATTTGAATTTTATATAAATATGAATTATTTTAATTATATATATATATTTACTAATATTTCCTTTTATATTATTTTGTAATTTCAATTAGTTCAACAGCTAATTTTGTGAAATACTTCTTATACAATCAGTTAATTTATCAGTTATCAGTTATCAGTTATAAATTGTCAGCTATCAGATAATTGTGCAAAAAAGATTAGTAGAAATATAATTTACTTGCATAATTTTTATTTTATTATTATTTATAATAAAAATATAATTACTTAAAATATAAATAATTATATTTTGTGACTTATATATTTATTTATATATATTTTTATATGTTTATAAATTAAAATAGGGATATAATTATATTAAAATAAAAATAATTATATTTTATAATATTATAAATTAATAAAAATAATAAAGTTAGATTTGGAATAAATTTAAAAAAATAGTAATTTATAAGTTATAAGTTATTTAAGATAATTTATTAAATCATAATTTATTTTTTTAATAAATTAGTGCATGAAACACAGATAGAAATTAGCTTATAATTTATTAAGTAAGTTAATAAATTATAAGTTAACTCATTTGTTGAATGAAGCCTTATTTATACATAAGAAATAAATTTTAAGTCAAATTGTTTTTTGAAAATTGTATATTGAATTTTTTTTTCTTCGGTTATGATCTGTTAGATGGGCTTAAGAAAGTTACACCTACTTCTAGCCCCCAACTCAATTTTCATAAAAAAAGACACTAACTTTTAACTGATAATAACTGAAATAAATTAATCACTTTTAAGCAATTATAGCGAGTTTAGTTTGGATTGTGATTCTTTCCTATGTGGAGAACTTTTGGATCTAAAATTCAAGAGGGCAAGGAGTAAATGTATTATTATAACCATGATAAAAATTATTAGAATAAATTATTAAAAATTAATTTTCTGTTAATAATTATATATCAAATTACGAGTTGTTATTTTTTTCTTCAATTATAATATGACACACTATAACATTGCACTTTTTCCTTAAAATTGCATCATACACTTTGAGACCAATTCAACGACTTTTATTACTCGGTAATACTAGATAAAAGTACGTATGAATAGATAAATTTTCAAGAGCATGGAAATGATGTCTGTGTTCTGCTGTTTGTGGATTTTTGGTGTTGTTGTTGTAGTTGTTATATTTTTCTGGAGTTTTAGGCTATAGTGTGTTTCTGTACTTTGTTTTTATTTCAGATTGCTTGGTCTTGGTTTCGTTTCTCTTTTTTTGTTGTATGTGCATATCTCCTTTGAAACTTCTGTTATCCTTGGCTGTTTAATTTTATTTTATTCCTTGTTCTCACCAAGAAGGAAAATGTATATAGATTTTTTAATCTTATTGTATAGAAAATGGGGAGAGATTACAATATACAACTGAATGCAACACAAGATCTTATTATATATTAAACTCATTTTTTTCCTAAAAGTTAAATTTAATATGCTACATAATAACAAATCAATAATTAAATTTAGTGCACCACAACTACATGTACCACAAGATCTTACTTGGCATCAAATTTATTTTTTAAAAAAGTTAAATTTAATATGTTATACAATAACAAATCAACAATTAAATTTAGTAGGACATCAATATATCACTCTTAGTGTACCATATTCATCTCCACTGAAAATTTAGGCCACACATTTATTTGGTGCGCAGACACTGCAGTCTATGCAAGCTAATAACATTCTCTACATTTCCTTTCATAGTTGGTTTCTTATCACTTGCGATTCATTTCTAATTTTTACAGGAGTTGCCGGCTTCAGACGTTATATATATGATCACAATGGTACATGTTAAGCTGTTCAATCTTGTTTTCTCTTTCCTATACTATCATTAGAATCAGGAATAAACAACACAAACAACAATAGCATAGAAAGAGTCCGAGATGTTTGATCAGCACAAAGATATACAAGATACTAATCCATGAATACTCTATTTTGTTATATACAATACAAGTACAAACTAGTGCATAAGCAGAAAAATTGGCTAAAGTAAAGAAAGAAAGAGAGAGCAAAAGCAAGGCAAACTCAATTTTACAAATTCCCATCACTCATTTGTGACTAAAATATCTTGGCTAACTTCTTATCTCACTGTATCCCTAAAGCTTGAATTCTCTTAACCAATGCCAAAGAGCAAGCATTTTTCTGTTTCCACTCTTCCCTACTCTCTCTGTGATTTTCATCCATGATTAATCTATCATTCCCATCAAGAATGCTCACAATTTGTCTCATGCTTGGTCTCAACTGAGGATTAGATTTGGTGCAAGCAATTCCAAGTTTCACCAATCTCATAAGTTCTCTGTAATTGTACTCTCCATTTAGCCTTCTATCTGCTAATTCTTCCAATGGTCTCTTCTTTGACTGAAATTCATGAACCTTCTTCACCAATAGAACCTCCGGCTGCCGGAAATCGACTGCCATATGTCCACTGATAACTTCAAGAACCACTACACCAAAACTGTAAACATCAGCCGCAGTCATCGCCTCCCCGGATTCCATGTACTCTGGGGACATGTAGCCGAAAATTCCCCGGGCCGACTTCCTGGAGTCGATGACAACATGATGATTGCCGTGTTCATTTCGTGCTAGAAATTCAGCCAATGCGAAACAACTGAGCCTTGGATTCATATCTGGCTCAAGAATAACAGCCGATGATGTAATATTCCTGTGAATTACTTGCTCATCCCATTCCTCATGGAGATATAAAATGGCAGAAGCAAGTGATTTCACTATGCTGTACCTCTCATGCCATTGCAGGACAGAAAACCCAATTCTATGATTGTGATGATGGAGAAGATGGTGACTTAGAATTCGGTTTGC
Organism: Sindora glabra; assembly: GCA_020226215.1. NCBI lineage: Eukaryota > Viridiplantae > Streptophyta > Magnoliopsida > Fabales > Fabaceae > Sindora > Sindora glabra. Next base: position 63,308,926 of record CM035232.1, on the reverse strand, counting down.
TGAGTAATCATAAACAATGAGCATCTCTCCTTGCTCGGTGCACCATCCGCGGAGGTGAACCAGATTTCGGTGCCTGAGTCTCCCCAAATTCCGGAGTTCATTCGAGAATCTTTCCCGCAATGCAGGGCATGTCTTCATGCCGAGGCGTTTCACCAAAATATGACAGTTATCATCAAGAATCCCATGATATGCAGTTCCGAAATCCATCTCGGCTACCCGATTGGAATCCGAGAAATGATCCGTGGCCAAAACAATTTCCTCGTAAGAAAATTCCCTTGGGGTTTCGACAACTGGAAACGATGGCTGTTGATGCCTCGTGCTCTTTGAAGAGATAATTTCAGTGGTTCCGTATTCAGCAGTGACATATATTGTTTCCCCTGCAGCTGTGACAAAATTGGACAAAGAAAAATTAGACATTGTGGCTGAGCTGGTGGCAGTGGTGGTGTTGCCGCCGGAGCTAGTATCGGAAGATGAAGACAGAGAGATGTATAGAGGATGTGAGTGAAATGAAGGAAGGGCTGGCAATTTGGTTGAAACATCGGAAAGTGCTTCAACAACCCATTTCATGCTTGGCCTTGCTTGGGGTTCATGAAGTGTGCACAGAAGGCCTATGTGGACCAAATGTTGCATTTCAGAAAGCTTATAAGAGCCATCTCTTAGCCTTGTATCCCCTGCTTCTAGAACTTTGCCTTCATCAGATAGCCTTCTAATCCAATCAAGCAAAATGATTTGATCATCCGGGTATGTAAGATCTACAGCTCTTCTTCCAGATACAACTTCTAAAACCACTATTCCAAAGCTGAAGACATCGGATTTCGAAGTGGCAATGGTTCGTTTTTGGAAGCTTTCTGGAGGCAAATACCCAATTGTGCCTCCAATTCTTGTTGTTTCCACCAAGCGGAAATTGTCACCTTTGGTAGATTTTGAAGCTTTCCTGCTTTGGTACTCAAGTTCATGTTCTAGCCATCTTGCCAATCCAAAATCACCCAACCGAGCATTGTAATTGGAATCAAGCATCACATTGCTCGTTTTCACGTCGCGGTGAATGATTTGAGTTTCCAATTGCTCGTGAAGATAGTACAACGCAGCCGCCAAACCCCGTACAATGTTGCGGCGCCGGCCCCAATACAGAGGCTCTGCCTTCATGTTCGCCGGACTTCTGAAAAGAATCCGGTCAAGGCTCCGGTTAGGCATGTAATCATAAACCAGGAGAAGTTGGTCTTCATGAACACACCAGCCCCTCAGCCGCACGAGGTTCTTGTGGCGGAGGTGAGCCACAGCGGCTAATTCAGCCTGAAAGGTCTTCTCAAATTGTTGGCCTTTCTCTGCCAGGCACTTCACAGCAACCTCAGTTGAATCACTCGGCAAAACAGCCTTGTACACTTTGCCAAAACCACCACTCCCAAGAACTTGGTCTTCACTGAAGCCACGAGAGCCGATGAAGAGCTCGGCGTAGCTGAAAATCCTCGGATTGTCCCGGCCAATCTTGTCCGAGATTTCCACGCCATCCGCGTTGTGAAACACGCCGGAGGCTTGTTTTCTTCTTTGTATTTCATCATGGCAGCAGCTGAACAACCTCGAGCCATATAACTTCCTTAAAGAACCACGAAGGAAGGCAAGAATCTGGCCGCCACAAACGCGGCTGCCAGAACTGCGCTTAATCTTGATTTCTTCGTGGGAATGATTTTCTGGCTGGATCACTTCGCCGACATCCGCCGGCAAAATAACGCAGGGGTGTTTGAAGTTGAACTGCATGGTTAATTAATTAAGGATTAAAGCAAGGGCCTAATTGTGAGTGAAGCCACTAAGACATGGATGCAAATGAAAATGGTGCGGAAAGAAGAATGAGATTAGAGGATTTTGTATCTGATGATGACTATTGCATAATGTGACATTTTTATGTGGTGGGTGGTGATATTCAACACGGTTTGGTTGCATAGTTGAATTGTATACAACTATCTGCCAACTTGGAACCTACCACAAATGAGATCACCCAAAGCAGAAAGATCCTTTTGGCTTATTTCATGAAAATTCACAATTTCTTTCATTTCTTCTGGAACTTTGGAAACATTCAATTACTGAGCGCACGTTTTATAGAATACATGCTATAAAATTCTGAGAGCAAAGACTTCTAGAACATAAAATGTTAAGTCGCTTACTTGAACAAAGTTGTATAGGCATGTATTCTTACAAATATTTTTAATGAAAGTTGTAATTTTTCATATAAAATATTACATTTGTTATACAATATTGCGATTTTTTTGTAAATATCCAAAAAGTTTTAAATTTTATTTTGTTGCAAATTTGAAGATAGAGTCACAATTTTCTATATATTTTTAATGAAAAATTCATACACACTTTTAATTTTTTTATGAGAAAATTACAAAATTTTATATGAAAACTTAAGAAATTTATAACCTTTGTGTTAAGCTTTCATACAAACTCATTACTTTTCTCGAACAACCCAAAATATTATTTCAATGCATAAAAAATTATTTTTTACTCCTGTAGAAAAGAAACATTAATGATTCATCAAATATATTGTAACTTCTTTTAAAAACGTTATAACTCAAAATCAATTTTATGTGTAACTAATAATCTTCTATCTTCTATATAATATATTTGCCATGTTTTTCCTTGCCTCTTATCACAAATTCCATTCCCATATTGCTAACCCCATGTCAATTTCACATTTTCTCTCCAAACTATTTTTTTATTTTTTTCTTTTATTGCATTGTACTTTCTAAAAATCATCAATTGCAACCCACTCTCCAATATATGGAAGATATGATGTCCTACAATTTTCATATTTTGGAGGAATTTTTGTTGATTATGTTTCCATTTTGGAAAAAAAGCCTCCTCTACATTGATTACTTCCAAATTTTCATTTGGACAAATAGACGATGTCACCCTACATTTTTTATCTATTGGAGGAAATTTTGTTAAGTTCATTCCCATTTCGGAGAAATCTCTTCTTACATTGATGATTTTGCATTTTCCTTTTAGTTAAATAGAAGATGATGCCTTGTAGCTTCTATCTTGGAAATTTTTTTGCTAATTTTATTTTTGTTTAGGAGAAACCATTTCCTGCACTAATGACTTCTTGTTTTCTTTTTGGATAAAATTTGTAGTCAATTATTTCATCTTTGTCCATTCTTTCTCTCCATTCCTCCATCTCCATTCATTCTTCATTCAACTCATTCAACAAACTTCAATTTTTGTTGGTTGCTTATCATTGGCATTCTTAAACTTTACTAGAATTTTTTATTTGAAAAGCTTTTACTATATTTGGCTTGATGACAATTTCTTAAGAATTGATTAAACCCTATTTTCTTAGGTTATATATTATTTATACTATATTTTGGTATTCTTGACAAAATCTTTTAGGCATTACTTAACCTTCTTTATATATTTTTAAAATATGAAATTTAGGTAATTATGTTGTAAAAGTTTATTTACTGAACTTAGATAATCATGTTTGTTAAGATTCTACAATTTATCACAGTTTTATGCTCTTTTTTAGTGTGTTAAGCATTCATCAACATCTATAATTTTCAAAATTTTCTATACCATGAACATTTTCACCATATAATGAAAAAAATATGCATCCATTACAACTTTTTTACATGTGTAACAAATTCAATGCTTTTACAAATTTTTGCACCATAATTTTGAAACATCTTTTTAATTTTAAATGAATTTAGATAATCATCTCTTATTGGATCATTAGGATAAAGTTAAATGTTTGCCTTCTTCTCATTTTTATTAAATATTTTTCTCTTATTTTTTAATGCATTTACTTTATTACTAGAATAAACTTATAATACCTAATTTCATTTTTATCACTGAAATCATCTCTATATTATCATATAAAAAGGTTGGTTATGTATCATATAGGGTTCTCTCATGTGTGAAAATTTGAGGAGCTACTAAATTCTTCAATTATAAATCTCTTTTTCATCTAATTTCAAATAGTTGCAAAAGTAGTAGCTTTGTTATCCAAGAATACTATCTTTTATTTTAGTTCATGTGTTAAGTTTTTCTTATTAGTATTTGCTTTTGTTATTCTTTAGTTATTAGTTTATTGGTTAACACTATTCTCTAATGTCATAATCTTCTTTTCTATAATGTGCTTGCTATATGTAGAAATGTGTTCATCAATTTTTTGTTTCTTAACAATTATCATTGGTCAAAAATAATATTAAATATTGTCCCAATTTGAAGAAAAATCATCTAATATAGGGTGGGGGAATCCACATTCAATTTTAAATGTAAAAGCAAGATTAATTCCATTTTACTTATAACTAATTGAAGCATAGGTTTTTTCTTGTCCTTTTTATTAATGTTATTTCTTACAGAAAATTAGGATTAGAACTAAAAAATAGGGAATATCTCCTTAATTTTGTAGGTTAATTAATAAATTATTATAGTTATTCACTTTTTTATCCTTAATTTCATTTAACACTAGATAAGGTGAGGTCTTACTATAAAAAAGAATTAAAAAAAGTTGATTCTAGATAATTATTCATCTTTTAACTATAAATTTTATTTAATCTTAGAAAAGGTATATTACTATAAAAAAAGAATTTAAGAAACATAATTGCTAATAGCTCAAACTAAAATCATTAAAATAAATTATGCTAATAATATAAATAGATTAATATCATTTAAAAATATTTTGTAATTATCTAATCTTATTCTATTTCATCAGGACTTTTCTAATTTTTTATTTTGAAAATATGTTATAAACTAATTGTGAGAAATTAAAAATAATTTTCAAATGATTAACATATTTTCCAAAATTTTTAAGATAATGCAATTGTGTAAATGATGAGAATATTTCTTTTTATTTTTTAATATAAAACAATTAATATTCAATTGAGAAAAAAACAAATTTATGCATCGCATAGGTTATGATTTAATAGAAGTATAAAAAATTACAACTCCATCTATTAAAATATGAGACAAAAGCCTTCAAAATTTCTAATACTTTGTGAAAAATTTAAAGAAATATGACTTTTCCTAAATCTATGAATACATGAGTAGACCTATGACTAGAAAACTCAAATTCTAAATTAATTACATGTATATTTTTTACCTTAAGCTTTAAAAGGAAAAAAGTAAGGGCTAGAGAATAATTAATATATTAATTTTGTCACTCAAGTTTAACTGGGGCTTTAATTTGGATTAAGGAGATGGGTTTTCCCCATTTCTAGGGTCATTTAATTCATACTTTTCAATTCATAGTTAATATATAAGTGTACGTGTTTACATACAAATCAATAATAGTTCTTTATTTTTTAATGAAACAATGGAAAATAACTTTTGGTTGGATTTTAGCTCACCGATTATAAAAAAATTAAAATCAAAACATTAAATTATACAAAAAATAAATTTGAAATTTGATAAATACTTATATTTTTGGATCATAATGATAATTATCTAATACTTGCCTAACTATCTAGCAACCATTGTTTAACACCTTATTCAAAAAACTCATATATAATGTATATACTATCATTATTATAATTTAAATTATTCTTTCTTTACTATTCATTACTAACTTAAGAATTGAAGGGGCAACAATCAAGAAGGTTAAGTAAATTGTATAGTTAGGGAGAATGATCATATTATTTGGATGGTTAGAGAGATCAATTAGTATTATCAATTCAAAAAATTAAAGAACACTGATCAAATTATCTAACCAAGGCAACCGATTATGCTATTTAAAGTAGATTGTATAGTTAGGGAGACTGATCATATTATTTCGATGGCTAGGGGTACTAATCAATATCATCAATTCAGATAGTTAAAGAACACTTAATAGATTATTTGACTAAGCAAATCAATCGGATGTTTAGAAATCATCATCTAATCAGAATATCTATCTAAGAGATGAACTAAATGTTTAGAAATCATCATCCATTCAAATTTTTGTATCATATTAAGCTTTATATATTTTTGATTTGGGGTTCAAATACTTAAGTTATCAAATTTAGATTTTTAGATTTGGGGTTTAGATGTTCACATTATTAGATTCAAACTTCCAAATTTAAGGTTTAAACAATTTAGATTATCAAATTTTGGAGTTAAATTATTAGATTTAGGTAATGTTTTTACCAATTCAAGGTGTTAGAATTCATAGGTAATGTTTCGGGTTAGATTATGCTTGGCTTCTACAAACACTCAGTTAAGCCTCATTCACTAACTTAGAAAGGATTAATGAAAAATGTTTATATTTTTTAGTCATAATAGTAATTATCTAATACTTGCCTAACTACCTAACAACCATTATCCAACTACCCTATCCAAGGAACTCCTAAGGTATACATTATTTTCATTACAACTTAAGATTATTCTCTTTTAACTATTCACTACTAATGTAAGCATTAGAAGGACATTAACGAGTCCTCATTCTTTGCCTTTTGACTATGTATTCATGTCTTGCAGGTATTGAAAAGAGAAGGAATCTAGAAATATTTATTATTTATTTAATTAACCATTTAATAATTTATATTATTTTTGCATAAAATTTTTAAGCTAAACTCATAATATTGTTGTATATTGATTTATCATGTTACTTTTTCACATATAATTGCACAACTTATATTACTATAAAATTGCAAATAGATATCGATGGATAGATATTGGTCAAAGTTAACATTGATATCTATTTTAATGCAATGGTATTTTTGAAACTATTTGAAAAATTAATACTGCAGTTCATAAATATAATCAACACATAGTTAAACACAACAACAATTTTGAAATTATTCAAAATCTTAAAATATTAATTTTTTACTTAACCAATGTCAAAATGTAAGTTATTTGGAAAATAAAGAAAACTTAAGACACTGGTTTTAAAATTAACTAATATCTAAAGGTATTGCAAAATAGTAGTAAGAAAAATATTAAATTTAAACATGTTAATTTTGAATTTAACTGACACCCAAAGTTATGGCATTTACAAGGTTATTGGAAAACCTCAAAAACTTAAGATGATGATTTTATACATAACCATCATCTAAAGGTATTTCAAATGATTAATTGGGAAATATTAAAAATAAGCAAGTCAATTTTGTACTTAATTAATGTTTAGTGATATAGGAATTGCTAGTTATTTGAAAAATGATGATAATAGGACATTGATTTTATGATAAGAACCAATGTCTATTATTTTTCAAACTTCCTATAAATTTTGCTTCCACCTTCCAAATAAGATATATATGCAACACCTTTGCCTCTATTATTTAACTTTAAAGTTTGGATGGAAGATAAGGATAGGTCACCTATTCTTGTTGTGTATTTAGAAGTGCTACAAATCTTGTTAAAGCATCCCATCTGTAATATCCTGAATTTTCAATTCTATTATTTGAATCTCTAATTCTAAGGTCGTAGAAACGAAGAGCACGTTTGAGTTAGTTTGGTGGGTGAATCTTAAGTTGAAAGGAATTAAGTGTAAGGGTAAATGAAATTTTGAAGGAAAAAGGATAGTAGGGAAAAGAATTTATTTTCATAAGCAGTATAAATGATCAGAGGAGGTTAGAAAACCCTAAAAAGGGGAGTTATCTAAGTCTGACAGTGTAAGGAATTTTAAACAGACAGAGACCCTATGGACTAAATTGCAAAAGTGCAGGATCGGGTGTGGTTAAAGTGAAATAATTAAGGGTTTGGGATCTAATATGAATAACCAAGAGTTTTGGGGTGCAATATATGATTTTTATTAGTGTGACCAATGGATTTATGACAAGTGTCATTGTTAGAAAAATATTGGCAAGAATAACCTTACTTTTGGTGAAAAAAGGACTAAAATACCCTTGAGAATTGTCAAAATGGCAAGAATGCCCCTAGAAGCTTCATGAAAAGTCTTCCCTCTTCTCCACTTCTCCAAAAAAGCTGCAGCAACTCCATGAAAGAAGCTCCAAAACGTGCAGGAGAGAGAGAGAAAGAGAGAGAAAGTTTCTTTTGAGTTTTTCACCCAAAAATAGTGAGTTTCAAGCTTAGTGGTAGAAGGGAAAGTTGCTCCTCTCATCAAGCTCTATCTAGCGGTGTCTCTAGATTGAAGAAAAGCCCAAGTTTGATTAAGTTTGGGGAGCTCCAAGTGAGGATTTTCAAGTTGCACTAAGAGGTAAAATTGTTCTCCTCTAAGAGCTCTTTAATGTACTCTTCTTAGTTTCTTGAGATTTTGATGTTGGAGTGGTCAAAGGTAGTTGATCATGGAGTTTAGGATAATTTGAACATGTCTAATGGTATTTTAGATGTTGTTGTGTTGATTTATGGCTTTGGTTTGGTGTAAAAATAGCAAGAAACCATGATGTACACACTTGGGTTTTAGAGGCATAATGGTGCATGTGTAGTATTGGCATGATTTGTTTGGAATTTGGTTAAAATGATAAAATTAGGATGATTCTTATAAGTTATGAAGCCTATGGAAGATGAATTTTGAGTTATGAAAGTGTGTATGGAACTTCCCTTTTGAGAAGCCAAGGGGAGAAGGAGGTTTAGCCATGTAAATTGTGTTTTTGGAGGATCAGTAATGTACACAGGGTAGAACACGGCCCATGTTGTACCCCATGTTCTGAACAGGGGTAGAACACGGCCCATGTTTAACCCCGTGTTCTTCTACGAAGGCTGATCAGTAATGTACATGGGGCAGAACATGGCCCATGTTGTACCCCATGTTTTGAACACGGGGTAGAACATGGCCCATGTTCACCCCCGTGTTCTTTGCTGAGTTAACATTTTGGCTTGATTTCTTCAGGATTTGCATGGCTTTACCCTTGGATCCTTTTCTAAGGTTTATATGTGTCATTTCAAGACTTGAAAGCAAAGTGTAGAGCATCTAAGTATGCATTTATTTAAGTGGAGGAAGTAAAGAATACATGAGGTTTAAGGAAAGTGATGATGTTCTAATAAGAACTATGATGTGTATTTGTATAGACTAAGGAGTGACAACTTGGAAAGGCAAGAGAAAGTGTAAAGGAGTTTTTGGTGAGAGCAAAGGGAAAATCACATTGGAAGCTTGTAAAGGTAGCTAGCTTTATCCTTAAGCTATTTTTTATTACATGATTTTCTGTGTTTTATGCCATTGTATGGAATGTGTATGAGATTGTATGGAATGTGTATGAGATTGTCATGGAATGTGTATGAGATTGTATGGAATGTGTATGAGATTGTTATGGAATGTGTATGAGATTGTTTGTGCACAACCCGGGAAGACAGTGTGATACTGTGTTTGGCCTATGGCTCGGGATCCTCGGGCATAATAGTGCATTTGTTGTGTGTGGTAGATCCTCGGGCATAATAGTGCATTTGTTGTGTGTGGTACCTATGGCCAGGGACCTCGGGAAGACAGTGTGATACTGTGTTAGGCCTTTTTGGCTCGGGAACCCCGGGAAGATAGCGTGATGCTATATATGAGGCCTAGGTATAATTATTTGTGATGGCCATCTAGATATTGATATGAGTCCTTGAAGGGGATTGTTGATTGTTATGTGTGATGTGCATTTCTTACAATGGTAATGAATGATGTGACATATGATTGACTGATTTCGAAATGTACGTTTTATTTGCTTAAGGATTTGGAATGGCTTGGTATGTTTTTATGGTAATAGCTAGCTACTGGGAAACTTTGTTTCTTATGTTTTTCTCTATTGTGACTAACCATTCCAGGTGATGCTTCCAAAGGCTCTCATGATGGAGGACAATGATATTTTTGAAGTTGTAAACGTTTATATAGTTGGTGATATTGTATGTAACGGATGTATATTTTGTAAATTGAACTTTTGTATAATTATTTGACTTTTGCTCATGTGTATAAAGTACAGAATTTTGAGATATTCCGTATTAGCTTGAGGTAGATGGCGAATGAGTACGTAATAATCATCTAGTAATTGAGGAATAAGGTGTTAATAAGTGAGGGCGTTACACCATCCATTCTTCAATATCATTTTTAAGGAATGGATGATGAAAAAAGCTTTAGAAAGATTTGTAGCATTTCTAAATGCGCAACAATAATGGGTAAGTTATCCTCACATTTAACCCAAACACTAGAGTTAGTAATGAAGGGCAATGTATTGTTAAGACTTTTAGGTTGCAAATAAGGCAATTAGAGTGATCTTCAATGCGTGGGATTGCAACATTAAGGATGAGCCAAATGATACATATGTTTCTAAATTTAGTTTGGGAATTATATTGTAAAACATATTAATTTTGTTGTAATGTTGTATTCATAATTTAATGTATTTTTAGTTTAGGATGATGATCATTTTGTAAAACTTGTACATATAATGATTTAAAAAGCAATAAAATATTAGAGTAAATTTTCATAATTGTTTGTCTCTCCTTTCTCATTTGTTTGTACTTTCAGAATAAATTATTTGTCTCTCCTATCTTATCTGTGTATTCAACATTTGGATTATAAAAAAGGATAATGACAACATAAATAACTAATATCTTATTTATACAATAAGTTGAGTATCATAACTAGATCGCTGATAGTGTTGCAATTTTATATCAATTAAATTTATATTAAATCTCAATTACTCTCTGTATATTAACTATTTGATTTTAGATAGTGTAATTGATATAAAAAAATTCCTTATAATACAATGTTAGTTTTTTTGTAAGTAACCAAAGCTTTGATATATTATAACATTGGTTCCTAAAAAAATAATGTTTAAATTCATGGAAGTGGTGTCATTTTTAAAAATATAAAGAAACTTTAGATGTTGATTTTTAAGAAAGTTGATGTATTTTCATCTTATGAGACTTTAAATGTCAATTCCTAAAATAACTAACATCTAAAGCTATTGGAATGATGACATTTTTTAAAATATAAGGAAACCTAAGATGTTAGTTCTTAATATATATATATATATATATATATATATATATATATATATATATATATATATATATATATATATATATAACATGTTTTTTAGACTTTAGACATTGATTTTTAACATAATAGATGTCTAAAGTTATGAGGGTGATAGCATTTTTGTACTATAAATAAAACATATCTTATTTTTTTTGTTATTACTTCTATCTCTTTTTTATTTATTTCCAAGTTCAATCTCCATCTTTATCCAATTTTTTCTATGAAAACCCTAGATGTCACTTCAGCCCCCATCACATATTAGTTAGTTATTGATATTTTTTTTATTAACATTAAACACGAAGCAAATACCCTATTTCAAGCTATTAATTTAAAACATAAAAAGTATCTTTCCTATTTTTAGTTCTCAAATTTTACCTCTTTTGTTTTTCCAATTTCTTACATTGATTTTTTATGAGGTTTTTATTTATATTTTCTTCATATAACTTTTGAAGTTAGATCTAAGTTATAGATTCTTATTAAATGTTTAATAAAATTTTCAAATTAAGTCCAAAGTCAATAGAACAATGGTGAGAGTTAAAGAAAAAGTTATAAAAATTTATCAAAATAGTTATTTTGGGCAATTCCAAGAGGGCCAACTGCCTTTAAGGGTTAGCATATGCATAGATTTAAAAAAAGTTACATGAAATTAAAGAAAATATTCACCCTACATGGATAACTAATAATAAAGTTATGGTCTTTTAAAAATTTTTACTCAAAATACATGCTTTTGGTAGGCTATTAGGTTTATTCAATTTTTATTAAAAATATTTTGGTGAGCAAGCAAAAAAATAATGTTAAAAAATATTATATAAACCTTTCATGTTGATTTTTTTTTACTAAAAACTAATGTAAAATGTAAAAAAAATTAGAAAATAAAAGAAAGGATGTTGGTTTAAAAAATTGATATTGTAACCTTTTTTCATGTTAGTTTTATAATCAATGTCAAAATTGATATATAATGACACTCAATTCCATTAAACACCTTATGTCTATTTGTATTTCTATAATAGTGTTATTTTCAAGTATCTTAAATTATATATTTAATTTAATTTTTATGAGTTATAATAACATGGAAATTATGTATGAAAAAATAATATGATAAACTAACATTAATATATATATAATGATATTGTTATTCTTATTTAATAATTTTATAAAAATCACATAATTTAATTAAGTTATTAATTAAGTGGATGTGGATTTTAATGTTAAACTTTGTAGAGTTTAAGATTTTAGTTTCCAAGACTTTAAAGTTAACAAAGCAAAATTAACTATTCAAAATCTAAAATCTTATCCCTTTATATAATGATTTAAGCATAGCTAACCATAGGTGGAATAAAAGTAAATATTTTGAAATATTTAAAGACAAGATAATATATGGGAACAATATTTGGAGTTAAGGAAGCATTATTATAAAAATGCTAGATAATGTTGTTTATGTAGAGGGTTCGACATTGGTTACAAATAGACGTATATACAAGCAATATTGTATATTCGATGATTTGATGTTGATTCTTAAACTAATATGGAAAATAATAATTACGCTAGTTTTTCTACATGAAAATTGACATGTTAGGTGCTTGTATAATGTTGAATCATTAATATATGATATCGGTTTTATAATTGATGTGGAAAATGAGTTATGACATTGATTTTAGGTTTAATAATTGATAAGGTTATTTATATTATACATTGATTCATAAGTTGCCAATGAAAATCAACATCCTTTTCATATCATATATTTCATATAGTACGTCAATTTATCTTAAAGAGTTAATGAATAATGTTCAACATATGATGTTAAAATTTTAAAATAATAAACATGTATTTTACTTCACCCTAAACCTCATTACACCTAAAGTACTATTGACTTGAACCTAATTACAAACATCATTCAATCATATCATTGTACAAGCAATATTATTACAGACATTAGTATTCAAGCCTCATCTTAATGTTTTTAGGGTAAGAAATAATATCTCAATATAAGAAAATCCCAATGACAACAATTTCATACATTTAATTAGATTTAAAAAATTAAAGACATTAACATAATGAATAACATCTGTGTGTTGCAAAAAATTAATAGTAATACTTTTAAATGTTAAAAAAGGAAGTTACATTATCTTCTAATGACATAGCCATTGATAAAACCCTTTATGATATCCTTTATGACAAAAGAAAGGCATAAGTCACAATTGGCGTTGTAAGTGTAACATTAATACTATATGCTTTTATTAAAAGAAACTTGTTACTTGACTTATGCCATTAAATTGTGGTGGTATTATATGTTGTTTGTTAAATTAGGGAGCACTATTCTATTCACTAGGTAAAGATGATTGTGGTTGCTAGAAGAGTTAAGACATAGCATATAAAATCTACATCATATTAGAAGTTTGAAGTACATAAACAAGTATTAGAAACTAATAATTTAGAAAATGATACTAATTATATATATAATATAAGTATGAGAAATATGAACCTCATTACCTTTAATTTTTCATAACATCTTTAGCAGGTTTTTCAACCTATATCCCTTCAACATGATCATCTCATGCATAAAATTCTTTCATATAACATTCATTGTCTATTGGAGCTTTTCCAATAAAGAAAGGATGAGTCTCCTCAATATCATCTCTATGTCTTCTTCATCCCTATTATCAACAATCTATCTCTTCCTTAGTAGAGCTACAAACTATTTTTTATCAAATAGGTCTGTAGCATAAAAAACTGTCTTTACCTAGGATGCCATTATGAATAACTTCTCCTTATGAGCTTCCTTATTGAGATCCACTAACATGAATCTTAACTCATTAACTTAGATGTCATTCTTATTTTCACCCATTTATATAAAAACATGCAACCTAGATATAACATAATTAAACTCCTAAATGTTTTGAATTACATTGTAATATGACATATTAGCATAAATAAGGTTTCTATTTTTAAAATTACTCACATGCCTCACTTGAGCCATAAAAGTAAACCATCTATTTTGTATAGTGATTTTGTTATCCTAACCCTTTGTATAGAAAAAATATCTATTGATATCATATCTATGATAATAGAAGATCTCAATGTGTTGCCATGCATTAGCTATCTTATAGTTTCAAAAAAAGCATCCAATCTTTATGCCATTTGGAAATAAACTTAATTCTAGAATTAATTAAGGAATGATTGATTATGTTTAACTTGTACCCATTAATTATTCCATTTGTAATTTAGTTCTATTACTATTATGCAAAATATAAAAGTAAGCTTGCATGCAAATTTCATGACTTACACTTATCGCTTGGGTACTCAATGTGCCTTTACATACAATTATTCCCTCGTGATGAGACTTTGGAAGTCTAATAGTTTTCACATTTGATAAGTAGTTATTAAAGAACTCAACTACCTCCTTAGCAATTTAGCCCTTGACAATGCATCATTCTAATTAAATTGATTCCTCACATACTTTTTCAGAAATTTCATATTCTTAATGTTAGGATCGGGAGCCATACGAGCGCAGCGGAATAAACCGATCCCATCCACCGGATCCATGCAAAAATGTTAAATTGGAATAAGGGTTCGTTCAATGCCTTTGTTGATGACTCTAGAACTTGGTTGTTGATCACCTCTTCAGCTTCCTTTCAGTCGAAGACTCTAAAGTATCCACACGAACCCGTGAATCACCTATGAGTGTCCACACAAACACCGATTGGAATTGATCTCCTTTCACCTTGTAGTGCTAGCTACGCCTCTTTAGGGGTTTTGGTTAAGGAGAGGTGCTAGGATTTTTTTATGCCTTTTTGGGGTGCGTGAATAATGATAAAAAATTAACTATTATTACCCAACAAACCTATTTAAATAGGTGCATAGAAAAACCTAACCTATTTGAACTTTATTCCATGTACAATTATAGGCTTACTATTGGGCCTTATAATTATAACATGAATTCCTAAATATTAGGCCCAAATAATTTGGTCTATTAATTCCAAATTCACTAGGCTCTAAGTATACGACCCTACAGGCTCTCATTATGTTGGCAATGACCATTGATCATATTAATGATCATAAACAATGATCGGTGTCTAGCAACACATCATTGTTACCTAAGTAATGAGAAAGTCGGTGATTTGACTAAACCTTTACACAGGATCATCACCTATGTCCTTTTGTCCTATACATCTAGATTGAGCACGAGACATGGACCGTGTCATTCTAGTATAGCTCAATCTTAAGGTTTTTTTATTCCTAAGTAAGCTGACTGAAACAAATGTAATCGACATCCCATGTCAATTCATCTGAGTATGGCCATGCATTTTCTCAGCTTTACTTAATCAAGGGGCCCACAGATGTTACTCTTGTTATATAAGAGGGACAAATCCCATCTTGATCACACAAACCCCTCCGCATGATATGTGACATATCCAATATCTACCCTTGCATTCACTCAATCATTAGTAACATAGAATAGTATCAAAATATGAAACTCATATGTAGGGAACTTTGGTGATCTCAAGTCAAAGGACCATATTAATAATGATCACTAAGAACCACTCATGACACTCATATAATGATTCATGTAGTGTTCTTAATATGGGTCAGTCCAGTATACAAGTTCTCTAACTTGTATTCATGTGTAAACTTAATATCCCATATAAGTCTTCACACATGCTAGTCTTAACATATCAAAGCAACCTAATCCACAATGATATATGACCAGAGACATTTAAGAATACAATTATTCTAAAGTTATTATCATAATTGAATATATTACGCAGACAATATATATAATTATAATAATTGGAATTGCCATTAAAATAACACGATTTAAAATTATAATCACCAATATAATTGATTTTAGGGCATATACACTAACACTTAATAGGGTACATCCACCTGAAGTGAATTAACCCACATTATTTTACCTTTTTTACTAAATGAACAACTAAATGCACTTCAATGTCAAAGAAGGAAGGTGAAAAGTACATTTCAAGTTAATACAATATAATTATAACTTTTCTTTGTAAGCCATCTTACTTTTTAAGGTTAACAACCTTACTACATATTACATTAAAGAAAAAAAAGGTCTAGTAATACAATATTTAATATGTTTTGGCAAGATTGATGAAATAACCACTAGTAATAGTTGTTACATTAAAGTATGTCAATCATGAGACTTTAGATTGACTAGCTTCAAATATTTCATTAAGATAAAGTTCTTAATGTTTGAAAAATATACTTGTGGCACCTTAACACTAAATAGACACTTGTAAAAACTTGTTTTCTCCCCCTATATAGAGTATAACAAGCTAGTAAAAGATACATATGTTGATTTTTTTTAGTACTTGTTCTTTTTAAATGGACATTTTAATTAAGTCCAACTTGACTTTGACTTTATCCTTACTTTTCTCTAGTTTGATCAATAACATTTTAATAAGACTATCACAAATATTTTTCTTTATGTACATGACATTAATATTATGTCTCACTAGTAACTTTTTCCAATATGGAAGATCAAAGAATATGGACCTCTTTTTTCATGAAGTCTTTCCACTTATAGGTTTGTAAGGTTTGCCGAAAATGACATTGACATTTCTAATCAATTCATAAATCTCATTTCCAATTTAAGGCATTAAAGCTAAATGTTTCCTCTGGTGATCTATTGAAAGCCTTTCTTAGCCTGTGATATAAAGGAAAATGAAGGTAAAAATCTCTTGTGAAGAAGATACACCATATTTTTTCCATGCTTTAGTTGAGAAAAATAAGTATTATTTTCATAAATAGGGCATGCTTTTACACCTTTTAATGTTGTACCTAAACAAGTTATTGTATGTTAGGAAGTTATCAAATATTAAAAAGAGCATGACATGCAAAATGAAAACTTTTGACAATATGTCTTAAACACCTAGACACTTTATTTTGACATCATCTTTAGGTTTTTAATAAGTGGTACCAAGAAAACATCTATATCATTTCCCAATTGTTTGGGGCCCTAGATCAACAAGGATAATATGATTTACTTGTGCTTCATGCATAAGCAAGAACATATATTATAAATCACCAATATAACAAGTTACGTGTTGTATCTATTACTTTTATTACCATGAGGGTTCATTCTATTGATATAAAGTGCCAACCTAAGGTTTTTTTGGCTTACAATCAAATGCAGGAAATAATGCATTAACTATATGCCATTGAGGAAAATTAGCTGGATGCTAAAGCTTGCTATTAGATAGTGTTCGATTCACATGCTTTATTAAGTTCTTAATATTTGGTATATTGACAAACATTCATTTAAACCTTGGCATTATTGGATAATACCACATAAACTTTAGCTAAAGGCCCTTTATTATTAATGATATCATTTTTTCTTAGTTTGTAATGTAGTTCTCCACATTTTGGACATTTCTATAAAGTCTTGTGCTTCTTTTAGTATAATATATAATCATTAGGGTAAGCATGTAACATTTTGTATTCCATACTTATTAGGCACATGGCTTTCTTAGTCTTATAAGTACAATCCAATAACTCATTCCTTTCTAAAAATATTTCTTTTAACAATTGCAATAATTTCATGAAGCTCATATCACTCTAGCCATTCCTTATCTTCAAGTTAAACAATCTCAATGTAATAGATAATTGTATAAATTTGGTATAACTTGAATATAGAGGCTTTTCCATATCACTTAACAAGCTATCAAGGATATGCATGCATTAAGTGAAATTAATTTCAATATCATAGACCACGTCCTTTAATCGATCATCTAATCTCGCATCAATGTTATCATCTTTTTGGACTTCCTTGCCTCTACAAGTATGAGATAAACTAGATAACTGTAACGACTCTAAATTAGTACAATAGTAATATATATATAATAATAATAAAAAAAAAATTTATTGAGATTGTAATAAGTGAAAGTATTCTTAGAAACCTAGGAATAGATTTTAGAAAATTTCATTTAGGAATTCATTGAATTTCTATACCGGTAAAGTGAAAAAGTGAGAAAATGAGTCAAAATTATAGTAAATTAATTCAAAAATTAATGGATGATCAAAAAAATAATTTTAAAAGCTCAAAAATGGTTATGGGAGGTAAAAATAAAATTTTTAAGATGTTTGAAAGCCTAAGGGTGAAAATGTAAAGAAATCAAGTAAGTTAGGGCCAAATTGTAATAAATCCTTTTATCTTTTTTGCCTTTTTATTTTTGTTGTTCAGGATGGGTTGGCCCATGTTATTTTCAGACCCAAATGTGAAAAAAATGAGGCCTAAATTCGTGATCCAACACCAGCCCAAACTTCCAAGGGAAGCCAAGGACCAAAATGAAAGAAAATGATAAAATTTGGGGTAAAAGTGTAATATTTGAAAACTTTTAATTTGTGTCTCATTTTTATTGGATAAAGCATGATGTGCTGGCCTGAATCTCAGCCACTTGGACGTGCTATGCAGCCCACCAAGTGTCCCCAAAATCCAAGGCAAATTAATGTTGGAAATGATTGAATTTGTGAGATTTTTTTTTTAGAAATCCTTTAAGCATTTTTATATAAGCATTAGAGGTTTGGCTGCAGCACATTTACTGCTCCTCTCTAGCAAAAAAAAACGTGACCCCATAGAGAAGTAACAAGGGAAGCTAGACAAAGTGAATTCAAGGGAATTTGGCAAGTTAAATAGGTAGATTTTGATACCCCTAATACTCTTGTGAAATTCTTCTTCCTCTTGACTCTAAAATCTGAATTTTTATTTTCTTGAATTCATCTCCCTCTCCCTTAGAAGTCAAATTTGAAAGGAGGAAGAAACAAATAAGGATTTAAGGTGAGTAATAGCTTGTTATACACTTTATGAACTCTTGATGCTGGATGATCATGAGGAATATGATTTCTAGGACATGATTTGTGTTAGTTGTTGAGACAATTAGTTTTGGATGATTTGAACATGTCTAATGGTATTTTAGATGTTGTTATGTTGATCTATGGCTTTGGCTTGGTGTAAAAGCAACAAGAAACCATGATGTATACACTAGGACTTTAGAGGCATAATGGTGCATGTGTGGGTTGGCATGATTTTGTTTGGAATTTGGCTAAATTGATGAAATTAGGATGATTCTTATGAGTTATGAAGCCTAAGGAAGATGAAATTTTGAGTTATGAAAGTGTGTATGAAACTCCCCTTTTGAGAAGTCAAGGGGAGAAGGAGGTTTAGCCATGTAAATTGTGTTTTTGGAAGATCAGTAATGTACATGGGGTAGAACACGGCCCATGTTGTACCTCATGTTCTGAACACGGGGTAGAACACGGCCCATGTTCACCCCCATGTTCTTTGTCGAAAGCTGATTCAGTAATGTACACGGGGTAGAACATGGCCTATGTTGTACCCCATGTTTTGAACACGGGGTAGAATACGGCCCATGTTCACCCTCATGTTCTTTGCCCAGTGAACATTTTGGTCTCAAATAATTCCTACCCTTATGCTGCCTAGATAGGGTCTACATACAACATATTTTGTGTGTGACATATGAATAATTTAATTTGTATACATGAATATCCTTTAGAGTTTGATATGAGAATGAGCATAAAAGGAT
Organism: Sindora glabra; assembly: GCA_020226215.1. NCBI lineage: Eukaryota > Viridiplantae > Streptophyta > Magnoliopsida > Fabales > Fabaceae > Sindora > Sindora glabra. The sequence goes on along the minus strand of CM035232.1, from coordinate 63,289,477 downwards.
AAATGAAGCATAAAACACTTATGGCATTGTTGGTATTTTAACACACTCCTCGAGGGAAAATTGTGGTTGATGCATGTGGCGTCCCGCAATTGTTCATTCTACTTACAAAAATGTGGGAGGGAGAAAACATCCTTCGCAGAGAAGGAGAGGAGGGGTAAGTAGTGGAGGGAAAAGGTTGGTGGCCTCGGGCCTAGGGTGGCGGGGGATAAGGTTGGACCGAAGATATAAGGTGACTTTGCATACCAACTAATGTCATTCCTCAAATAACGTAATATCTAAATTTGGGCTTTTTAATTAGAAAAGCAACCTTAAATGGGAAAACCAAAATGAGGCAATAATAGGTTATTACTCACTAAGTATGTTTATACTCATTCTGTATTTTCTTTAATTTGTCTTTTCAGATAATGGCCATGGATCCGTGGGCACGTGGTAACACTTACCGAGGACATGCCACAACACCCTTGGGAACGTATGGTTTAGAGTTGCAATAGGGTTAGTGAGTCAAATGACTAGGTTTTCTATATGTAAAGTTATGATAGACTTATCTCTATAAATATTTTTGTACTGTTATATGTATATTATTTCAGTATTTTAACTCTTTATTACCTACTTTCTTTCGGCGCGCCATAATATTATTTTTATAAGTATATGCGATATTGTGTCATCTTTGGAGGCTAGTAAAGATATCTTATCGGTGTGGAATGCTGATTGGGTATCTTTACGCCGGTCACGATTACAGTATATCGGGTCGTGACAACAACTTACCTTCTCCATACTATATCCATTATATTTACCCTTCATTAATGATCTGGAAAAATAGATAATCTCTCATTCCTACTAATTTAAGCATCATAACACCATATAAGGGCACATAATGAGCTCATTATTAATTTCTTTTTCTTGGCCTATAACAAATCTATTAAACTCTTCAAACCCTTTAGCATACTTAGGGCTCATTCAATTAGTAAATATTTATCCATGGTCCATGACTAATTAATCTAAATCTCATGTAATAAATGCATAAGAAATATCCACATATAAAAAAATACACTAATATATAAACAATATAAAGGTATAAATGAAGTTTATTGTTTTTGATACCAACATTGAACTCACATATTAAGTTTTTTGAATTACAATTTTCAATAAATAACTTTAATGTTGTATAAACTAAATAAGGAAAATTTGTCAATCATGCTCTTTCATAAAACACATCACACAACTTGATAAATATGTATAATGTATCTATTTTGTGGGAAATGTAAACAAATATCAAAACCTATATCACCTAAAATTTTAAAAAATAAAATTAAACACATGGAATCTAAACAAATAGAAAGGTACATAATCACAACATCAAGATGTTCTTCCTTAGGTTTAAAGGAGTAATAAAACATTTAAACACACTTTAATAATAAGAAGAAGACTTCAATAAAGTTGAATCCAAACTAGAGGTTAAAAATGAACCTTCATGATATTTGGTGGAAATTTTTCCTTAAAGCATAATGACTCTTGCAAAGAAGGCATTCTCACTTGCACTTTTCACTTTGGCATTGAGACATATCTTGCCTTCTTATTTCAAATTTTGCCTTTGTTTTCATGACTTTAGTGAAAACTAAAATGATGTTGTTTCATTTTCTACATAGGTTATATGTCAAAATTGATGTCTAATTCCAATGTATTATACTTAAAATGTTAACATCCAAATATAACATAATGATTTTGCAACAACTACCATCTTAATAACTTTTCATGTTAGCTTTAAATAAAAAACTGATGTGTTAACTAAAACAAAAAACTCATCTAAAGACAATTGCAATGTCGATTTTCTGAGAAACTAACATCATTTGCCATAAAAAAAATTAACTTGTTAAACTATATCTAAACGTGAAATATCTTGTTTTCTACATTAGTTTTAAGTAACAAATCAAGGTCTTAATGTAAAGATGTTGATTTTAAGCATAAAACAATGAGGTTTATCTTAGATTTTTTTTTAATTATAGAACAATCATCATATCAAAATCTTTGAGATTTCAAATTAAAAATGATAACTAGAAAAGAGAGTTATTTTTATCTCATTATACAATAAAATATTTTAAACAAAAATGAGTTATTTTCATCTCGTTGTATAACAAAATCATTATATGTTTAGTTTATAATAGAAAGAAAGTTGCTTAAATGTGAAATTGAATGTAAATCATGGAGAAAGTAAATTAAGAAATATATGAAAAATAAGACAATAAACAATTATACAAATATATTCTATAATTTTATTTATTTTCATATACATCATTGAATTGAAAAATATACTAATATTTTATAAACAAATGAAAAAGGAGATTATTTTTCTATCTTCATTGTCAATTCTCTTCATTAACAAGAATTACACATTTTTTTCATATTGCTTGAGGCCTTCTAAGTTAAAAAGTATTAATAGTCATATTTAACATTACGAAGTTTAGGCAATAACATTTGCCTCCGTTATCAACTCGAGATTATGGATTGAATGCAACGAAAGCTTCCTTTACATCTCATCTAGCATATTTAAAGATGTTATAATTCTTGTTAAGGGGCTTACCTCATTTGATATCTCAAGCTTCATGGCATTATAATGTCAATTTTTCAAAGCATTGTTTTATTCAACATTACCAATTCTTGTCAAAATATGCTTGTTGCACTATGAAACTTAAGATATTAAAGAAGGAAAGTGTTTTAGGAAGTTCTACAATATTTCTAAATGTGCTAAATGAGAATGAAGAAGAGTTATTTTTAAATTTGACCTAAACCCTCAAATTAAATAATGGAGGTTAAAATGTCATTGGAATATTTAAAATGGAGAGTGTGAGCAAATTTATACTAATATGTAGAATATTAAATATCAATTATGAAACCATAACTGACATCTCACCTATGATTTTCTTTTCATTTAGGCTAGCTATTGACATACCATTAAATATCGATTAAGTCAAACATTGACATATATAAGGTTGTAGTTTAATGTGTGGCACCTAAAAATACTTTAAATGTTGATTATTCACACAATCGATGTTGTACATTTCATAGTTTCTTATAACTTTGTGAATGCTATAGTGTGGTTTAAGTAGTTGATTGTTGACTTATCTTTACAAGTTAGTTGTCCACATGAACTAATGTTTTTAATCTCAGTGGTTTCCTAAAATTTCATAAATATCAAAATTAGTTGGTTATGGATATACTTTTAGATGTTAGTTCCTATATACAATAGATGTCTAATGTTCAACCTTAATTTCAAATATGATGATTGAAATTTTCTTTTGATGTTGGATATTTAAAAACTGATGTAAAAATTTGAAATATGATATTTATGTTGGATATGATTTACATTTTCTTTTGGTCAATTTAGTATGCTATTACTTAACAAGATTTATTGCAAACAAAAAAAACAATAAAATCTTTGAAACTTTAAACAATGATGTCACTACACAACAAAGATCAAAGATGACAACAAAAATAGATTAAACATATTTACAAATCACAAATAAAAGTAAAGATCAAATAAATATTACAATTACAGTATATCATTATATGAAGAAATTACAAATGAAAATATAATAAAGATCACATATCATAATAAATTTCAAATCTTTACATTAATCTTATTGTGAATCCCATTGAAACATCCTACCATTTTGTGAAATTCTTGGAGATGTCAAAGAATGGATAAGATCCTTCAATAAGATTCTCATCAAGAGCTAAATTTAACTAAAGACATCTTATAAAGAGGATTCAAAACACAATTCTAGTTTTAAATTATATGGAAACACCTCACCCATTCTATGATCTCGTTGAAGACTCCGAAGAATGGATGCAATGCTTTTATAAGATTGCAAACTAAAAAAATTGTTAGAATTTCATCAAGTCTTGATGTGAATCTTGTCAAAACATCCCATTCATTATGTGAGAGCATTAAGACTCTAGAAAATGTATGGATTGCTTTGACAAGATTCTTAACAAGATATTTTGTCAGAGATTATTTCATAAAAAATGGAGAGTCAAAATGTAGAGTATGAAATTGAAAAGCCCTCTGCTATACTAATCAGATTGATTTTAAAGGAAAATTGACATGTTAAGATATATCACTTTCTAAGGCATTATTTTAGACATTAGTTATATAAAAAGAATGACATGGTAACTTTATTCCTATTTTTTGATCCAACTCTTTAGCTACAATTAGACATTGGTTCCTTAATAACCAATACAGAAAGGTATTATAGTTTTGTGATGTCAATTTTTAATTAGAGCCTACAAGTTAAGTCAGTTTGCCTTTAAATCAATATCAATTGGTCAACATTGTATCATAATTCTATAGTAGTGAAGACTAAAATAAGTTTTTAATTATTGTACTTTATTTTAATTTGTAAATTTTTTTTAGTTTCTTATAATTAGGCCTTAAATTTTAATTTTATTTGCAATTGGCTCCTTACACTCATTAATTTAAAAATATTCATTTCTCATTATTCCATATAACAAATATTTGTGAACTTGTACACTTATAGTATATGACATACCAAAAAGGAGGAATTCATTGAAATGATAAATTATTATAATTTAAAGGAAATATTAAATAGATGCAATGGAATTGAATCCACTACTAATACAAATATGTATGATTGAGATTATAATTTTTTTATTCAACGTAACAATAAGGCGGATTTCATTAAAATGATAAATTATTGTAATTTAAAGGAAATATTAAATAGATACAATGGAATTGAATCCACTAATAATACAAATATGTATGATTGAGATTATAATTTTTTTAATTCCCTTAATTTTTTTTGTGATTGAATTCTTCTTACTTCATTTCTATCTTATGATATAATTATAAATTGACATATGTTTATTTATGTATTTTGTAATAGTAGAAGTGGCATGTTACTTAATATGTACAAATAAAGTATTGAGTTCAATAAAATTGAGAAATCTCTCCTTTTTACCAACATTGTGAAAAAAAAAAGAATTAAGAAAAAAAAAATCTTTGTCCCACTTTAAACTAAGCTGGAGTCTGGATGTTTTCTTAAAGTTCAAATTGGTAAGACTTTGTGCTCCTTAAGAAATGGATTTCAGGTGCAGCGCAAGTATTGGGCTTGTAGACAAAAGTTCATTTATGAATTAACTCAAATTCTTCTAAAGGGACAATTTTTTTGCACTTTTCGGTTGAATTTTGGGGACATCAAGCTCTTCATTAAATGCCTTTGATTTCATTGTTCATCAATCAACACTTCTTTTCGCAGTTTCTAAAAAATTTTTAAAGGTGTTGATTGGTGGAAAATTGAAAATCGTCATAATAGATGAAAATGACACTCCTCAATGTCCAGTACAGCTCAGAAAAACAAAAATTAATAATTTTAATAATTTTACATAAAATTGCTAAATTTTTTATACGAAATTTAAAATTTTAAATATATTTTGAATGCGACTTTTATCAATAAATTTTCAAGATGCACAGCAAAACTATATATAAAATATGGCAAATTGCTATTTATTTTATATGTGATTTCATCATCTTTTACTTAATTTCCGTGTAGTTTTAAATGTTAAAAGGAGAAAACTTATCTAAAATTTCTTAGGTACTTGTCATAAAATTCTTCATTTAGATTAATGCATATATATTAATAGCTTTATTAACTATTGATAATTTTAATTTAATAATTATAATAACTCTCAATGTTATAATTATAATAAAGTAATTAATATATATGTGATAATTTGAATGAAAAACTTTATAGCAAGCATTTAAAGAATTTTATCTAAATTTTGTTTGTGTTGAAATTCACTCATTTGTGCTTTGCATCATTAGCACCTTATCTATATAAAGTATTTTCCATCCAAAATTCAAACATAAAAATGCAAAATTGTTTAAAAAAAGAGAATGTAAAATAATTTAAATAAAATGATTCAAGTTTTTCTTTACAAATTAAGTTTTAAATTTGAAATGATAGTTTCAAGGACAAATTGTACAATTATTTGATAAAGGGAGTTAAGATTTTTTTTTTAGGTGAATTGTTTCTCAAATTAGATTAAAATTAGGTTTAATTCTCCAAAAATTGAAGACAAAAGAGACATGTGCTTTTCACATGCAATTACTATTAAATTTTGAATGACAAAAAGTTTAGATGTGTAAAATATTAACAAGAAAAAAATAAGGGTGGATGAATTTCAACACTTATGTTGCATTTGTTTTGTAGAATCTTTTTTACATTTCCAAAAATATTTTTAGTCTAATATTCTTTAAAAATACTTTTATAGGAGAGGTGAGTATCTTATATTTCCAAGATATGAAAAATGTTTTATTGATATAAATATACTATTTTACATATCTTTTATCAAAAACTTACTACTAAGATCTTACCTCACCACTACATAACGTTATTGATACCTATCAGCTACTACTTATTATCATTAATCATTACCCAATACCACTTATCGTTAATAATCACTACCTACTATCATTCATAACAAGTGATAATAATTGATCACCACCCATTGCCAGTGACTATTATTAGTTATTATCCATCATCAATGACTCCTATTCATCATCACTTGTTAGTGACCACCATCTACCATTAATAATTATCAATAAATATAATTGATTACTACTCATTGCTAGTGACCATTAACACTCACCACGTAGTATTATTGACTACCGTTCACCACCTTCTATCACTAATGATTATCATTGATCATCATTGATTATTGATAACCATCGCTAATTATTACTGTTCACTACTCTCACCACCAGTGATTACTATTCACCACCCATTTATGATGTCCACCATGGCTACTACTCATTTCTAATAACTACTATTTATCATCATCTATTACTAATTATTATTATTGATTATCACCCATTATCTTAAATTACTTAATTTTAAATAAAAATATTTTTGATAATCTAATAATATTTTTTAAAATATTCAAAATAATTAAAACACAATATTTTAATATTTTTAGGAATATTTTTAATTGAATCAAACTTGATAATATTATATTCTTAAAAATTAAATTCTTGAAAATATTTTAATTTTCCAAAATGTTTGGTTTTGCAAACCAAATGTCACATTAAAATTATAAATGGTTTGAGTAAAAATGAGCAAAATTTTATAAAAGTGATATGGGTCCAAAAACAAGATCCAAAATTAAATTCTAAATCTTTTATACTCATTAAATAAATTTTATATATTTATTCCATTTTCTTATATTTAACAACAATTCCTACTTTGGATTTAGAATTCAATTTTAAATCTCATTTTTAAAACATATAGCATTGCACAAAATTATAAGTGAGTAAATTATATTTTATTTTATAAAAAATTTGAAGAATTTGCAGTAGAAATTATTATCAATCTTTACTAAAATTATTAATTTAATTTTGAAGATGCGTCACCACGGTTCCTTTTTTTAAAGAAATTGAAAATGTATGGAAATTTGAGACTTCAAGACTTTTCAGAATTAAAACTAACCCTAACTTTCGTACAAAATCACAAATTTCATCATAAATTTTTAGAAGAATTTGTGAAATAGTAAACGAATTGACGAAAGAAATTTTCATTTTTATTCGTTCCCTTTTTTTTCTTTGTGGGGTAGGAGAGACAATGCCAAAACTTTGTTAAGAAACAAGGTGAAGAATATTCACTCAATTAATGAGTTGTTTTCCCACTGATAAGGAATCATGGGAAAAGCTGGCTCGATTTGATGCGCCGAAAAGCACTCAGTGGGATAATGTGTTTGCCAAATGCTTCCCTTAGCCGCACTTACGGGACGTTTCATTTCAAGCAAGCTTTGCAATTTTTGAAAAAGTAAGCTGCAAGTTGTCAACTCCGGTTCTATTGTAAATTCGGGGGAGATCGATAACCGGATTTCAGAGGTGCGCAACCTAGAAAAAATGACGATTAAAGAGGTTGATGAAATGTTAATCTGAAACTAAATCATTATTTAACGTGATTTTAAGAAAGTAATTTACATTTTAAATGAAAAAGTTATAAGAGTGAGAATACGCTATTTATAATTCTAAATAAAAAAAATTATAATTTACCAGATGCATCAAAGCGTACACAAAATATTTTTCATTTTTTCGCAAAATAGTAAGATGTAAATTGCCAACTATCATGTATGAATATGATATTAAGAATGTTTAAAATAAACTTAATCAAGGATATAGTTATTATAGTTAGAGAGTAATTTATAATTCTTTTAAGTTTTAATGAACAAATTATGAAGATATATATTCATACGACTTTTTCTTTAGATTGTATTGAAGCGTAATCTAAAGGATGTTTTTTCAATTTTTACAAAAAGTAAGCTGAAAATTGTCAACTACCACCTATGAAAGTGGTGACTAAGAATGCATTTTAATAATCTTAATCATCATAATTTAATATGATTAAGAGAACAATCTATGTACATAAGCAGATACGTGTTGGCCCTAAAAGTCAATGAAGGCAAAAATGCAAGAGGAGCGATCTCAACGAGGCTCATTTTCACGATGGAGCGGCGGTTGGTAGAATAATCTATAAAAGGGAAAAAAAAGGGACTGGGGTGGGGTAAGTAATTGAAGAATTATTACAATAAACAAGTTTATATTATGATGTGACAAGTGTTTTGTCTCCTAATACAGTATTTGTATATGAAATTGATTGATCGATATATAAAAATACAGGAAAAAATGGTGGAAACTTCTTTTCAATTTTTACATGGTAGGATTTTATCCCTAGCAGTTTTAAAATTTTGGAGTTCAAGATTTCAATTTTATAAAACTTTAAAATTAACTTTCATTGTTGACCTAATTATTAATTTCATTTAATTAGGTGATCTTTCACAATTTTTTCAAATAAATATGATAATACTGGTTGATGTTTACTTGTCATGTTATTTTTCAAAAATAATTTTAAACACATTTTTATGTTATTCAATTAGACCAGGAAAACTTTTTGGGCGAGTAGACTGGGAATATTTAAATTATATATGTGAATTTTTAAAATATAAACGAAAATTCACTAGATATTATATAAAAAATGACACAGCTATAATTGTTCTTTTATAATAGGAATGTCTATTCCACTACACTTATAAAAATAATAGAATTTTCCGTAATTCTTTCCAATTCAAATTTTTTGAGGGTTGGGGCCAGTTTTCGTCAGGTTTGAGTTCTGCCACCAATCGAATAAATTGTAGTCCACATTTTTTTATACTATCAACAAAATTTAAACAAGGCCAAAAAAAATTATGAGCAATTTAAATAACAAAAAATTTTCAATTGGAATAAAATATTTTTTATTTTTTCAGCTGAAAATTAATTGATTATTCAATTGATTTTTTAATCGTTTTTTTAAGAGCACACGTAAAAAATAAATTATTTCTTAATTCACAGAGAAGTTTTAATCGTTATATAAAACAGCGGACAACATATAATTAATTAAAATTAATAATCTTATAAAATTCTCGCCATGAAAAATATAAAGTAGTTGTTATTGAATTACGCAATCGAAGGTACGGTTGGTGAGTTGTATTATTATTGTTTTTTGTTTCGTTATTTATGAGGAGGCAGAGGGATTGGTGTGTCGTTAGAGTTTGGTTGAACTGGGTAGTTATTACGTCTTTTTAATCCCTTTTCCCCCCTTATCTTCTTCCTATTTCGTCTGTATTCTTTTGTCTCTATAAATTGCTCTCCCTTTTTATATTTAACCTTGATTAGAAATACAGAAAAATTATTAACAACCAAAATGCAAATCTAACTTCTTAATTTGATGGGCCTGAACTTAGTTATTTTATAATAAAATGGTTGTTCCTATAATTAATAGGCAATAAAACTTGTAAGTCAAGTTCGGGTGAATTGACTATAACATAAATTTTATAATTTAAAATACATATAAAAATTTTGTGTAGAATCGTGAATAATAATAATAATAATAATAATAATAATAATAATAATAATAATAATAATAATCTTTGAAGTTTTAATCAATATGTAATTTCAAAATTATGAAATAACTTTGAAGAAATTGTAAATACTTTGAAAATATTTCAAAAATAGTTTCTTTAGAAAGCTGAGTATGAAAATCCATGTAAAACTCTTTTTAGAAGAATGATCAAGAATATTTGAAAATAAAAAAATTAGGAAAAAAAAAGGATGGTATCAAAAAATTTTATGTAGATTCGATAGTTTAAAAGAACCACCTTTTGAGCCTGCTTCTCTTTTTTCAAGTTATTAAGTGTCATTTTAGCTATCTACTATTTTAATAAAAAAATATAATAGTTAGATTTATGAAATTCATCCAATCTTTACCAAAATTTTCAAATCACTTAACTTTATAAGATTTTCTCAATTCACACCAAGATTTTAATCTCCACCTAATTTTATAAGATCTTTCCAATCTCCATTAGGATTTTCAAACCACCTAGCATTACAAGATTTTCCCAATCTACACTAGAAATTCAATCTCCACCAATATTTATGAGATCTTCCCAATCTCCATTAGAATTTTCAAACTACCTAATTTTACAAGATTTTTCTAGTTTCCATTAGGATTTTGAAGCCACATAATTTTATAAGATACACTAATCTCCATTGGATTTCAACACCATTTGATTTTATAAGATTCATAGATCTATACAAGAATTTCAATCAAGTTCAGAAGGAAGGATTTTCTTACAATCTCATTTAGAGATTTTATAAATTTTCTCTCAAACACTCTTAGAGTTGATATGTAAGATTTGAGTCAAGAGAAAAAAATGGCTAGAATTTTGGCTAGAAGAAGAAGAACATGAGAATGATTTACAAGTTGTAACTTGAAGGCTTAGTGTGTCTCCTCCAAATGAAATGAAGCCCATTTATAGAAAAAACTTCATAAAGAATGACTTGATATCTAATTAAACTTATCCAACAAGCTTTCTTACTATTTACACGTGCTAAATATTTGAATTTGAATCAAGTTAGACTAACTTTTTTCTTTATGTTGCATCAACCAAGATTTTCACTTGAAATAGCATCAAACAACCTCATTGCCATTTCAACAAAAATTTAAATTTTGGCTCTAACTTTAGTCAAAAAGTGATAGTGAGTGCACCTTCTTAATAACCTAAATGTAACTTTTTGACAAGGAAATATTATTTTATTAATTAAGCACACGTTAGAAAATTTGAATTTAAATTTGAAAATTTCCATTTTAAATTTGAAATTCCTTCTCAAAATTTGATTTAAGGGTTAAGATTGAATTTACATTTGTTATGAACAATTGGATTTTAATTTCAAACTACTAGCAAATAAGATCATTTTTTGATGATCAAGTTTTCTCATTTTCAGAATAATTTAATAACATCATTTCTGATCTTATTCTTTACATGTGTTACATATTTGAATTTGAATCAAATGTGTAATGTCCCGAATTTTCAATTCTATTATTTGAATCTTTAATTTCTGAGGCCGTAGAAACGAAGAACATGATTGAATTAGTCTGGTGGGTGAATTTTAGGTCAAAGGAACTTAAGTATAAGGTAAACGAAATTTTTAGAGAAAAAGGGGTGGTAGGGAAAGAATTAATTTCCCTAAATAGTATGAATGATCAGAGGAGGTTAGGAAACCCTAAAAAGGGAAGTTGTCTGAGTCTGAAAGTGTAAGGAATTTTAAATGGACAGAGACCCTATGGACTAAATTGCAAAAGTGTAGAATCGAGTGTGGTTAAAGTGAAAATAATCAAGAATTTGAGATCTAATATGAATAACTAAGAGTTTGGGGTGCAATATGTGATTTTAATTAGTGTGACCAATGGATTTATGACAAGTTTCATTATTAGAAAAATAATGGCAAGAATACCCTTCTTAATTAGTGAAAAAGGACTAAAATACCCTTAAAAATCTTAGAAATGACCAAATTGCCCTAGAAGCTTCTTGAAAAGTCTTCTCTCTTCTCCTTTTTCAAAAAGCTGCAGAATTTCTCCATGAAAGAAGCTTAGACGTGAGAGAGAGAGATAAGGAAGAGAGAGAAAGTTTCTCATAGCTTTTTCACCTAAAAATAGTGAGATTCAAGCTAAGGTGTAGAAGGGAAATTTGTTCTTCTCCTCAAGCTCTATCCATTGGTGTGCTTAGAGTGAAGAAAGGCTCAAGTTTGGTTAAGTTTGGGGAGTCCCAAGTGAGGATTTTCAAGTTGCACTAAGAGGTAAAAATGCTCTCCTCTAAGAACTCTTTAATGTACTCTTCTTATTTTCTTGAAATCTTGAAGTTGGTAAAGTTAAGGGTGATTGAACATGGAGTTTAGGAGGATTTGAACATGTTTGATGATGTTTTGGATGTTGTAGTGTTGATTTATGACTTTGGTTTGGTGTAAAAATAACAAGAAACCATGGTTACACACCTGGGTTTTTAGGGTATAATGATGCATGTGTAGTATGGGTATAATATGTTTGCAACTTAGCTAAAAATGATGAAGTTAGAATAATTTCTATGAAGCCTAAAGCCTATGAAAGGTGAAACTTTGATTGTGGAAGTGTTTGTGTGCATTTTCCCTTTTTGAGAAGCCAAAACTATGGATGAGAAAAGAAGGGAGGAAGGAGTTTTAGCTGTTTAGTGTGTTTTCGGAGGATCAGCAAGGTACACGGGGTGGAACACGGCCCGTGTTGTACCCCGTGTTCCTCGTCGAAGCTGATCAGTGTTGTACACGGGGTGCAACACTCCCCCGTGTTTACCTCAAGACTGAAGGGCAGTAATGTACATGGGGTAGAACACGACCCGTGTTCACCCCCGTGTTCTTCTCTGATTAAGCCAATGAAGCCTCGAAGCCATCCAGTGAGAAACACGGCCCTGAACACGGGGTATGGGACCCCCGTGTTCTTTGCTAAGTGAACTTTTAGGCTTGATTTCTTCATGTTTTGCATGGCTTTGCCCTTGGATCCTTTTCTAATGTTCTTATGTGTTAGTTCAAGGTTGGAAAGTGAAGTTTAGAGCATCTAAATATGCATTTAATTAGGTGGAGAAAGTAAAGAATACATGAGGATTAGGGAAAGTGATAATGTTCTAATATAAGCTATGATGTGTATTTGTATAGACTGAGGAGTGCCATCTTGCAAAGGCAAGAGAAAGTGTAAAGGAGTTATTGGTGAGAGCAAAAAGGGACATCACATTGGAAGCTTGTGAAAGGTAGCTAGCTTTATCCTTAAGCTTTGTTTTCTAATTACATGATTTTATGTGTTTTATGCTTTTGTATGGAATGAATATGAAATTGCTGTGTGCACATTCCGGGAAGACAGTAGATTACTATGTTCGACCTATGGCTCGGGTCCCCGGAATGATATTGTGAGTGTTGTGGTACCTATGGCCAGGGTCCTCGGGAAGACAGTGTGATACTGTGTTAGCCCTTTTTGGCACGGGAACCCCGGGAAGACAGCGTGATGCTGTGTGAGGCCTAGGTACAATTGTTGAGATGGCCATCTAGATATCGTGATAAGTCCTTAAATGGACTTGATGATTGTTGTGAATTGCTGTGTGTGTGATGCGTATTTCCTATAATAGTATAATATTGAATATGTTGATGAATGATTATTGAATTTCGAAACGTATGTCTTAATTGCTTAAGGATCTGGACTGGTTTGAAATGTTTTTATAGCACTAGTTAGCTACTGAGAAACTTTGTTTCTCATGTTTTCTGTTTGGTGACTAACCATTCCAGGTGATGCTTCCAAGGGCTCTCACGATAAAGGGCAATAGTATTTGAAGTTGTAAATAATTGTATAGTTGATAACATTGTATATTATGGATGTACAATTTGTAAAGTTGAACTTATGAGTAATTATATGACTTTTGATCATGTGTTTGAGATAAGCATATTTGAGATATTCCGAGTAATTTGGAGCAAATAGCATTTTAGTATGCGCTAATTATCTATTAAATGAGGAATAAGACGTTATTAAGTAAGGTAGTTACAAAATGGGACTAACTTTTGTCTTTTTATTGCATTAACCAAGATTTTCGCTTGAAATAACAACATAGCAACTTGGTTGCTATATCAACAAAAATTCAAAATTTGGCTCTAACTTTAGTAAAAAAGTGATAAATAGTGACTATGCCTTCTTAACAACCTAGCTATAATTTTTTGACAATAAAATATTATTTTATTAATTAAACACATGTTAGAAATTTTGAATTTAAATTTTCCTCTTGCATATTTGGAATTTCCCACTTCAAATTTGAAATTCCCTCTCAAGATTTGATTTAAGGGTTAAGATTGAATTTACATTTGTTATAAACCATTGGATTTTAATTTCAAACTACTACCCAATAAGATCATTTCTTGATGATCAAGTTTTGACATTTTTAGAATAATTTAATAAAATCATTTTGGATGTTCTAGAAAAAAATAAATGGACATACCATATTGGGCTTTTTAGGATGTAGTAAGTGAAGAGTGATGAGCCAATGATTTTCATATAATAGCTTAAATAGGCTTGGCAAGATTTGGTCTAAGTTAATTTTACTCAAATAAGTTAAATAACAAAATAATTATTACATCCATTTATATGTCATTTTGGCTAAAGAAAAGGATTTTATTTCTATTTGGTTCTTCATTCTCCCCTTTTTTAATAATGACAAAAACCTTTGGCAAAGATTTTTGAAATTTAAGACCAAGGGAGGTGGAAAAACCTCTTTTGGAATCAAACCAATAATTTTAGGATAAAAAGTAAAATTTTTTTGTAAAGCACCCCTTTTGTTTATGCATAAAAGTTCTTTTTTAAATGCAAAGAAACTTTTCCAGAGAAATGCAAGTATGTGAAGTTCTTTTTCAAAGATATCCTTTTAGAAAAAAATGTAGAAAAATGAAAAAAAATACAAGTATATATGTCTCCCCCTTAATTTATACCATTCTTTAAAAACTATTTTATAAAAAATCTTGTGTACTATTCTATTTCTCCCCTTTTTTTGTCATTACAAAAAAGAAATACATTTGTAAAACATGAAGGAAATAAGTAAACATAAACAAAATAAATTAGTATACTTTTGGCAAGCAATATATTAGAGCACATAAAGGAAATAAGTATAAGGGAATATGCAAAAATAAATTTGAGAATGCATAAAGTTAGAACATATAAGTAAAAGAGAATGCAGAGATAGATTCAAGATAGCATGAAACCATAGTATACTATTTCTTTCTTTTTATCAAGCATTTATCAGAATAGATATGCAAGACATATGAAATGTAGACAAAGTAAGTGGAAAAACTAGAGAAGATAAGAAAATTATTGAGAAATAAAAGAAAAAAACAAAAAAACAAGATGAGAGACTCAAACTAGAAAGTATTAAGGTATCAGAGCCTTTGATAATGTAAGAGATTTACCATTTAGAAAATGTTTTCATCATGATAGTAATGGCAATTAACATTATTGTGAGAATTGTAAGAACATAACCAGAGCAAAAATGTATCAAAGCAAAGATATGAGAGCAAATATGTATTAAAGTAATGATATTAAAGCAAATATATGTAATAGAAATTATAATTTAGTTTAGAAAAGTAGTAAGATAGTTAAAACTATTTGGCAAAGCATTCATCATGATAGTTTTAACTACACATGCATTAAACAAAAGAAGTGTTCTAACATTCAATAATGCATATGTTATCCTACATATTATCAAAATAACAAGTTGGTCTCGATTAAGGCTTGGATAAATAAGGTGACTTTGCTTAATTAAGTAGCAACTATAGTAGTGTTTTCATTTGTGCTTAAAGAAATTGTAATCCAATGTCAACTCTTTCTCGTAGGTGAGCTAAATTAGTTTTTACCTAGTGGACCTTCTAGTCATTGATTAAAAGAGTAGAATATAAAGAACTAATTGCAAGTATTAGTATGGATAGTTTTCAAACTAGTTAGATATATGTTTTGGGTTAGTTGAACAATTATGGTTGGAGGAAGCAAGGTTAAAGTTGGTTGAATGTTGGCCACCCCTACCATTGGGTTAGCAAAGAAAGTGGTAACATCATAGGTCATAAATGTGGAATGAAGTGGTGACATATGAGGTGAAGGATAGTCATTTGGTTGTTAAGA
Source organism: Sindora glabra (assembly GCA_020226215.1). Lineage (NCBI taxonomy): Eukaryota > Viridiplantae > Streptophyta > Magnoliopsida > Fabales > Fabaceae > Sindora > Sindora glabra. Next base: position 63,273,410 of record CM035232.1, on the reverse strand, counting down.
CATAGGCTAAGGTATATGAGCAAGAATTGGTTTAGGTTTTATTTGAGATATGGTATGAGATGGATTATGGTTTTAATTCATGGAATTTGATGGTGGTTGATGGCAAGATCAGGGTAATTCAATAGGGTTTGGCTGTAGTATCCAAGGTAGGATCAATGGTGATTGGTTTGGATTGGTTAATGCTTATTCTACCTAGATTGACCATTATTTAGGCTCATTGTCTCTAGTAGTGGAAAACTCTATTATAGTAGGATACAAAAAGCATTAGATAGGTATAAAAGGTTTGTTTACTTCCTTATAATACATTTCTAGTAAGTTTGAGGCTAGAGAAAGGTCATTTAGTAGTATAGGTGTCCTAGAGGTTTAACAAGTATAACACATATTGTTGGTTAAAAGGTTAGGTGAGGTTTTAGGAGGAATCATGTTGTTAAAAGATTCTTGTTGACTAAAAAAGGTAGCAGGGCTACTTAGTACTTTATTATGCTAAGAGGGACCTTCTTCTGCTTAAGGATAATAGTTAGTTATTACTTTTCCTTGCATTTCCTCATTGTTTTCTTTTATGACAAACTCCTTTATAGATTCTCCCATGCCTTTGTCAACATTTTTAAAAAAGGCTTCCTTTTTCTACTCTTCTTTATTCTTTTCTTCTAGTTTTTATTTTGCTTTTTTAAACTCAGCATCAATCATTCTCCTAACTTTTTCTTTAATCTCATTCTCATTTACTTTTTCCATTTACATTTTTTCATCAACACTTGTTATTTCATCACTCAAACGCAACTTAATAACTTTTCTTTGTTTTAATTTCCTTCTATTGGTTTCACAATAATCAGGTAAAAATCCAACACCAAGCACCTTGTTAAATCTCCTCTTCTATGTAATAGGTGCTTTATTGGAAGGTTTCTTTCTTTTCACTCCACTTCCTCCATCTCCTTTACTCGTTCTTCTTAAAAACTTAGCTACTTCATTCAACTTGTGGTCTTAGATTTAGTCATCTTCTCTTTTCCTTTCCTTTTAACTTTAATAGATTTTTCTTTGGTTGTTCTTGATTTTCACCATTTCTAAATACATTTATATTAACTCCTTTTATAGTAACTAGCCCTAATTCATTATTATCATAAACAAAACTATCATGGTTTTCTTCCTCCCTTTCAATTTTTTCATCACCACTCACATTCTATTCTTTCTCCCTCAACTACTCTAGAAATTCTCTTATTTTACTACTCTTCCTCACACCATGTATTTTTGCACTATAATTTTTCAAGTTAATCATTTTCTTTCTCATTCTAATAGGTAACTTCTTATTTTTCCTATATGATAAAAGCTTCAACCAAGTTGAGTTCATTATATTACCTCAACTAACACCTTTATCTTTTTCTTTTGATATTTTAGTACTAAAATAGCTTAGAATTTCAGTAATAATCATTCCATAATTGAGTTATGCATCAATTTGGGTTTTCATGGAAATGAAATGCCTTATTAGTAGAATTCTTAAATTGATTTTATAGTTAGTTCCAATGGTCCATAATAGGAAGGCTTCAAAATTACTAAGTTTACTTATAAAAACCTCCTTTTGGACATAAAATTTTGCAATGGTAATAATGTAATACCTTTTTATTCAATGTAAATTGATTGGTGATAAATGCACAATTGTACTTAAATTTTATGTGTTTCATCACTGATTTACTTAGTATCTTGTGCAAAAATTGATTGAAAAGGATACTTAGATGCTCGATATTTTGTTTTTAAGTTTTGGAGTGACACATTTGAGTATTAGAAAAGGATCCGGAGTCAAAACCGTGCAAATTGTGGAGAATCGAAGCAAAGTTGCTCACCTAGCAAAGAACACGGGGTATGGGAACCCTGTGTGAAGGGCCGTGTATCTTTCTGGATTGCTTCGAAGCTTCACTGAACTGCTCAGAGAAGAACACGAGGGTAAACACAGGACGTGTCATACCTAGTGTACCATACTGCCCTTCACTTCGAAGGTAAACACGGGGAGTGTTATACCCCGTGTATCATGCTGCTCAACCTTCGCAGAAGAACACGGGCTACAACATGGGCCGTGTCATATCCCATGTATCATGATGATCAGCCTTTGCAGAGAAACACAGGGTAGAACACGGGATGTGTCATACCCCCTGTACATCACCTGTATAAGTTTTGTGCGAAAATTAGAAAGGAGGGAGGAGAACCGAAAATTTGAAAGGGGAGCCGTGAGTAGAAACCCTAGGGGAGACCCAAAACTCACCAAGGGCAACTGTTAACTATGGATTCGAGCAAAGGATTGAAGATTCAAGCAAGGAATTTGTAGAGCTTCATGATTTGTTTGAATTCCCTCTCTGTTTTCTGGTTTTCTGCTAATTGTGTAATGACTTCGCACTAAACCCTAGTGTTCAGCTAGGGGTAAACTTGTTCATGGATCTATGGAATTGATTTTTATATAATCTAGCTTGATTTACTGTTGATTTATGATTTGATTATGCTATTTTATATTTCTACAGTTCAATACTTTCGGAATATTGGATTTGTGTGATAGATTAGTTAATTCTAGGTTGGAATGACCAATTAATTAATCGGACATTGCATGATCATTGGGAATATCAATTAGACTTAGGAATTAAGCTAATTGGATTCTTTTGCACAGGATGAAATGTCTAAGAATGGATTCTAAAGCAATGTTAATGCAACCTAGATGAGTGATTACTAGAGAAATTCTGGGCACTTTATCTTTTGGTTAGTAGCTAGTAGCCTTGCAATGAGGTATAACTTATTTTTGGTAATCTAGCAATCTAAATTAACAGTAAACCAAGTTAGAGGATTATCTTCATTTCATAATGAAATGAACAAGGGAACCCTAAAGCTGAGTACGCTTTTATCTCGTTTGAATTAAACCCTTTTGATAACTAAGCTCTGTTTTGTATTTTACCTTTAATTCATAATATCAATCGGTACACCTAGATAATTTACCTCAAAATTCAGTTAGTATTCAACATTCAATCCCTGTGGAGACGATATCTTTTATACTATTACTCGACTAAACCCGTGCAATTGCAGGATCACGTCAAGTTTTTGACGCCATTGCCGGGGATTACAACTGGTTGATATTAACAGAAACTTTTGAGTGAATTAGACTAGGCAATTCATTTTCTTTTTAGTTCTTGATTTATCTAGTTCTGATTTTCTTATCTATATATAGTATTGCTTTCTTATTTTGTTCTGTTCGAGTATTACCTACTCTTTTTGCAGAAAATCTTTGTATATGCAAAGGAGAAATCTTGAAGAAATCCTTGACTTAGACCCGGAGATTGAGAGAACTCTGCTTAGGAGAAGGAGAGAGCAGAAATCAGCACATATCCAAAAGGAAATTAACTTTGAACCAGTGCTTGAAGACGTGGATAATAGATCTCTTAGAGAATTTGCAGCACCCGATGCTACTAGGCTTCAATCCAGTATAAGAAGGCTTGCTATTGAGGCTAACAACTTCGAATTGAAGCCAACTCTTCTGTCTATGGTGCAGCAAAACCAGTTTGGTGGATTACCAATGGAGGATCCCAACCTCCATATTCAGATTTTCTTGGAATACTATGATACCATCAAGATAAATGGTGTAGCAGCGGATGCTATCAAGCTTCGACTCTTCCCATCCTCCTTGAGGGATAGAACAAGGGCGTGGCTACACTCTTTACCAGCAGGATCTATAACAACATGGGAAGAGCTACTGAGGGCTTTTCTATCATGATATTTTCCTCTAAGCAAGACTACTCAATTAAGGAATGAAATCACCACATTTTCTCAAAGAGAAGGGGAGTCTCTATTTGATGCTTGGGATAGATATAAGGAACTGTTGAGGTTGTGCCCACATCACGGGCTAGAGAAATGGCTAGTTCTCCATACTTTCTATAATGGTTTGAATTATAATACTAAGCTCACTGTGGATGCTGCTGCTGGAGGTGCCTTGATGAACAAAAGGTTGGATGAAGCATATGATTTGATTGAGGATATGACTTTGAACCACTACCAATGGTCAAATGAGAGGGGATCTTCAAGGAAAGCTCCAGGTAAGTATGAATTGGATGCTTTTAATCATTTGTCAACTAAGGTAGATGCACTAGGAAGTCTAGGTAGCAAAGTAGATGCACTCATAGCTAAGTTTGATAAATTTCAAGTTAATAGTGTAAATGCAACAGGTGCCACTGACCTTCCTTGTGAGATTTGTGGTATGACAAGTCATATGGCAATTGAGTGTACATTGGGCAAGGATTTCACTGAGCAAGTGAATTATGTGCACAACAGTGGGTATAGACAAAAGAATCCGAATGAACCCTTCGGAAACACCTACAACCCATCATGGAGGAACCACCCAAATCTATCCTACAAGCCCAACTAGCCATACAACACTCAAAACACTCACAATAGGCCACCACCACCACCACTCGATTTTCAAAACCAAAGACCCTACAACCTACCAGCTCAACCCTCTTCCACTGCTAAATTAGAAGGCCTCCTAGAGAAATTTCTCATTTCCTAAGAGAAAACTAATGAAGAGTTTAGGCAGCATGGTAGAGCCATGGGGGATTCTATTAGGCAACTGTCCTCCAAAGTTGACTCATTGGCCAGACATGGAAAAATGTTGGAGACTCAAATAGCTCAACAAGCTTCTGCTTCTTCTTCTAGAGCTTTTGGTCAACTCCTTGCTCAACCTGAATCAAATCCTAGGGAGTATTGTAAGGCAATCACTCTTAGGAGTGGGAGGCTATTGAAGGATCCAAATGCCACTCAAGAAGGTGAAGAAGAGATAAGTGTGGGGGAAGAGCAGAAAGAAGGCAAAAAGGCTACAATTCCTAATGATGCTGAAGTGAAAGAAGGGGAATTATCTGAAAAATCACAGTATGTCCCTCCAGAGCCATACAAACCGCCAATCCCTTATCCTCAAAGACTAGCAAAGGCTAAACTTGATAAGCAGTTTGGGAAGTTCTTGGAAGTATTGAAGAAGCTGTATATCAATATTCCCTTCATAGATGCTCTTTCACAAATGCCATCATATGCCAAGTTCTTAAAGGACATTCTCTCAAACAAAAGGAAGCTAGAGGAGCATGAGACTGTAGCTCTAACGGAGAAGTGTAGTGCCATCATCCAGAATAAACTAGCTCCTAAGCTAAAGGACCCAGGCGGCTTCTCCATTCCTTGTGTGATTGGAAATGTTCCTATTGACTGGGCATTGTGTGATTTGGGAGCAAGTGTGAGCCTCATGCCACTGTCGGTTGCAAAGAGACTCAACATAGAAGGAATGAAGCCCACCACAGTTTCACTTCAATTAGCAGACCGATCAGTGAAATACCCAGTAGGTATACTTAAGGATATACCTATCAAGGTTGGTAAGTTTTTTATTCCTGTTGACTTTGTTGTACTTGAAATGGAAGAGGATACACAAATCCCTATCATTTTGGGTAGACCCTTTTTAGTTACTACGGGTGCTTTAATTGATGTAAAAAATAGAAGGCTTTCATTATCTGTTAGGGATGAAAAAGTTGAGTTTAATTTGAATGAATCAATTAAATTACCTGTTTGTGAAGATTCAATATGCAGGATTGATGTGCTAGACAAAGTTGTGAAAGAAACCTTTCATTTGGGGTGCCTTCAAGATCCACTTGAAGCATGTTTAGTAACAGATGGAGTTGTTAAAAATGAGCAGATTGCTGCATATGCAAAATTTTTGGAGGCAAGCCCACTACTTAATGGCCAGAGATTGAAACATTATGTTACCGGGCCACCAATAATGGTAGCTCCAGACTGATTGAAACAGGGGTCGAGCTTATGACCTTAAACAAGCGCTTCTTGGGAGGCAACCCAAACTTATTTTTCTATTTTTATTGCTTTTAAATCTTAGTTTTCCCATTTTCATTCTAAATTTCTGAGTAGTTTGAGGCATATAAGTCATTAGTTGTAGATTTAAGATGTTCATTTTTGCACTTGGTCTCTGTCTCTAGGGTAAATTAAGTATATATGCATGTTTGTTGTTCATTTTCGTGCACAGAAGGCTCAAAATACAGTCCAGTGAGATACACGGTGTACAACATGTGCCGTGTCATACCCCGTGTACCTCACTATCTTGTTAGTCTAAAAGATTAATGATTTTTATGGCATTCCAGTGAGATACACGGTGTTTAACACGGGTCGTGTCTAACCCCGTGTACCTCACTGACTGAACCAATGATAAGAATTTTTGAACATGAGCCTTCCAGAGAGAAACACGGGGTACAACACGTGTTGTGTCGGGCCCCGTGTTCCTGGGCAGACGGGCTTTTAATGGCCAAAACCCCTCCATTTTCCTGTGCAGCAGCCACCCCATGAGGAACAATATGATTCTCTAGGAGATGAAAGTGATGGTGATGCAGCTCCTGATATTGGACCATCATCTTTTGCAGGGAGTAGAGTTTCATCCGAGGCCTACTTCAGAGACATATTATCTGGTCAGCAACAGATTCTGGCTGAGCTTTAGCATATCTCTGAGCGTCAGACGAGGATAGAGGGCCTTTATGACGACTTGGATAGGAGATCCAGGCACATTGAGAGCATGGTCGAGCCCCTGTTCAAGCTTTTCCACCCCTCAGTAGCTTGGAGTGTTTCTTTTTTCTTTTATTCATATATTCTGCTTTTTACTTATTTCTCCTCTCTATATCCATTTATCTGGTCTGTACTTATATTGACTATGCACTTTCATTTCATTTTTATTATTTCTCTTCTATTTTCTTGCACTTTTAATATTCATGTCTGTAATAACTAATAGCATATTTTTTCTCAGTATTGTATCTTCTTCTTTTAGATTACCAGTCTCCTCCTTCTCTCCTACTCTGTCTCTACTTCTGGATCTCTCTGAAGTCATGATCTATACTGGACAACCATGCTCCATTTGTCAGGGAAGTTTCAATCCCCCATCTATTTTCTGTCTCTTTTCCATTTACTTTTTTGTACATTGAGGACAATGTCCAATTTTAAGTGTGGAGGAGCAGCATTTAGAATGTTTTGCAATATTTTGCACTTGAATCTGCTTGATTAACTTAGAGTATTGAAATTTACTCCAAATTCAATGATTTAAAAAAAATAAAAAAATAAAAAAATTAGGGCAATCTTTTTATTAAAGTGATTGGTTCATGCCTTACTCCTTTAATGAATAATTAGTAACTTAATAAGGAAAATCTAAAGCTTAAAGCTAAGAGAAATAAGCATAATTGACCCTTGTGAGATTTGAGCCTTTTTGAGCAACTTTCACATTAGAATTTGAAGCTCATCTTTATCTTCTTAAGAGATTATGTCTCACTTTTGGCTTTTTGCTCTAGAACTTGCAATTGCTCTTTTTGAGGCTACATTTTATGTATTTTGTATGTCAAAAATGATGAGGCCATGTTTCTTCACCCTTTTTATTTGATTTGCTTATTTGAATCACTTTTCTTTTATATACCCTAAATTATTTTCAGCTTAGACCCTAGTTAGCCACTTTGAGCCTTGGACTTTTATTTCTAGCCTAGCCAACCCATCCTATGTGCATTTAAAGCCACCGCCCAAGGGGAACTTAGACACATTAAATGAGTTTGGCTATCACATAGAGGTTCTTACATAGAGCTGCTAGTTGGATAAGTTGATTTATAGCTTTGATTTTCCAAAAACAAAAAAAAACAAAAAAATGAAAAAAAACAAAAAAAAATAAAAAAATGGTGTTAAATAAATAATTTGGGAAATAAGAAGGAAAGAAAGAAAGAAAAGTTTTGTCTGCTGATTTATTGTTATTTATATATATATATATAAAAAAGGGAGAAAGAAGAAAAGAAAAAGAGAAGAGAATGGAGGTTGAAGCAAGGTAATATACTAAGCTGAGTAATGGAACTCGACAATGGTCAAACTTAAAACCAATGTGTCTTTTCCCTTCTCTGACTCTATCACTTTTCATCCCTTGATTTTCCTTTCCCCTATCCTCATCATTTTCCCTAATAAAGTCCTCTTATTTGCATGCATTTTACAATATAGTAGTGGAGATTAGAGTTTTTGCAAGCATATGGTAGCATTAAGTCCTAAGCTAATTGATTTGAGAGTATACACAAGCCTTATGCTGAGAGTTTGAGTAAACACTATACCTGTGAGACTGTTCTCTTTTGCTTTTATGTTGAGGATTAACTTATTTAGTTGCTTTATTTTCATTTAGTTGCTTAGCATGACTTGATCCTAATCTCTGCTTCGTTGAATGATTGCCTGATGTGGATATAAAAAAAAAGAGAAAAGAATAAAAATTGGAGTAGATTTTTTGTTCTCTTACTTCCTTACTCGAGGACGAGCAAGATTCAAGTGTGGGGGAATTGATAAATGCACAATTGTACTTAAATTTTATGTGTTTCATCACTGATTTACTTAGTATCTTATGCAAAAATTGATTGAAAAGGATACTTAGATGCTCGATATTTTGTTTTCAGGTTTTGGAGTGACACATTTGAGTATTAGAAAAGGATCCGGAGTCAAAATCGTGCGAATTATGGAGAATTGAAGCAAAGTTGCTTACCTGGCAAAGAACACAAGGTATGGGAACCCCGTGTGGAGGGCCGTGTATCTTTCTGGATTGCTTCGAAGCTTCACTGAGCTGCTCAGAGAAGAACACGGGGGTAAACACAGGACGTGTCATACCTCGTGTACCATACTGCCATTCACTTCGAAGGTAAACACGGGGAGTGTTATACCCCGTGTATCATGCTGCTCAACCTTCGCAGAAGAACACGGGCTACAACATGGGCCGTGTCATACCCCGTGTATCATGATGATCAGCCTTAGCAGAGAAACACGGGGTAGAACACGAGACGTGTCATACCCCGTGTACATCACCTGTATAAGTTTTGTGCGAAAATTAGAAAAGAGGGAGGAGAACCGAAAATTTGAAAGGGGAGCCATGAGTAGAAACCCTAAGGGAGACCCAAAACTCACCAAGGGCAATTGCTAACTATGGATTCGAGCAAAGGATTGAAGATTCAAGCAAGGAATTTGTAGAGCTTCATGATTTGTTTGAATTCCCTCTCTGTTTTCTGGTTTTCTGCTAATTGTGTAATGACTTCACACTAAACCCTAGTGCTCAGCTAGGGGTAAACTTGTTCATGGATCTATGGAATTGATTTTTATATAATCTAGCTTGATTTACTATTGATTTATGATTTGATTATGCTGTTTTGTATTTCTATAGTTCAATACTTTCGGAATATTGGATTTGTGTGATAGATTAGTTAATTCTAGGTTGGAATGACTAATTAATTAATCAGACCTTGCATGATCATTGGGAATATCAATTAGACTTAGGAATTAAGCTAATTGGATTCTTTTGCACAGGATGAAATGTCTAAGAATGGATTCTAAAGCAATGCTAATGCAACCTAGATGAGTGATTACTAGAGAAATTCTGGGCACTTTATCTTTTGGTTAGTAGCTAGTAGCCTTGCAATGAGGTATAGCTTATTTTTGGTAATCTAGCAATCTAAATTAACAGTAAACCAAGTTAAAGGATTATCTTCATTCCATAATGAAATGAACAGGGGAACCCTAAAGCTGAGTACGCTTTCAACTCATTTGAATTAAACCTTTTTGATAACTAAGCTCTATTTTGCATTTTATCTTTAATTCACAATATCAATCGGTACACCTAGATAATTTACCTCGAAATTCAGTTAGTATTCAACATTCAATCCTTGTGGAGACGATATCTTTTATACTATTACTCGACTAAACCCGTGCACTTGCGGGATCACGTCAATTGGCCAAAGGTTTCTCATCAGAGAGTTCTTCTTTAATGTTTTAAAACCATTTCTTACTATGATATCTTCCTTCATCTCTGATTATTCTATTAGGATGAAGGCATTTTCCTTCATTAGGAGTACTTAGTAATGAGTTCATTGCTTATCTTCTTTTTATTTTCCATTGATAAACATGTGCAAAGATTTATCATCCCTGGTTAATTTTAGGTTTGTAGAGAATAGCTTTGTGTATTTGTTAAAGATAGGTTCATTCATTTCCAAAAATTATTCTATCCCATTCTTTTAACCTATTCAAAGCATCAAACTCTTTCATTCTCTAAATTATGAACATTTACCCTTTTTTGATTTTATAAATCTCCTATTGCTATAATCTCTATCAAACTTTGCTTCTACTACTCTATCACAAGAGTCATTTGGATTAAAAATGGATGCATTCATCATGAAAGATTAGGGGTTTTTTTATTTGGGAATGTGAGAAGGAACGATGAAAGGAATTAGGTTGTGTTTTTGGATGAGATGAGATGTTTTTCATATGAGAATAAGAGAGACAATATATGGACATGAAAGGAAATAACCTTAGCAATGGTGTTTTAACAAAAATAGACACCCGAATTCTCTAGTTTGGGTGAGGATTGGCCTATGAGAATGTAAGTTTTCTTGAAAAAAATAGAGCGATAAAAAGGAAGCAAAAGACACACAACTAGAGATGATTGTAAAGGAGTGAAAAGTGAGTTGTAATGTTATGAAGTGTGATTAAGGAGAAATTATCTCAATTTTCCTAAAAAGAAGTAATTTTCTAAGTCTTTATGATGATTTCCATTGAAGAAGACAAGGGATTAAATATTAAAAAAGGAATTTAAGAACATAAGATTTGAAAAACAAAAAAATAGAATCTTTAAAGATTTAACCTTTTTAAAAAATTGGTAGAAGGTATAATTATAGTACCATTGAAAGATCATATTAAAGTACAATTTTAGGTACATGAATAGTTTAAGAAGATGCGATGGTCTTTTGAATTTCCTACCAATTTTTATTCTAAAAAATATATGACACTCCCCTTTCCAAGCTAAGAGATAACAACCACCTTGCTATCTTGTGTTCTACTTTCTAATTCCAACAATTTCTAACTTTTATGATGATGCATGCTATGTTCATATAGGCATAGAATAAGCATATATACTTAAGAAATCACATAATATTCAATCAAAATCAATCATTCCTTATTATTTTCTAGTGAAACAAAATTTATTTTCATGCAAAGGTTTTGTAAAAATATCTGTTAATTAATTTTTCGTATTTATGAATTCTAACAAGATATTCCTTTTTTTACAAGTGATCTGTTATGAAATAATGCTTTGTTTCAATGTGCTTAGTTTTTTAATCCAAAGTAAGATTTTTCATTAAATTTATAGTACTCATATTATCATAGAATATAAGAATAGGATTGAATCAAACTATAATCTTCCAATTGCCTTTTCATCCATAGAACTTACGTACAATAACTTCTAATTGCTATTTATTTAGCTTTGATAATTGAAAGTGCAATTGAAGCTTATATTCTACTATGCTAAGATACAATTTTTTATTTCAATAATTAACATGCTCCACTAGTGCTTTTTATATTTAACTTACAACCTGCAAATTCAACATTTAAATGTCTAGCTAAGTTAAGAGGACTATCCTTTAAGTATTAAGGGCTATAATTCTTTTTTCCAAGTAAATATCTAAATATTCTTTTTACAACAAGTAAATGAGATTCTTTGGATTAGATTGATGTTTAGTACATATGTATACACTAAATATAATATCTAATCTACTTATAATTAAATATAAAAGTGAACTAGTAACACTTTTATACTACTTTTCATCAATTGGCTTACTATTTTCATCTTTATCTAATTTTATGGATGGATTCACAGGGGTACTACTAGTTTTTGCATTTTCTATCTCAAATTTCTTTAGAAGTTCACTTTTGTATTTTCTTGATTTATGAAGATGCCTTTTTTTAATTGTTTCACTTGAAGTCTAAGAAAGAAAGTAAGCTCTCCCATCATGCTCATCTTAAATCCACCTTTCATTAAGTTTGAAAATTCCTTACATAAAAGGTCATTAGTGGGTCCAAAGACAGTGTCATCCACATATATTTGAACAATTAAAATATCATGCTCAATAGTTTCGATAAAAAGTGTTATGTCAACTCTTCCTCTTTTAAAATCATTTTTAGTAAGAAACTTACTTAACCTTTCATACTAGACTTTTCAAGCTTATCTTAATCCATATAAAAACTTTTAAGTTTGAAAATATGATTTGACATTTCTGTATTTTTAAATCTAGGAGGTTGTTTTTCATAAACTTCCTCATTTAGAAATCTATTTAGAAAAGTGCTTTGTACATACATTTAATAAAGTTTGAAAATTTTTAAGCATGCAAATAAAAGTAACATTCTTATGGATTCAAGTTTAGCTATAAGGGCATAAGTTTTGTTATAGACAATACCTTCTTATTAATTATACCCTTAAGTTACTAACATTGCTTTATTTTTTTTTATCATTTTACTAGATTATTCTAATTCATTTTTCAATACCCATTTTGTTCTAATCATGGGATGATTTGATGGTTGTGATACAAGTTTCCACACTTCATTCTTTTCAAATTGATATAGCTCTTCCTTTATGGCTTTTACCTAGCTTTCATCATTAAGAGCATCTTAAATATTCTTTGGTTTTATATGTGAAAGTAAAGCTAAGTTAGTTTAATTTTTAAATAAGGGTTTAGTTTTCATACCTTGAAATTGCTCACTAATGATAAATTCATTTAGATATCTTGAATGATTTTTCCATTCTCTTGGTAAGGTTCCTTTATATCTTTGAGGAGAGTTTCAAGAATGTCATCTTGATTTTTTACATTTTTGTTGTATTGTTTTAGACAGCACTCAAGGCATTTATCGTTAGGTTCCTATTTAAAATAACAACCAATTTACTCTTTCATAATTTGAGTCTTTGATTGAATTTCCAAGCTTATCTTAGTTTGTTCCTTTGATACTTGCTATTTTGATGTTATTTAGGCATCATCATCTATTTGCTTTCTTTAAAAAGGTGCATTAGATTCATTAAATACTACATGTATAGATTCTTCTATAGTGAGACCTTATAAGCTTGTATTAAAGTATCCAACAAAAATTTCTTCATCACTTCTTAAGCCAAATTTTGCAAAATTTTATTTTTAATCATTTAAAATAAATATGTGCATTCAAAAGCATGGAAATAACTAATGTTGATTTTCTACCCATCTATAGTTCATATGGAGTTTTCTTTAAAATAGGTATTATGAAACATCTATTTGAAATGTAACATGATGTATTTATAGCTTTTGTTTGAAATTATTTTAGCAAATTTTTTTCATAAAGTATGGTTTTAGCTATATCTTATAAACTCCTATTCTTTCTTTCTATAACCTTGTTTTGTTAGGGAGCTTTAAGACATAAAAAAATCATGACCAATACCATTTTCATCACAAAATTTTCAAATTTCTTATTTTCACATTCTCCACCATGATAAGTTCCAATATTTGATATGTAAACTTGTTTTTTATTTTTAATTTTCTTGTAGAATTTTTTAAAAATATCAAAAGTATTATTTTTATGTGCAATAAAATAAACCTATTTATATCTAAAAAAATCATCAATAATTACCAGACCATACTTTTTAACTCTAAAGCTCAAAGTTTTGGTTAGACTAAATAAATCCATAAGTTCTAAAAGTTTTGATGTAAAGACCATATTGATAGGTTGGAAATATGATTTTACTGGTTTGCCTTGTTGACATGCATCACATATATGATATTTTCTAAAATTTATTTTTAAAAGACCTATAACAAAATTTTTCTTCAAAAAGTTTGAAATAAGATACATATGGACATGACCAAATCTTCTATGTCATAGCCAACTTTCATCATTAACTCTTTTTCTAATAAAATAAATTTTCTTTTTCTTTTTATCTTGAATAAAGCAACATGAAGATTCAAAAATTACTTTGTAACCTTTATTACAAAGTTGGTTTATGCTTAAAAGATTATGTTTGAAACCATCAACCAAACTAGTATTAGTAATAAAGGTTAATCCCATACCTATCTTACATGTATCAGTGATCTTGCATTGTATCTTATCTTTGAAGGTGATGAAGTTGCCGTTGATAGGCTTGAGAAAGGTGAATTTGCTTCTATCTTCTATTATATGTGTTGAGCATCCATTATCTAAAAATCAATTATTATTTTTTATTGTAGATTTAAGACACATCTACAATAAAAGATTAGATTTTCATAGGTACCCATATCTTTTTAGGTTCTTAAGGGTCAATTGATACTTTTAAATTTTCTTGTTCCTTAAGCATCCAATTTTGATTTTTATTTGTGTGAATTCTCTTTCTTAAAAAGCATGAAGAGGCAATATGTCTTTTATCCCTACAATAATTACATGTAATAAAAAGACTTGATGAATGAGAAGATTTCATAAAGAAATTTTTATAGTATTTATCACAATGTAAATAAAGATATCCTACCCTTTCTTTTTCTAAGGAATATTTTTAAATCCCTAAAAGAGTATCCAAAGTATTCTTTTCTTTGACAAATCTTGCAAGATCATTTATTAGAGTATTCATCTTCCTTTTTAAAATTGGAAGATTGATATTTTAACTTTGATCTCATTTTATGATTTTCTATTTGTAAAATTTTGATTTTGTCTATCAAAACTTTAATTTCCTTTTTTGAAGAATCTTTTTCTTTTATCAAGATTTTTTTTTCCTTTTCTATAGTATTGTAATTATTTTCCAAAACTTGTTTTCCTTCTTTCAAAGATTTAAGAGTTTCATTCTCATTTTTCAAAATTTCTAAATCCATTTTTAAAACTAGATTTTCATTTTCAAGAGAGTTTGAAACTAATTTTTCTTTTTCAAATTATTTTATCAATTGTTTATTTTATTTTTTAAGTAAAAATATTTTGTCAAAACTTTGTGAACATCAATCCATCATAAAATAAAAGAGATTCATGTTTATAATCATTTACCCCATTATTATCTTGACTTTTAGTCATAGAAGTTGACAATGTTATCTACTTTTTTTCTTTTTCTTTTCCTTCAAACTCTTCTTCAAATGATACATTTGCATCATCTCATGTTGCTACCACAACTTTCTTCTTAGTTGATCTTTTTTCAAAAATTCTTCTTCAATTGAGGATAATCACTTTTCTCATGTCTTGGACTTTTATATTTAAAGCACACTATATGGTAATTGTTAGATTCACTTTTATTTTGTTCTTTTCTTTGAAGAGCTTTAAGTTTGAATCCATTCTTTTTCTTAAATTTTCTAAAAAAGCATTTGGCTAATATGACCAATTCTTCTTCTTTATTAGCTTCTTGGTCAAGGTCATCCTTTTCTTCACTATCTTCTTTTGAGGATACTTTAAGAGCTATTGTTTTCTTTTTCTTTCTTCGACCAACTCTTATATAAGTTTTTTCATATGCTAAGATCTTTTCTCTTAGCTCATTATTGGTTAGAGTGGAGATATTATTTCCTTCTTGCATGGCATCTATTTTTTATTGCAATGATTTTGGAAGAATTCTCCATATTTTCATCATTATTTCTCCATCATCAATGAATCTTTCTAGAGCATGAATATCATTAATGATGGTTAAAAGATCTTTAAACATTGGCTCTATCTTTGCATTTTCTTCCATTCTAGATATTTGACAATCATGTACAAGTGTATTTATCCTAGTTTCTTTTACTTAATTAGTGCTTTCATAGATCACATTAACTTTATCCCACATAGCTTTAGTAAAAATACATTTAAAAATCTTTTTAAATTCACTAGGAGTTATAACACTCATAATAAAATTCATAGCTTTTGCATGATTTACCTTTTTTATTCATAGTTAGTGTTTGTCCATTCCTTTTTGGATTTAAGCACTTTTATTTCTTCTTTAACTTTTGTTAGTGGTTTATAGCTTTCTTGGTCAATAGACTTGATGTAGATCATCATTCTAAACTTTCAATAATCATAATTTGCTTCACTAAAGCATATGGTTAAGTTGTGGAATGTCCTTTCAATCTATGATTTTGGTTAAAAAGCTTTATTATTGATAAGATCTTTAGCTTACAAAGTTGTTAAACTTTATAAGGTGAGACTAAGTTTAGATACCAATTGATAGAATTTATAGGCAAGAGGGGCTAAATTGGTTATGACAAAAATTTTACAATTTAAAACATATATAAAATTTTTATGTAAAAGTGTGAATAATAATAAATGTATAGTTTTAAAAATATGGAATAATTTTGAAGAGATTGTAAATACCATGAAAGTTTTTCAATTATAATTTCCTAAGCAAAGCTTAGTATGAAAAATCATGTAAAACCTTTTTTGAAAGAATGATTAAGAATGTTTAAAAATAAAAGAGTTAGGGAAAAATGATGACAATATGAATTTTTATAAAAGTTCAATAATCCTTAATGAATGCCTTTTAGGTCTACTATTCTTTTCTTAAGTTACCAAGTTTCACAGGAGGTATCCATTATTTTTATAAAAAATTACAGTATCTAGATTTATGAGATTCATCCAATCTTTATTAGGATTTTTAAAATCACCTAAATTTACAAATTTTTCCCAATCTATACTTGGATTTCAATCTTTACCTAGTTTTACAAGATCTTCCTAATCTCCACTAGGATTTCTCAATCATCTAACTTTACAAGGTCTTCCTAATATCCACTAGGATTTTCAGACCACCTAGCTTTACAAGATTTTTCCAATCTACATTAGGATTTCAATATTTACTTACCTTTACAAGATCTTTCCAATCTCCACTAAGAATTCTAAATCACTTAACTTTACAAGATTTTCCAAATCTCCCTTAAGATTTCCAAACCACCAAGCATTATAAGATATACCAATCTCCATTGGCATTTTAAGGCCATCTAACTGTACAAGATTCACAAATCTATACTAAGATTGCAAACAAGTTCACAAGGAAGAATTTTCTCACAATCTCAATTAAAGATTTTATAAATTTTCTTCAAACATTCTTAAAGTGGATATGCAAGTTTTAGATCAAGGGAAAAAATGACTAAAATTTTAGTTAAAAAGAGAAGAACAAGAGAATTATTTTTAAATTATAGCTTGAAGGTTTGGTGTGTCTTCTTCAAATAAAATGAAGCCTATTTATAAGAAAAACTTGGTAAAGAATGAATTGATCTTCAAGTAATCTTGTCCAACAAGCTTCTTTATTCTTCACATGTGCTAAATGTTTAAATTTGAATTAAGTAGGCCTAGGTTTTATTTTTTTGTTGCATCAATCAAGATTTTTACTTGAAATAACAACTTGATTGTTATTTTGTAAAAATTTAAATTTTAGCTCCAACTTTAGTTAAAAAGTAATAAATAGTGACTTATGCATTCTTGACAACTAGTTGTAACTTTTTGATAAGAAAATATTATTTTATTAATTAAGCAAATGCTAGAAATTTTGAATTTGAATTTTCCTCTTGGATATTTGACATTTCCTCCTTTAAATTTGAATTTAAATTTGAAATTTTCCACTTCAAATTTGAAATTCCCTTTCAAGATTTGATGTAAGGGTTAAGATTGAATTTACCTTTTTTATGAACCATTGGATTTTTATTTCAAACTACTCACCAATAAGACCATTTGTTAATGATCAAGTTTTATCATTTCCAAAATAAATTAATAAAACCATTGGGCTTTTTAGAATGTAGTAAGTGAAGAGTGATGACCCTATAAGTTTCATATAATAACTTAAATGGGCTCAGCAAGATTTGGTCCAAGTTGATTTTCCTCAAATAGGTTAAATAACAAAATAACTATTAAGTCATTTTGGTATAAAAAGCATTTTATTTCTATTTGGTTCTTCACTAGCCTCTTCACCCATGCTTTCATGTGTGTTTGGAGAATTTTTCCCTTCAATTTAAAATTATTTTTTCTTCAACTTTATCATTTATTATTGCACTCAAACTACATTAAATATATTTGCTTTATTTTTCTTTTTTAATTTTGTAGGTTATTTATTATCTTTCTTTATATAAAAAATATTCAATATTATAATTTTTCCTCTAATTTTGAATGAGATTTGTAGACATTGTAAATGTATTTTCTTTTTTCTTAAATTATATTGCATAAAGTCATAACTATAAATTTTTTTAGTAAAAAATCCATGACTATAATTTAAATGTACATAACTAGAGTTTTAATTTAAAATTAATTTAGTTTTATATTAATTATGTAATTAAAAATATGATTAATTTATTGGACAATTAACATAATTGCATTTATTTAACCTTATATGCCTTTAATTTTGATTAGAAAGTAAAGTATTTTAGTTAAAGCATTTTTTTAAATGATAAAATGTCTTTAAACCCTTCTTGTTATATATTATTTTGCACACAATGTTAAAGAAATTAAAATTCCTTTACCTATTATTTTGTCTATATTATAAATATCTATTTATGTAGATATCTATAAAATATCTTTGATATATCTATTAGTTATTATAATTGAGATTTACTTAATATTTGAATGTAACTAATAATAGATATTTATTAATAAGTAATTATTAATTAGAGATAATTACAATTATAAATTATGATAGTTATCATTTGGTGCTTAAAAGATCTATAAATACTGAAGGTTGTAAAAGAGTTTGATATATTCATGAATAAGAGAAAATATCTTCCTTTCTCTGTGTGATTCTTTCTCTTCACCTCTTTTTCTATCATTTTACTTTTATTTTCATAATATGTTATCAACATGGAACCCTTTCAAATTAAGTTTATAGGTTTATAGGGATGATTCTCCTTTTATTTTATGTGTCTATATATACTTTAATTTCAAATTCTAGTTTCTCTAAATTTTTAGATGTTGATAGCTTTGATAATTTTGTTGATAATCGATTTGTCTTCAAACATAAGGCATCCTTAGATAGCATCTATGGTGGCATTAATAATATTTCCTCTCATAGCAAAGTGAGTGGAGAAAGGCATCCTCACTACAAGAAAGGCTAAATGCTAACATGGGATTCAACCATTAGGGCTGTTAAGTAATTAGTAGTGACTTAGCTTTAATGACATTAGATTCAGCCATCAAGTACTTGTGAAATTTCCAAAGAACTTGCATTATTCTTTGACTAGCAGACTAGCAAAACTAATAGCATATATTCAAAGATGTTGAATATATTAGTTAAGGTAAAACGGTCACAATTTCTTATAATAAGGTAGTGGTTTCGTCTTATCATATTTTTAGAAAAGATTGAAAATAAAGTATTTTAAAACTTAAAAAAAAATTATCTCCTCTTTTAAATCTGTTTAAAAGAGAGACAAGTAGAATTAATAAAATAAAATCTCATTTGTTATTTTTATTTCCTTCTTTTTCTTTATTAATTGTACCATATATTTTTCTCTTTCTCATCATCATGAAATTACTACTTGTTTATGTCTTATACTAATTAAATATAATAATGAGTCTCTGATTAAAAAAGTCTAAAACTTGTCTGATAAGTCATATTGCATTCCTTAAAGTGAATGTATCAATAACTAATGGTTTTTTTAAATGAAAAATATGACACCCATGAAAAATATTCCTTGAAGTGATTGATTTCATGGCTTTTGCTAGCTAAAGAAAATTTTGAGTTTTTAAGGAAAAGATATGAAACCTATCTAACTAATTATATTGCATTTCAAGAAGTGAATGCCTAGCAAATTAAAAGTTTTATATATGGATGAGGTCATGACTATAACCATGTATGTAGAAAAGGTTAAATTAATTTATATAATTATGGTAGTTATAAGAATCATATAAATAACTATAAGATTGGCTTTCACCACTAGATGTTGAAAAATATAATTAGAGAGGCTTATATAATAGGAACTTAAAGGTTTCAAAAGTATATTTTACCAATGGGACATTAAACGCCATTGAAAGTTTGAAAAGTATATATATACTACAAAAATGATACAAAAGGCATTATTTACATGCCTGTCGTGTGTGTAAATATCTTGTGAAATTTTATTATGCCTTACTTTAAAAAGAAACAAAACGAGGCTAATTTTGTTATTAAGAATGATGCTCGCAACCATAACTTTTTTGATTTAGCACATTTTAATATGGCAAAGTTCTTTGTACATCTCAAAGAAAAATTGATAATTTGATTAGTGATGACAATGACCAATTTAATTTTCTATTGAATTAATATTGAATATTTGTTTCGTATGGATAATGCAACAACACAAACCATTCTTAAGAATAGAAAATAATTTTCCTAATTAATGATTGATGAAAATTATATCAATATGATACTTACTAGTACAAAGTTGATTGAATGCTCTTGAAGAGCTAATATAATTTTACCAAGAGATGTACAATGCTTATGGATGCATTATTATTAATTAAGTCTCAAAGATACTTACTAAGTTTTAGATATATAAGATAAAATAAATACTAGATTGAGAGAGTAAGATATTGAATATCTTTATATTATAATAGTTTCCTCGAATGAGAAAAATATGTTAGAAAAATTATATCATTTTTTAGAAAATTAATTAAAAGAAATGTAAATTAGCAGTGCATGTAGTTCATTAGCCAAAATATTTTTACTATATGGCATAATCAGATGGGCTATCTTAAATCAATAATAATGCAAAAAATTATTGAAAATTTACAAGTTATTCATTAAAGAATAAAAAAATTCTTTAATCTAATAAATTTTCATGTACTACATGTTCTTAAGACAATTTGTTTATAAGGAATTAAGGCCATTGCTAGCTAAAGTTAGGACTAGATTTTGAATATTTTTAAATAAATAAAAGGTGACATATATTGATTTGTTCACCACATGGGCTTTTTTAGTATTTTATGATTTTAATCACATGAATTTATTATCAATTTGCAATGTGATGTTTGTGATATTACTAATTTTGAGCACAATTTCCTAATTATGCAATTAAGACAATATTTCTTGGTAATGCTAGTAGATTTATATCCAAATCTTTTAAAGATTATCATGTTCCAATATGAATGATTATTGAATATCTTGAAGTATATTTATATGTAAAATGATTTCGCTAGAATAACTTAAATATTTCTAGATCTTCAAATTCTATTATGATGCCTATTATGGTGACAAATGCAACTTTTCTATAGGAGCAAGTCTCACCTATAGCAATGACACTTAAAGTGTAGATCAAATCCATCCAAGAAAGAGAAGCTATAAGAGATAAACAAATCTTTGGTATTTTATAGAAAATTAGTGATTCTCCTAAGTTGCATGAAGATTTAGGCAATGAATTTAAAGATAAGCCATATCAAGATGAGCATGATGAAATTGTAAAGGAATAAATTGACTCCATGAACAAGTAGTCTTATCTAGAAGATGTGATTCCTATTAGCTAGCTAAAGGAATTCATCAAAGAAGCTATTAGAGATCAAGTGGAAAGGGGAAGGCTTCCTTTTCCTATGTCAAATCATAAAAAGAGTGATCTACTAAAAATGCCACTGAATTATTAACTAAGTTTCAATAGTATGATGGCAAGGAAAATCCTAGGCAGTGTACTGCTCTCTTTATTGAAACTTGTAACAATGTTATGATTAAAGGAGACCTTATGGTGAAGTAGTTTATATGTTCTCTTAAGAGAAGCAACTTTGATTGGTACACTAACTTGGCATATGGATTGATTGATAGGTGGGAGCAGTTTAAGTGTGAGTTCCTAAATTGATTATATAGCACCTATTATACTATTAGTATGCTTAAACTCACTATTGCTTACGAATAGAAAGATAAGCTTGCAATTGATTATATTCAACAATGGAGGATTTTGAGCCTTAATTGTAAAGATTACTTATCTGAATCATCAGTACTAGCAATATGCATTCAAAGGATAGATTAGAGCCTAAGTCACATCTTTCAAGAATTACGCCATGAATATGTTAAGAACTAGCCAAAAAAGCACATGATATGAAACTCAACATTGTTGCTAACTCAAGTCAACGGATTCTTATTCATGATAAGACAAGCACAACATTAATGCAAAGTTAGACAATAAAACCATTAGTGCTTCTAACAAAAGAAGAAAGGTTTCCTTGAAGGAAAGATAGAACAAAGAATATTCATTCCCTAATTTTGATGTGGCATTGATGCTACAATCATTACTTGAATCTAATTTGTTTGAGTTACTAGAAATAAAACATCTTAAGGAGGAAAACAAGGTGGATGATTTGAACTTCTACAATTATATCATTCAGTTAGCCACCTAATTAAAAAATACTTTATATTGAAAGACAAAATCACAGAGTTAGCTAGACGAGGCAAGATCACATTTAATGATGATAATGTAACAAGAAACTTGACAATGATCATTCCATCTTTGCCAAGAAATTATCTTCCTCCTTAAATGATCTAATTTGGTGTATTTAAGCTGATCATACTAGGAAAGCTAACTAAGTTTCCAATAATTATTGCAACCTTTAATGTCATTGGGGCCAAGCTTGACAATGATTCTATCTCAAATGATGAAGAAGGATAGGTCCTAATCACATATAAGAAAAGTAAGAAAAATCAATATATGTTTTGTAAAATAAGTGTAAATTGTTAAAATGGTAAACAAACTAGAATGAGCACTTATCTAAAGAAAAAATGATACTAAAGAGTAAACAAATGTCTTGACAAATAAGAAGCTCCAAAAGAATATTACACTACTTGATTTTATGCCATTACAATTTCATAATTTGGAATATGCCACATACCATCAAGTATGTGATAAGGAAAATCTTAATGATGAAGAACATGAAGTTGATCAAGAAGTGTGTAACCCATGCATAAATTTGTTGACATTCACAGATGAAAATTTACTTCTTAATTCTAAATGTCATAATTATCCTCTTTTTGTCATTGTTTTCATTCATGAACAAAAGGTTAATCGTATCTAGATAAATGGTGGTTCTATTGTCAATATCTTACCCTCAAAATAATGAAATACCTTTGAATCCTAATGGATGAATTATCACATAACTAATTGATGATTTAAGGTTTCAACCAAGGTGGACAATGAGCAATTGGAAAAAATACAACTTAGCTTTTGAATGAATGAAATGAAGTCAACTGCTTTATGTCATGTCATCAATGTTAGAGCTAATTACAACTTGTTTCTTAGAAGACCATGGCTATATGACTATGAAATTGTTCCTTCTACATATCACTAATGCTTTAAAATTATCATAATGGAAAGATAATAAAAGTAGTTACCAATAATAAACCACTTACTGAAGCAGATGAAAAGCTTTCTCTCATATTTGAAACTTCTTTTCTTGTGAAAATTAGCAAGAAAGATTTAAAGGATGAAACACCAAGTAGCAAAAGGAAAAAAGTTGTAAGTTATCTTAAAGATTGTGAAAAGAAAACAAAAAGTATTATAATGTTTCATTACGTCTTGCTCTTTAGAAGAAAGGAAGGCTAATTTGCCTTCATAAGGAATGAAAATGATCAATTAGAAGAATTAAAAGATCTAACTATCCTAACCTAAAAGCTTGAAACCTTTTGTATAATCAATCCTTGACTCAAAAGCTTCTTAAGACCAACGTAAGGCTCTATTGTTGGATATGATACATTACCATTAAAGCAAACCAAAGAGAAGTTTAATCTAAATGCTTACAAGTTGATGGCTAATAATAGTTAAAAGCCAAATATATTAGGAAAACTTCCTCTAGAGATAATAGAAGATAAGACCCTTACAAGTACTCAAAAGAATTTAGTGAAACAATGCTATGCTATAAAAAACTTGAGCATTGGATTATGTTTCAAGCAACTAAGCCTATTATACATTTCAATAAAGAAAGTTGAAAACTAGCATATAACTATCAAAGATAATGAAAATCATATTGATAAAACTTCACCTTGGCCTACTGTCTTTGATCGCCTTAGCAAGCAGTCTCCTTAAATATTAGTCTTTGATAAACTCAAAAAATTAAGAATTGAAAAAGATGCTCTTAAAAAGGATTATTTTTAGATTATTTCCTAATCCATGCTCTTTGAAAGGAAAGAATATAGAATGGAAAAGGAAATCATATATTTAAGAAAAAGTAGCATCAAACTCTCATGTCCTCATGAATTAGACACTATAAAAAATGGATTGTCACTAACGATGAAGTATTAAAAAAAAGAAAACAAACAATAGTGACCATGAGCAAAACATCTAATGAATTTGAAAGTGATTTAATTAATCATAGAATAGTAGTTAACACAAATGATGAAAATTCTCTAATTAAAGAAAAGCTACCCTAACATCATTGATAAAGGTGTCTAAATTACCATTAATGAATTAAGGGAAGTTAACCTTGGCACTAAAGACTATCCCTATCCAATTTTCTTGAACACAAATGTTACACCAGAAGAGGAAGAAGTGGATGCAAGTTTGTTAGAGAATTATAAGATGTCTTTGCTTAGTCATATAAAGAAATGCTTGGGTTAGGTCTAAAAATTACAATTCATCATCTATCAATAAAGCATGATGTTTGGCTAGTAAAGCAATGATAGTGCTATTTTTACCTCGAGCTTATCCCTTAACTTGAAAATGAAGTCAATAAGCTAATTGATGTTAATTTTACTCAAAAAGTTAAGTATCCAACTTAGATCTCTATCATCGTTCCTATAAGGAAGAAAAATGGACAATTATGCATTTACATTAATTTCTAGCATTTGAATAAACCATGTCCTAAAGATGATTTGCTTCTTCTAATTATTAAGCTTAGAAATGATGCTACTATTGGCCATAAGACTCTCTTATTCATGGATGGATTCTTTGGTTATAATTAGATCCTTATAACACTAGTAGATTAAGAGTTCACAACATTTTTCACTCTAAAGGAAATATATTATATAAAGTTATGTTTTTTAGATTGAAGAATGCATAAGCCACATATCAGAGAGTAATGCAAAAGACCATTAATGATATACTCTATAAAAATGTTAAATGTTGCATTGATGACTTGGTAGTGAGGTTGAAAAAAAAGTCTTAACACTTAAAAGATCTTAGAATGGTGTTTGAATGCCTTTGTTAATACTAACTAAAGACAAACCACTTAAATATCCATTTGCTATTGTTGGTGTATATGCCCTAAAACTAATCATATGAATGATTGTAAATTTGAATCATGTTATTTTAAAAATGACTCCAATTATCATATTTATACATATATTTTTTACGTAGTATATTTAATTATGATAATAACCCTAGAATAATTGTATTCTGAAATGTCACTAGTCATATATTATTATGAATTAGGTTGCGCAAATATGTTAAGACTAGCATGTGTGGTAACTTATATGAGATATTAAGTCTACACATGAGTACAAGTTAGAGAACTCGTGTACTAGACTGATCACCCTAAGAACACTACATTGATTATTATATGAGTATCATAAGTTATTTTTAGTAATCATCATTAATATGGTCTTTTGACATAAGATTGCTAAGGTTCTCTAAATGTAAGTTATTAGTGTGTGTCCTAGGAACTAATCATATAGATGATTGAAATAATACACAATGTATTATGTTTTATTTTAGGCAATTTAATTATTATATTTTATTTTTATAATTTTTTTATTATTTTGCGTGATTTATAACTTAATATAATAATTATCCTTGGAATAGCTTTGCTATTCCTCAAATGCCCCTAGTCATATATTATTACGAAAATGATAGTAATAATACATCGAGACTAGCATGTATAGTGACTGATGATTACAAATCATGGATATGTGATATCAAGTCAATACATGAATACATTATTAGTGAACAATGTACTGGATTGACCCACTATGAGAATATTGCATGGATAGACGTGTCATAAGTTATTCTCATATGATCACAAATATACATAAACCTTTGACTTGAAGTCACTACGGTTTCCTACATGAGGAATTATTCACTTTAATATTGTCCTATGTCACCTTTAATCAGGATGACGAATAGGGCATTGATTGAGTATGTCATAAATCGTGCGGAGGGAAGTGAGTGATGTAGATGAGATTTTGTTACTCTTGTATAAAAGAGAAATATCCTTAGGCCCATTGATTGAGTGAGACTTAGAAATACATGGCCATGCTTAATTGGATTAATATGTGATATTAATCATTTATTTTAAGTCTACTTAGTATCAAGAAATATAAATTGAACATTGACAAGGATGACATATTCTATGCCTCTAGTTCAATTTGGATATTATTATAAAAGGGTTATGATGTAAAACGTTGATCATGTATTAGGTGAATGTCGAATCATAAATATTCTTACTACTTGAGTGGCAGTGATGTATTGCTAGATACCACTCACTATCTATGGCTTAATAATAAGTCATTGTTAACGTAGTAAGAACCTACAGGATCACACAAAAGGAATAGGAATAAGACAATAATTAATTAGACTTTAATTATATTAATATCCAATTAATTGGACTTATTTTCGTGCATATATATATTATTATTAAGAATAATAAATTCACGTAATATATATATATATATAATATTATGTGATATTATTTGATATTAAAGTAATATCAAATAATTACGTTATCAGATATTAGATAATTATATTATGAGATAATATTATTTTGATATTTGATAACTATATACAATTATCTAATAATTAAGATATTTATATTATGAGATAATATTATTATCTAATATTAGATAATTAATAGATAAGTCCTATCTCTCCCCATTATCTCTAGGATAAGGATAAAATGAGTTGTTAAGTCTGATTAGGATTTTGGAAGCATTATCCTAGTAGGATTAGGATTGTGGCTTGCCTAAGTTCTATAAAAAGGAACTTGAGGGCAGCACTTTTTACAACATGCTCAAAGCTTCCATACAAACCCTAAATCACTCAGAAAACATCTAATTCTAATTTCTAGAGAGAAAAATGCATCCTAACAGGTTCGTGGAGGGTGAGAGGTCGTTATTCACTCCATGTAATACTGTAGAGATGCTGTACTTTCCGGTCGGTGTTTGATTCATCCGCTCTCAAATTTTGATCAGTAGAAACACGAGTGCCTAATAGGTAAAACCCTAATCATTGATTTATACTTTTTGCATGGATCCTAGGTAGAATTCGGATCAAAATTTTGAAATTCCGCTACATGTAATAATCGGAATTCCTAACATAAGTTCCATATTTTGATACTATTCTATGTTACTCATGGTTGAGTGAATGTAAAGGTAATTATTAGATATGTCACATATCATGCGGAGCAATTTGTGTTATCAAGATGGAATTTATCCATCCTATATAATAGGAATGACATTTGTAGGCTCTTTGATTAAGTAAAGCTGAGAAAAATGCATGGTCATGCTCAAATAGATTAACATGGGATGCCAATTATATTTGCTTTAGTCAACTTACTTAAGAATCAAGAAACCTTTAAATTAAGCTATATAGGAATGACATGGTCCATATCTCGTGCTCAATCTAGATGTCTAGGATAAAAAGGTCATAAATGATAATCACATGTATAACTTTAGTCGAATTACTGACTTTCTCATTACTTGGGTAACAATGATGTGTTGCTAGACTCCACTTATTGTTTATGATCATTAATTTATGATTATTACCAATGTAATGAGAGCTTGTAGGGTGGCACACTTAGAATTTAGTGAGTTTAGAATTAATGGACTAAATTATTTAGGCCTAGTATATGAGAATTTCATGTTATAATTATAAAGCTCAAATATAAGCCCATAATCATACATGGAATAGAGCCCAATTGGTTAGGATTTTCTATGCACCTATTTAAATAGGCATATTGGATGCTAATATTTTATGATTCATGCATCCTAACTTATAAAACCCTAATAACCCTCCTTGACCATAACCTTAGAAGGGGTGTAGTTAACACTGCGAGGCAAAGGAGGAGAATTCCAATTAGTGGCCTTAGGACGTTTACTGGTGATCCATGAGTTCATGTAGATATCTCAAAGTTTTCAATCAAAAGAAAGTCGAAAAGGTGATTAACGATTAAGTCTTTAAATTATCTACAAAATGTAATGACTAAATCCTTGTCCTAATCTAATCACTTCACATGGATTCTTAGTTGGGATTGATTAAATTCTACTGCAACTGTTTGGCTCCTGATCCTAACAATGGTATCAAAACAACTTGTAAAATGTTAGATTAAGATTCTATTAGCTAATTGCGTGAATCAGATCTGATAAATTGTTTTGTATATCATACTTAAATGAATCCTGATTAGGATTAGTGAGTTTAATCCAATGAATATGATTTTGTGTATTCTGGTTTAAGTAAAATTAATGTGATTAATTTTTTATTCTGGTTAGAATTTGAATTTGATTGTGCTTAATTCTAGGTTCTAGTTCAAATTCAAATTTATTTTATGATTAATTTTAGATTTTGGTTCAAATTTGAAACTAATTTTGTGATTGATTTTGTGTTCTATTTTGAATGGAATTAATAAGATTAATCACATGAATCTTATTTAATATATGAAAAAAGTTTTCAGATTAAACATAGGTTTCATTATGAATAAGAATTAATTAGATTAATTCCTTGAATCTAGTTTTATATATGTGATATACTTCGTGTTCAAGTATGTAATCTATTTAGCACAAAATTAATATGATTAGTTCTGAAACTGTCTTCATATATGGATCTTTTAACCTATTTAATATGATTAAAAAATAAATTTGGACTCATGTATGAAGTATATGTATGAATGCTTTAATATGTTTGAACTTGGCTGGATTTATTTAATATGATTAAGTCTATCCACTATTATCCTGTCATGAATCCTATTTTGAAATTGCAATTTGAAAAATTCTCTGTGTAGCACGATATTAAGTGATTAGTTAATTGAAAATTAGTTAATTTAAATTCTGATATTGAAAATATATTTTGAATATATGTTTCATTTATCATGTTATTTTGTTGCTTGATGCATGGTGTATGATTATGGCCTTTGGTTTTGTTGTAATTTTAAAATATAGCTTGCGTGTCGTGCCTTTCTATTACTTTTAGTTCTACATTCTCTTCTCATCTCACTCCTCTTGAATTTAACTCAAAGTTTCTTTATTTATTATGTAATAATCTTTGTTGGAGCACTTAAAGAGGTAATAATAAAAGTGGAGATTAAGCCATGGAGAAAGAAGAAGATTCTTAGGAAGAAGTTTTTCTTTCCTAGTTTTATTTGATATTCTTGAGCTTTATAATATCACTTAGGTTAGGCCATGATCATGTCACATTTAATTTATGATTTATGTATGAAATGCATATGATGAATGTATAAGACACCTACACTAGATGTATGTGATGCATGCTAAATACAACTAAATACAATAATGATGAGATCAACAATATTAAAATCCCTCAACCAAAATATTAAGTCAAAAGAGATGCCTTCCAATAATAGCACTCAACAAGATCTTGATCTACTATAGGTGGGTTTGCCAAAGCAAAGTGCCTAAAGTATATCTTAGTAAGGCATGATGGGATAAAAGTGATATCTAAATTACTAATTATTGGACTTAACTGGGCTATACTAATGGGATTAACGCCGAAAGACATAAAGTTGGTTATGAATTCATAAGATGAATTTGAATAAGTGTTATTTATCTAACTATTCAAGAGTTGCATAAAATGCAATTGACAAAGAGTTATCCACCTAAATAACCATATCTTAGGTGATTAGCCAAAGTTAACTCAAGATTTGATAAAATATGGATCTTGGCTCACTAGAAAACCTTGATGATAAGGCTTTTCAAAATAATAGTGCTTTTCAAAATAATAGTGAGGGCTATTATTTTGAAAAAAATAGTTAGACTATTATTTAATAAAAAGCCTTATTAAATAAATAAAATACATGATTCTCATTCTGTATATCTTTCTATTGCAAATAACTATGGCATCAAATGCATCAAACTTGTCACTGCAATCTATCCTTAAGAAGGATAAATTAATGGGACAAATTTTCTCAATTGGTATTGAAACTTGAGGATTGTTCTCAAGCATAAGAAAAAGCAATATGTCCTAGAGCAATCCATTCTAAATGAGCCTGCTACCAATGCTCCTTGAGCAGAAAAGGATGCTTATAAGAAACATCTAGAAAATGGTCTAGATGTTAACTATCTCATGCTTGCTACTGTGAACTCCAAGCTTTAGAACCAACACAAGAACATGAAGGCATTTAATATGATTGATCACCTCAAATAAATCTACCAAGAGTAAGTGAGGCATAAGAGGTATGATGTATCTAAAACATTATTTCAGTGCAAGATTACTGAGGGAACACTTATTACTACATATGTACTTAAGATGATTAGATACATCAATAGCCTTGAAATATTAGGTTTTCCTCTACAACAAGTATTGGCTATTAACATAGTTTTACAATTATTGCTTAAGAGCTATGGTTAATTTTTCATGAATTACAACATGGAAAAAATTGATAAGACTTTTCTTGAATCACTTAATATGTTAAGAATTACTGAGTAGAACTTGAAAAATTCCAAGCCCAATTCCATTATGATAGTTCAAAAGGGCAAAGGGAAAGGTAATTCTAAAGCTAAGAAAAGAAGAAGAAGAAGACTGATAGAAAGTCCAAGTTAAATTCCTTTGTAATAAGCTCAAAGGTGGTGTGGCCAAGGAAGGGTAATGCTTCCATTGTAAAGAACTAGGACATTGGAAGAAAAATTGTAAGCTTTACCTGGAAAAGCTTAAGAAGCAAAAAGGAAATAACACTTCTAACTCAAGTATTTATGTTATAAAGGTTAATTTATTTACTTCTACATTTTAGGTATTAGATATTGGATGTGGTATTCACATTTGTGTAAATGTGTAGGATCTTAAAGGAAGTAGATCATTAACCAAAAGTAAAGTGGACTTGCGCATTGAAAATGGAGCAAAAGTTATTGTATTAGCTATAGAAACTTATTATCTATCTTTGCCTAGTGGATTAGTTTTGGAATTGGACAATTATTATTTTATGCCTACTATTAGTAGGAATTTGATTTCTATTTTTTGTTTAGACAAGAAAGGATTTTCATAAAGGATAAATATTGCTCTATTTATTTAAATGAAATGTTTTATGGTAATGCACACTTAACAAATGGTCTTTATGTTCTAGACCTTAAAAATCCAATCTATAATATAAACACTAAGAAGGTCAAAACTAATGACTCAAATCCAACCTATTTTTGGCATTGTTGTTTGGGCCATATAAATGAGACACACATCTCTAAATTCCATAAGGATCGATTTTTGGATTCTTTTGATTTTGAATCATATGAGGTTTGTAAGTCATGTTTATTAGGCAAGATGACTAAAACCCCCTTTATTGGAAAAGGTGAAAAGGCTAGTGATTTATTGGACCTTATACATAGTGATGTATGTGAACCTTTAAACACACAAGCTAGAGGTGGTTATCAGTACTTCATTTCTTTTACTGATCATTTTAGTAGATATGGCTATATGTTTCTTATGAAACATAAATTTGAATCCTTTGAAATGTTCAAAGAATTCAAGAATGAAGTACACAATTAACTTGGTAAAAGTATAGTTGAAAGAAATAAAAGCTAATCTAAAATCTCATTACTTTCTATACCAGAGGCATTTACATTTTATAGGCTAATATTCATAATTAGTTTCCTAAGATAAGGCTAAGTTATAAGAACAAATCCTAATTATCTATCCTAATAAAGGAAATATAGATCTGATTAGTAGAAGTAGATTTGTCCGAATTATTTATCCTAATAAAGAAAAAGAATCTATATAAAAAAGGAATGCAATCAATAATAATAATCAATGGGATTTTGTTCATTCAACACTCCCCCTTAAGTTGGTGAATAAATATCCAGCATTCCCAGCTTACCAATAAGTTCTTGGAATCGTTCTATGGAAAGACTTTTAGTTAATACATCAGATAACTGAAGCCCTAAGGGAACATAGGTTATAGTGATTAGTCCACTATCTAGTTTTTCTTTGATAAAGTGTCGATCAATCTCTATGTGCTTGGTCATGTCATGTTGAACAGGATTATGTGCAATACTAATGGCTAACTTGTTGTCATAGAACAACTTTATAGGAGTTTCATATTTTATTTTTAAATCTTTCAAAATGATCTTCATCCATAATAGCTCACATACTCCCTATGCCATAGCTCTAAATTTTGCCTCTACACTTGACTTTGCAACTACATTCCACTTCTTGCTTCTCCATGTTACAAGATTCCCTCTGAGAAACATGTAGCAGCCTGATGTTGACCTCTTATCAGTTACTGAACTTGCATAGTTAGCATCAGTGACCAATTCCATGAATAAATTTCCATTTCTCTTAAATAGTAAGTCTCTACTTGGTGTAGCTTTGAGATAACTGAGCATCTTATCCACAGCTTATAAGTGTCTCATCCTTGGTTCATGCATAAACTAACTAACAATGTAAATAGCATATGCCAAATATATCAATTTTCCCACTAGCCTTTGATATTGAGTTCTGTCGACTTTAGGGCTTTCTTCATCATTACCCATCTGTGATTTTGCTTAATAGGTACACTGGTAACTTTACATCCAAGCTTTCCAATCTCCTTAAGAAGATCAAGGACATATTTTTGTTGGGAAATAAATATACCCTTTTTAGAGTAGGCAACATTAATTCCAAGGAAATATTTTAATCTCCTAAGATCCTTTATTTCAAATTTAGCAACCAATCTCTTTTTTAGAAGTAATTTTTTAGCTAAATCATTGCCTGAAATAATGATATCATCCACATACACAAGTAGCACAGTGAGTTTACCTTTTGGTGAATGTTTGAAAAAAAAGTGTATGATCATCTTCACTTTATTTATACCTAAAGACAATCATCATCTTTGTAAATCTTCCAAACCAATCACGAGGAGATTGTTTCAATTCATAAAGTGCTTTTTTTAGCTTACATACCTTATTCTTCTCACCATAAGAATCATATTTTGGAGGAATTTCCATATAAACTTCCTCCTTCAAGTCTCCATGGAGGAAAGCATTTTTTACATCAAATTGATGAAGTTTCCATTAAAAATGGGTAGCAAGAGACAATAGAATTCTTACTGTGTTCATTTTGGCCATTGGAGCAAATGTCTCTTCATAGTTAATTCCATTAGTTTGTATGTACCCTTTTGCAACTAACTTGCTTTGGACCAATCTAAGGTATCATTAGGTCGATATTTCATAATATATATCCATCTCTACCTTACTGGTTTCTTTTTACTTGGTCTTTTAACTACTTCCTATGTTTTATTCTTTTCTAATGCTCTCATTTCCTCATTCATAGCTTGAATCTAATTTTTATGTTTCATTGCTTCCTCAACTGTTATGGGAATTCTTATAGAATCAATAATTGAAATAATTGGTACTATAAAGAAAGATGTTTAGAAGAGACAAATTGAGAGATAAGGTACTTAGCACAAGATCTTTTCCCTTTCCTTAATGCAATAAGTAATTCATCTTAGTTAGGATCATAATTATTTAAGGGAATATTTGAAGTATCAAGTTTAGAATTAGTACTTATAATTAGTTCAAATGATTGAAGATGATATAAGTTCAGTTCAAGTTGTCTTCTCCTTTGGTATACTAGCTTTAGTAGCTTCAAGTAGAGGATTAGTAGTAGTTTCATGAGTATTAGAAGATATATAGGAAGGAGATAGTAGAATACCATGGTTTGGAGAGAAAATCTCAACTTCTAAAGTATTACTCTCCCTTTAAGGTTGAGATGGAGTAAAGGATGACTAATTTTCCTAAAGTGATATTCATAGAGATAAAGAAATGCTTACTTGAAGGATGGTAACATTTTGTTAGTGTATGTCTTAGGAACCAATCATATAGATGATTGAAATAATACACAATGTATTATGTTTTATTTCAAGCAATGCAATTATTATATTTTATTTTCAATTTTTTGTGCAATTTATAACTTAATATAATAATTATCACTAGAATAGTTTTACTATTCTTAAAATATCCCTAGTCAAATATTATTACAACAAGGGATAGTAATAGTACATTGAAATTGGCATATATAGTGACTAATGATTATGAATCATGGATATGTTATATCAAGTTAATATATGAGTACATTGTTAGTGAACAAATGTACTAGATTGCCACACTATGAGAATACTGCATGGATAAGACTTGTGTGATTAGTAGTTCTCATATGGTCATAATTGCATATAATCCTTTGACATGAAGTCACTACGATTCCTTACATAAGGAGTTATTCACTTTAATGTCATCTTATGTCATCTTTAATCGGGATGACGAGTAGAGCGTTGATTGGGTGTGTCACGAATCATGCAGAGGGAAGTGGTGATGTGGATGGGATTTTGTTACTCTTATAAAAAAAAAGATATATCCTTTGGCCCCTTGATTAAGTAAGACTTAGAAATGCATAGCCATGCTCAAATGGATCAATATGTGATATTGATAATTTGTTTTAAAGTCTAGTCAGTATCAAGAAATATAAATTGAACATTGACGAGAATGACACACACTATACCTCTAGTTTAATTTGGATATTATTACAAAAGGGATTATGATGCAAAGCGTTAATCATGTATTAGGTGGATGTCGAATCATAGACATTCTTACTACTTAAGTGGCAGTGATGTATTGCTAGATACCGCTCACTGTCTATGACTCAATAATGAGTTATTGTCAACGTAGTAAGAACCTACAGGGTCACACAAAAGGAGTAGGAATAAGACAATAATTAATTGGACTTTAATTATATTAATATCTAATTAATTAAACTTATTTTCGTGCATATATATTATTATTAAGAATAATAATATGTTGTTCATGTAATATATATATATATATATATATATATATATATATATATAATATTATGTGATATTATTTGATATTAAAGTAATATCAAATAATTATATTATCAGATATTAGATAAATATATTATGAGATAATATTATTATCTAATATTAGATAATTAATAAATAAGTCATATCTCTCCCCACTCTCTCTAGGATAAGGATAAGATGAGTTGTTAAGTATGATTAGGATTTTGGAGGCATTATCCTAGTAGGATTAGGATTGTGACTTGCTTAAGTTTTATAAAAAGGGACTTGAGGGCATCACTTTTACATATGCACATAAGCTCCCAAAACCCTAAATCACTGAAAAAACATCCAATCCTAAACTCTAGAGAAAGAAATGCATCCTAGCATATTCGTGGAGGGTAGAGGTTGTTATTCACTCCGTGTGGATATCGTAGAGACGCTATACCTTCTGGCTGGCGCTTGATTCATCCACTCTCTCAAGTTTTGATCAATAGAAATACGAGTGTCCAATAGGTAAAATTCTAATCATTGATTTATGTCTTTTGCATGAATTCTAGGTAGAATTCAAATCAAGTTTTTGAATTTTCGCTGTGTATGATAATCCGAATTCCAACACATTTATATCCCTTCTTATTAGGAGCATACCCAAGAAAAATGCATTTAATAGAATGAGGATTAAGTTTACTATGATATTGGCGATGTATGTGAACAAAAGCAACATAACCAAAGATACAAGGTTCAAGGCTTTACATGATAGGAATGGAGGGAAAGAGGGATGATATAATATGGACAAGGCTAGGTAATTGATTTATTAGATAAGTGGCCATTAAAACAGCTTCCCCTAGTATGAATTAGGAATTGACATTTGAAATAATAAGGCTCTTGTAATTTAAAGTAGGTGGTTATTTTTCCTTTCAATTATGCCATTCTATTGGAGTGTATCCATACATGTAAGTTTATGAATAATACCATTCTTTTTAAGAAAACTAAAGAGATTTTGGTTCACATATTCTTTACCATTATCAGACCTCAAGTGCTTAATAGATTTCCTAACCTATGTTTGAATCATACGATAAAACTGAACAAATAATGGATATACTTCATATTTATCTTTTATAAGAAATACCTAGGTGACCTAAGTATGATTATTAATAAATGAAGCAAACCACTTTACACCAAAAACATTAGGAATAATAGCATGATCCTAAAGATTAGTATGAATGAGATAAAAAGGTTCAAAACTTCTATTAGAGTTTGAAAGGAAGCTAACACGATGGTATTTTGCAAATTGACAAATATCACAATTAAAGTACTTAACAAACTCTTTCAAAAATAAAGAAGGGAGCATAAACTTAAGTAAGGCAAATGGAGGATGTCCAAGTCACTTATGCTGGAGCCAGATTTGAGAAGTAGGAGTCTTAGAATAGGAGTGATAAGAATGCAATAATTTTTTACTTGATCCACCTGAAGCATCCACATTATTAAAATGGTACAACCCCCTATTCCTTAGCAACTCCAATCATCCTCCCTATGGCAAGGTTCTAAAATACATAATAGGAATGAAAAAGGGTTACAACATAATTCAGGTCTTTGGTGAGTTTATGAATAGAGATAAGATTAGTAGAAAATTTAGGAACATAAAGTACATTTTGCAAGTTTAAGAAAGGAATGAGTTTGATATTACCATAACCTACAACTGATGTATGGGAGCAATTAACCACTATTATATGATTATTATTAGAAAAGGGTTGATATGATATGAAATTAGAAGAATGAAAGGTCATATGATCAATAGCACTAAAGTCAAGAATCAAGGAATTCTTAAAGATAACCATATAAGTATGAGAAGATAAAGAAAAGAGGTTCTTACCATTCATGGCTAAAAAGTAAGAACCAAAAGGCTTACTCAATGAATTCATGAAAGTCTGTAGGCATTCTAATTCCTCTTTACTGAGGGGTGAAATCTTATCCTTAACTTGAGCTATCTGCCATAGTTTCATATTCTGTAGTAGTC
The DNA here is from genome assembly GCA_020226215.1 of Sindora glabra. Lineage (NCBI taxonomy): Eukaryota > Viridiplantae > Streptophyta > Magnoliopsida > Fabales > Fabaceae > Sindora > Sindora glabra. The sequence goes on along the minus strand of CM035232.1, from coordinate 63,236,728 downwards.
AAATATGATGGACCTTAACTAATGTTCTTAAATTTGCCAATATAGCTTAAAACCTAGTCCTTCCCATGAAACTTGAAGTAGTTCTTCTTGGTGTGACCAAACTTCTTGCAATAGGTGCACCAGTGACCAAATTTGGAAAAGGATGGAAGAGAGCCTAGTTTGGTAGTCCTACCAATAGCCAATGCTGACCTATCGGTGGGTTTATTATCTAACATGACAGCTCTATGACTCTCTTCACCATGAACGGTGTAAAATACCTTAAAGAGTGAAGGAAGCTTTTCTTTTCCCAATATTTGAACTCGAATAGGATCATATTCAAGGTTTAAGCTAAAAAGAAATTCAAAGATCTTATCCCTCTCAATAAATTATGCTAATTTGACTATGTCCATACTACACTTCATTGTCAAATTTTGGTATTGATCTAATTTAATCCACATGCTATTTAAATACCTATAGTAATCTATCATTGAAAGAGAACCTTGTTTAATGTTAAAAATTTTAGTCTTCAGCTCAAAGTAAGCTGACAAATCTTGTTTCATGGAAAAGGTTTGGCATAAATTTTCCTAAATTTCTCCAGTAGTAGGGAGAAACATATAATTCCTACTGATCTCAGGTGTCATAGAGTTCTAAAGCCATGTCATAATAAGAGGGTCCTTATCATCCCATATCTTAAATTGTGGATCATCCTTCCTAGGAGTAGTACCTTTAAGATAGTTTAATTTGTGATGCCATTTGAAAGTAATACAAATGACTTGAGCCCATTATAAAAAATCTTTTCCATTAAGGTGATATATGATATACAAGATAGGTAGGCCATTGGGATTTAGAGGTGTTGAACTCAAGTTTATGATTTGATAGGCAGTATTAGAGGTATTAGTAATTTTTAGGCTAAACATAAAGGAGAATTTATGTAGTTACACAATAATAGCACAAAGAAGAAAAAATAGTAGCAAGCTGTAGCTTTTCTACAATAAAAATAGGCTAGGTTTAGAATGGAGAAGCAGAGTCTCCCATATTAGGAGCTTTGATACCATGTTAAAAGAAATAAAAGTTGTTCTAACATCTCATTACTTTTTGTACAAGAGGTATTTACATTTTATAGGATAATATTCATAATTAGTTTTTTAGGATATGGGTAAATTATAGGAATGACTCCTAATTATCTATCCTAATAAAAGAAATATAGATCTTATTAGTAGGAGTAGATTTGTCCTAATTATTTATCCTAATAAAGAAAAGGAATCTATACAAAAAAGGAATGCAATCAATGATAATAATCAGTGGGATTTTGTCCATTCAACAAGTATTAAAGCACTTTAACCAGATCAAGATGGTGAATACTTGAACGAGAGCTCCTTGATCATTTAAAGGAGTATGGCATTGCATCATAACTCACTTCACTAGGAACACCTCAATGGAATAGTGTATCTAAGAGGAGGAATCAAATTTTGTCAAACATGGTTCGATCGATGATGAGTCAAGATAACCTTCCAAATTCCTTTTAAGGACATGCTTTAGAGATCACGACCTTCACACTAAATTGTGTTCCATCAAAATCAGTTCAAAAGACACTATATGAGAAATGGACTAGGAAACATCCTACTTTATCTTTTATGAAGATTTAGAGCTGTGAAACTTACGTAAGATGTTAAATTTTTGATAAACTTGGACCCAAATTTGATAAATATTTTTTCATTGGATATCCTAGGGAGACCAAGGAATATTATTTCTATAATCCAATTGAGCAAAAAGTATTTATTACTCGAACTGGTGTCTTTCTAGATAGAGAATTTATCTCTAGAAGAATCAATAGGAGGAGAATAGAACTTGAAGAAATTCAATATCAATAAGAGAATATTAAACTTGAGATGGAACCTGAGCTAGTTCCATAACCAATTATGAAAGAACCTGCTCATGTAACACATAACCTTTATAGGTCTGGTAGGATACGTCGTGAGCTTGAGAGATATAGATTTCTTATGACTCATCATGGTGATGTGTTATACCAAAAAGGCTATAATGGGCCCAGATTCTAAGAAATGGTAGAAGTTATGAAATCAAAGATGGACTTCATGTATGCAAACTAAGTTTGGACCTTGGTTGATCCACCTAAAGGAGTAAAACCTATAAGGTGCAAATGGATTTTTAAAAAAGAAAACTGATATGGAAGGCAATGTATGTACCTTTAAGGGATAAATGGTTGCAAAAAGTTTTAAACAAATCCATGGTATTAACTATGATGAGACCTTTTCTCCAATTATCATGCTTAAATCCATTAGGATTCTTCTAGCTATAGCCCCATATTATAATTATAAGATCTAGAAAATGGATGTCAAAACCACTTTCCTAAATGGAAATCTTCTTGAGGATGTGTAAATGACACAACCTAAAGGTTTTGTAAATCCTAAAAATGCTAGAATAGTTTACAAATTACAACAATCCATTTATGGATTGAAGCAGGCTTCTTAGAGTTGGAATCTTCATTTTAAAGATGTAATCAAAGAGTTTAGTTTAATTAAGAATGAAGATGAACCTTGTGTATACAAAAAGGTTAGTGGGAGTGAGATAGTCTTTCTAATGTTGTATGTAGATGACATACTACTCATAGAAAATGACATTCTTACACTACAATCTGTAAAGTCTTGATTAGAAAATTATTTTTCTATGAAAGACTTAAGTGAGGCTACCTATGTATTAGGTATCAAGATCTATAGAGATAGATCAAGAAAGTTGTTTGGCCTAAATTAAAGTACATATATCGATAAAGTGCTAAAAAGGCTTAGCATGCAAGATTCTAAAAGAGGATTTTTACTGATATCACATGGCATAAGTCTCTCAAAAACTCAATATCCTTCCATAGAATGTGAGAGACAACATATGAGTAAGATCCCTTATGCGTCTGGAATCAGGTTTATCATATATGTCATGTTATGTACTCATCCTAATGTCTCGTATGCTTTAAGTATAACGAGTAGAAACTAATCAGATCCTGGTGAAAGTCATTGGACAATTATCAAGAATATTCTTATGTACTTAAGAAGAACTAAAGTTATATTCTTGATTTATAGATGTGAAGAAGAGCTCATTATAAGAGGTTACACTAATGCTAGCTTTCAAACTAAGAAAGATGATTTTACATTACAGTCAGGTTATGTATTTTGCCTCAATGGTGGCACCATGACCTAGAAGAGTTCAAAGCAAGGGACAATAGTTGATTACACAATAGAAGTTGAATACATTACAGCATCAGATGCCACAAAGGAGGCTGTTTGGATTAAGAAGTTTATCATTGAACTTGGAGTTACTCCCAGCATTGTTAACCCGGTAAAGCTCTATTGTGACAATAATGGAGCCATTGCACAAGTTAAGGAACCTAGGCCTCATAAGAAATCCAAACACATACTCTAGCACTATCATCTTATAAGAGATATTATTAACAGAAATGATGTCAAAATATGCAAAATACCAACCGACGATAACATCGTCAATCTACTAACAAAACCCTTAACATTGTAGAAGCATGACAGTCATATGAGATCTATAGGTATTAGATACATGAATAATTGGCTTTAGTGCAAGTGGGAGATTATAGGTGTATATGCCTTAAAACTAATTATATGGATGATTGTAAATTTGAATCATGTTATTTTAAAGGTGATTCCAATTATTATATTTATACATATATTTTTTGCATAATATATTTAATTATGATAATAACCCTAAAATAATTGTATTCTAAAATGTTCCTAGTCATATATTATTATGGATTAGGTTACGCTAATATGTTAAGACTAGTATATGTGGTGACTTATATGAAATACTAAGTCTACACATGAGTACAAGTTAAAGAACTTGTGTACTAGATCGACCCACTCTACAAACACTACATGGATTATTATATGAGTGTCATGAGTGATTCTTAGTGATCATCACTAATATGGTCCTTTGACTTGAGATCGTCAAGATTCCTTATATGTGAGTTCCACATTTTGATACTACTCTATGTCACTCATGGTTGAGTGAATACAAGGGTAGTTATTGGACGTGTCACATATCATGCGGAGGGATTTGTGTGATCAAGATAGAATTTGTCCCTCCTATATAACAATAGTGACGTCTATAGGCCCTTTGATTAAGTAAGGCTGAAAAAAATACATGGCCATGCTCAGATGGATTGACATGGGATGTCAATTACACTTACTTTAGTCAACTTACTTAGAAATTAAGAAACCTTTGAATTGGGCTATACAAGAATGACATAGTCCATATCTCATGCTTAATCTCGATGTTTAGGATAAAAAGGTTATAGATGATGATCACATCTATAGGCTCAATCGAATCATTGATTTTCTCATTACTTGGGTAATAGTGATATGTTGCTAAACATTGCTTATTGTTTATGATCATTAATATGATTTATGATTTTTATTAATGTAATGAAAGCCTGTAGAGTCACACACTTAGAACCAAGTAGATTTGAAATTGATGGATCAAATTGTTTGTGTAATGTCTCGAATTTTTCAATTCTATTATTTGAATCTTTAATTTCTGAGGCTGTAGAAACGAAGAGCATGTTTGAATTTAGCCTGGTGGGTGAATCTCAAGTTGAAAGGAATTAAGTGTAAGGATAAATGAAATTTTGAAGGAAAAGGATAGTAGGGAAAGAATTAATTTTCCTAAATAGTATGAATGATCAGAGGAGGTTGGAAAACCCTAAAAGGGGAGGTTGTCTAAGTCTGATAGTGTAAGGAATTTTAAATAGACAGGAACCCTATGGACTAATTTGCAAAAGTGTAGAATCGGGTGTGGTTAAAGTGAAAATAATTAAGGATTTGGGATATAATATGAATAACTAAGAGTTTGGGGTGCAACATGTGATTTTAAATAGTGTGACCAATAGATTTATGACAAGTGTCATTGTTAGAAAATTTAGGGCAAGAATAGCCTTACTTTTGGTTAAAAAAAGGACTAAAATACCCTTGAAAATCTCAAAAATGACCAAAATACCCCTAAAGCTTCATGAAAACTCTACTACCTTCTCCATTCTCCAAAAAGCTGCAGAAAATCCTCCATGAAAGCAAGCTGGACGTGTGAGAGAGAGAAGGAAGAAAGAGAAAGTTTCTTTTGAGTTTTTCACCCCAAAATACCAAGATTCAAACTAAGGTGTAGAAGGAAAAATTGCTCCTCTCATCAAGCTCTATCTATTGATGTCCCTAGATTGAAGAGAAGCCCAAGTTTGATCAAGTTTTGGGAGCTCCAAGTGAGGATTCTCAAGTTGCACCAAGAGGTAAAAATGATCTCCTCTAAGAGCTCTTTGATGTACTCTTCTTAGTTTCTTGAAATCTTGAGGTTGATGTAGCCAAGGGTGATTGAACATGGAGTTTAGGATGATTTGAACATGTTTGATGGTGTTTTAGATGTTGTAGTGTCAATTTATGGCTTTGGTTTGGTGTAAAAACAACAAGAAACCATGATTACACACCTGGGTTTTAGAGGTATAATGGTGCATGTGTAGTATGGGCATGATATGTTTAGAACTTGGCTAAGTTAGTGAAGTTAGAATAAGTTTTATGAATGATGAAGCCCATGGAAGATGAAACTTTGAAGTTATGAAAGTGTTTGTGTGTATTTTTCATTTTGAGAAGCCAAAACCATGAAATGCAAAAGAAGGAAGGAAGGAGTTTTAGTGTTTAATGGGTTTTCGGAGGATCAGCAAGGTACACGGGGTAAAACACGGTCTGTGTTGTACCCCGTGTTCCTCGTCGAAGCTGATCAGTGTGCTACACGGGGTGTAACACTCCCCATGTTTATCTTAGGACTGAAGGGCAGTAAGGTACACGGGGTAGAACACGGCCCGTGTTCACCCCCGTGTTCTTTGTTAAGTGAACTTTTTGGCTTTAATTCTTCAGGATTTGCATGGTTTTACCTTTGGATCCTTTTCTAATGTTCTTATGTGTCATCACAAGGCTTGAAAACAAAGTATAGAGCATCTAAGTATGCATTTAATTAAGTGGAGAAAGTAAAGAATACATGAGGATTAGGGAAAATAATAATGTTCTAATATAAGCTATGATGTGTATTTGTATAGACTAAAGAGTGACAACTTGCTAACTTGCAAAGGCAAGAGGAAGTATAAAGGAGTTTTTAAGTGAGAGCAAAGGGAACATCACATTGGAAGCTTGTGAAAAGTAGCTAGCTTTATCCTTAAGCTGTTTTCTATTTATATGATTCTCTGTATTTTATGCCATTGTACGGAATGTGTATGAATTTGCTGTGTGCGGTACCTATGACTCGATACCTCGGGCAGACAGTGTGATACTGTGTTAGGCCTTTTGGCTCGAGTACCCCGGGAAGACAGCGTGATGCTTTATATAGGCCTAGGTACGATTATTTGTGATGACCATCTAGATATTGATAAGAGTCCTTGAATGGACATGTTGATTGCTATGTGTGATGCACATTTCTTACAATGGTAATGAATGAGGTGACATATGATTGATTGATTTCGAAATGTACGTTTTATTTGCTTAAGGATCTGGAATGGCTTGAAATGTTTTTATGACAATAGCTAGCTACTGGGAAACTTTGTTTCTTATGTTTTCTGTATTGTTACTAACCATTCCAGGTGATACTTCCAAAGGCTCTCATGACAAAGGTCAATGATGTCTTGAGGTTGTAAATGTGATAAAAACAAGAATATGTCTATATAGTTAGTGATTTTGTACATAATGGATGTACAAATTGTAAATTGAACTCTTTTGTATAATTATATGACTTTTAATCATGCTGTATGAAATACGCAAGCTTGAGATATCCCGAGTAGTTTGGAATAGAAGGCAAAGTAGTATGCGTTAATTACCTACTTAATGAGGGTTAAGGTGTTGATAAGTAAGGGAGTTACAGTTTGGGTCTAGTATATAGGAATTTCATGTTATAATTATAAGGCTTAATTGTAAGCTTATAATTATACATGGAACAAAGCCTAATTGGTTACAATGCACCTATTTAAATAGGTGTGTTGGGTACTAATATTTTATGATTCATACATCCTAATATACAAAACCCTAACAGCCATCCTTGACTACAAACCTAGAAGGGGCATAGCTAGTACTGCGAGGTAAAGGAAGAGAATTCCAATCAATGGTCATAGGACATTCGCTAGTGATTTGTAGATTTGTGTGGATACCTTAGAGTTTTCGATCGAAAGAAAGTCAAAAAAGTGATCAATGATCAAGCTTTTGAATCATCTACAAAAGGTAATGACTAATTCCTCGTCTTAATCTAATCATTTTACATGGATCTTTGGTTGGAATTGGTTAAATTCTACTACAACTATTTGGCTTCCAATCCTAATAGCTATCTCATCTAAAAAATTCCTAGGCTTTATTATGCAACATTGTGGAATCGAGATTAATGAATTAAAGATTAATGCTATTATGAAGATGCTAAAACCAAAGGATATTTATGAGCTAAAAAGCCTTTAAGGGAGGTTCGCTTACATATGTTAGTTTATCTCAAATCTAGTAGGAAGATGTTAGCCTTACTAGCTCATTAAAATGAATATCCTATTTGAATGGGATAAAGCTTACAAAAATGCACTAGCTGGCATTAAAACTTATTTAGTCAAACCACCAGTTTTATAGCCACCTATGCCTACTTAACCACTCATCCTTTATATTGTTGCACAAGAATGCTCATTAGAAGTCTTACTTGTGTAAGAAAAAGATCAAGGAAAAAAGAATGCCTTATATTATCTTAGTAGGACTTTGAATGGTGCCAAGTTAAATTATTCCTCAATAGAGAAGACATGCTTGGCATTAATGTTTATTATCCAAAATCTTAGACATTATTTACAATCTTACACTATTAGATTGGTTTCTTAAGCCAATCCTTTGAAATGCATTATGTCTCGACCTATGTTATTCGAAAAGTTAGCTAAATAGGCAATACCAATCATTGATTATAAGACTTGAGATGGCTTTAGAGATGAAGATATTAAGGATAAAAGTGTTTAGTGACTTGAAGTTGATAATTAATCAATTTTTGTGTGCTTGTGAAGTAAAAAAGCCTGATCTCTTACCTTACTACAAATATAGCATGCAATTCCTTAGATAATTCAATTATAGTGAAATAACTCATGTACCTCATAGAGAAAATAAGCATGTTAATGATTTAGCTTATTTAACTTTGACATTAACATGCATGAATACTAGTGTAAAAGTGTCAATATGCCAAAGATGGATGGTTACTCCTACTTTTGAAAATGAGACTAAAGATTTTGAAAAAAGTATAGATCATATTTTTGTCTTTGAAATTGAGAATAAGGATTAGCGTGAGCCTTTGATTAATTAACTTGAACATGATAAGTTCCCAGATAGTCCCTGACATAGAACTAAAACTCACTATTGAACTTTTTTATTCATATACTACAAAAATACTCTCTATCAGTGGTCATTCAAAGGTGTGTTCCTATGATATCTTGGAGAAGATGAAGCAAAAAGTACTTTAAAAAAAGCTCACTTTGAAGTCTACAATGTTCATCATTCTAAACCAAAGTTGTATTTTTCAATAAATAGAATGGATTACTACTAGCCTACCATGGTACAGGATTCCATTAACTTCTCTAAGAAGTGTGAAACTTATTAATTCCATGCAAATTTTATTCACTAGCCATTAGATTACACTCGATAGTTGCTTAATGGCCTTTGGATGCATGTGATCTTAATTTAGTTGGTCTGATTTCATGAAAGTCTCCTAGTGGCCACTCATTATTTTGTCTGTAATTGATTACTTCCAAAAATTGGATAAGGTAGAAGCATGTTGAGAAGTTAAGAAAAAAACAATTATAAACTTTATCGACAAAAATATTATATTTTGATATGGAGTGCTGAGATATATTATCATTGATAATGGGAAAGAGTTCTACAACAAAGCAATAGATAAGCTTTGTGAGAAGTTTAACTTCAAGCAATATAATTCCTTAATATATATTGCACCTACTACTAGCCTAGTTGAAGCTTTTAATAAAACCTTCTATAATTTTTTAAAGAGAGTCATGGATAAATCAAAGAAAGATCAAAATGAAAGAGTAAGAGAAGCATTATGGCATACCAAACCACATATCAAAATCCTACTCAAGCAATGTTGTATTCACTCATTTGTGGTGTTAAAGTAGTATTACCACTTAAAAGGCAAATTCACACTTATGGCTTGAAGAGTTCAAATTATTTAATGAGAAAAAGCTTGAAGCATAACAGTGCTTAAAGTGTTATCAAGTATTTCTCTTAAAGCCATTCAATAAAAAGGCAAGACTACACTCCCCTCAAATTTGGGATTTGGTGTTGGTTGTTAGAAGATCCATCATCACCACTCATAGAATTGGAAACAATATCCTGTCAAAATAGGATGACCTATATATGGTTCATGAAGTTTACACTAATGGTGCATATAAGTTGGTCAACTAAGATGGATTAAGGATTGGTCCGATCAATGAAAAATTCTTAAGGTTTTTCTAGGTGTGAAAGTAACTACATCACTCTCCTAATTGCAAGATAATAAATTGCATGATACTTTTTGGCTTGCATGAGTATAAACTACATATGGCTTCAAAAAAAAAACTTTGATATAATACCTCTAGCTTATACAAGTATAAATTTTGATTAGCTAAATCAAAATGAAAGCATATGTAATACTCCAAGCCAGCATAAGTATAAATTGTGAACTATTAAATCAAAATCAAGACATATGTACTACTCCTAGCCCACAAAAGTGTAAACTATGAACAATCAAATCAAATTAAAGTAAAATTGAACTACATTTAACTTGATCCCTTATTAGGTATATAGACAACTTAGTAAGTTACTAAATACAATCACAAAAATAAATAAACAAGAATGTCTTTGTATAATTAAAAAAAATTGAATATGAAATTACAAACTAGATTTCATATTCAAAGTTTAATACATTCACAATAAGTTACGCATCTTCTTTTTAACTACCAATACTTGACTTGTATGTTTGTTGTGAAGTTTTCTTCATGTCTTTAATATGGATGCATGTTCAAGATAAAAATCTCTAAGTTAATGTTATGGAAAATAGCACTCTCATTTAGTAAAGGATATTAATCCTTGGCTAAAAGGTATGACTTGAGACATATCTGATGACTTATGAAGTATGCAAGGAAGACAAGTGAATTTGGTAAGAAAGTTACAAACTAATGCTAAGCCATCATAGTAGATGCATGGACTCTTATTTACCTAAGTATAAAATATTTATGTGTTAGTAAAGGTGTTATCTTCAATGAGTTGAATGCCTTTAAATGCAACAACCTAGACATCTTCAAATGCAAAGTGTTGAATATCTTTAGAGGTCAAATCACAAATGTCTTTAGATGCAAAGTGTTGAACATCTTTAGAGGTAAGATTATGATTATCTTCAAAGGTATGGTTTGGAATGTCTTCATGACACATGGAGGAATGCCTTTGAATGTGAAGTCTTCATGAAAACTTCAATTGGATGAGCACCATTGGATGCAAAGTTTACATGTCATAAGAATTAATTTTGCTTACAATAAGTATAAAATAGAGGTGTCTTGCTAAAAGTGTGATCTATGAATTAATCAAACACCTTCAAAAGTAAGGTTTTCATGAAGTTTTCCTTAATGGACACAATTTTGAAGTCAATCATGAAAGTTTGTCATGATTGGCATAGTGATGAAAGCAAATTTTGGTGGAAAAAGTGATGGAAGTCAATCACAAAAGTTTATCATGATTAGCATAATGATGAAAGTGAGTCTTGGTGGGTAAAGTGATGGAAATTAGTCATAGAAGACTGTCATGATCGACATAGTGATGAAAGCGAATCTTGATAAGCAAAGTTATAGAAGTTAGTCATGGAAATCTATTATGATTGGTATAATAATGAAAGCAATTGTCGATAATATAAAATGATAGGAGTTAGTCTTAGCTATAAAAGTTTGTCATGAAAATGATAGGAGTTAGTCTTAGTTATAAAAGTTTGTCATGATTAGCATAGTGATAAGAGCAAGTCTTGATGGAAGTCACTCTCGAAACTTGGATTGTTGATTGAACTTTGAAGCTACCTAATGCAAACTTCTCATAATTTTTGGCAATATTATAGAAAATAGGGGATATATATTTATTACATTACCATAGGGTCATAGATAGAGAAGCTCACACCGTGGGCACTTTATAACTTAGTAGCAAAAGAGATGTATGTCATATTTACTACACTATCATAGACAGAGGCCCTCATGCCACGAGCGCTCTATAGCTCAGTAATAGCATATATGACTTCATCATTAAAAAAAAATTATTTGTTGAAAGATTTCAAAACCTGCATAGAGAGTCACATAATCTATGAAATGGTTCATATTGTTGAAAGAAGACTTTTGAGGGTGAAAAGTGTCAAGAGTGGTCGCCATCTTCAAAAGTAGGTCTTGATGAAGGAACCAACGGTGCTTCAAGGTTGACATGTTCAAATTTTGAGTAGTTTCACATTAATATATCAATATTAAATCTAAAGGTGGATTACCAAAAGAGTTCTTGGATTGAAACCATGAACGTTAACGACAAATTGACAAAGTGATGATATTGTTACATTAACATGGCCCAACTGTGCTTCAATATCATTGAATAGTCGCAAAATATACACAATTATGTATATAATAATGTGAATAACATGTTATTGCCTAGTGAGGTATTATATTGACGCCAAAAGGAAAAAAAAATGATCAGAATGTGCGTTGGATTCGTATACAAACTCGTGTATGATGACAGTATCACATATTGTTAAAGTCAACCCTTTTCAACATATGTACAATTAAAAAAGCAAACTCATGGAAAAAAAACCAAATAAAAATGAAAAATAGTACAAAGTCAAAAGGCTCACCATATAAAAGAATATATATGATAGCCTTAGTCAAGGGTGAAAAGTAAACATCTTTGTCATAATACTCCCATAAAAAAATTCTTTAATGCATGTGATCAGAGAGGGCAACCCAGAAGAACTAATCAAAGATAATTGCTTGGACACCATTATATGGCATCACTACAGCAATTTCTCTTCATGAAAATTTGTACAGGATAAGTACAAATAAGAACAAGATTCAATAGTCATGTAAAAAGTGATACTGTTACGATGATGAGCATGATATAACTCATCTTTATTTCAAGAACATATCTCCAGTAAAAGGTTAGGCCCCATTTAGGCAGGCACATGCAGATTTAAAATGACAGCGAGCGTAAACTAGCACAGAAGAAAGAAGAGAATGAGTTCACCAATAAACAAGTTGTATAAATTTAGATTGGGTTTTAAAAGTAAGGAAAAAGTATGAGTTGTGCACCTAAAAGATCTCATGAAGAAAATGTTCTTTCATCTTCAAAGTATCCACATGAAGGTTCGGGTACAGATTCCAAGTTGTCATCATCCGTTTCAAATGAGTAGCATGTTCTTTATGATGCAGGTCAAGATTCTCGGGGGACAAAAACATCTTGTATCGTATCTCGTGAGGCAGATATAGAAAATCTCCTTTTCATTCTGTGTATCGGGTGCCATCATTTTCTAATGATTCTCATTTTTATCATTCATTTGTTGCTGAGAATAGCAAACAATCAAGGGACTGTAAGGACAGTAGAGAACTCCAGTTTGAGTACTGAGAAATAAGGCCAAGGAAAAAGTTTCATGGTGACGTTAGGAGGAATTCCCAAAATTCCAGGACTGACAAGGATGCACAAGTTAGGGAAAGATACTAGCAAGAAAAAGACATTAAAAACCATAAGGAGAATTAAAAGAACTAATCTTCAATTACAGAACTCTTGTGATGTGAAGAAAAAGAAAAGAAGGATGCTCTGTTTATAGTTATGATGCTTAGATCTTAGAATTTCAAACAAACACTCATTCAAGATTGTAAGTTTTATTCAACTTTTTGGGGGATAATATTTAAAAAAAAAAGGATGTAAAATAAAAGTAATGCAAAAGAATTTGATTCGATCTCAATTATTATTAGACAAGACATATTTGTAAAGGATGAAGTTAAAAAGAAGAATAAGATATAACGTCATAATGCATGGAGGTATGCATGGAAATTTGTAGGAGACCCTACGCGAAGATATGCATGGCAATATGCATGAGAACATGCATAAAGGCTTGAGATATGCATGAAAGCATGTCTCAAGTGAAAATGATAAAGATATTTATATACAATATAAAGATCAGAGGATATATGCATGGATATCCAAATGCTAAGTGCATAGGGACATATTTTTGGTGGATAATTAAAGATATTCTCCATTCAAATCCCGATTTATATCAAAAATTAAATTAAATAATAAAATCAAGATCAAAATTTAATCATTCACATGAAATTAGGTTCAAGTCTATGAACAAGTTTTTAGGGACATTTGCAAACAATTAAAAATTAGTCTATTTAATTTTCATCTCATAAATTGTAGCCAATAAAAAAATATTTATTAAAATTTAAAATTTTACATGGAAAATAAGTGCATATCATAAAAATTCTCAAGTCACAAATCAAATTAAACCTAAGGAAAAGTCTTGAAATTAGTTGATTTTTTATGAAGTTGCACATTGGATGGAACAAAAGTTTTAAGATATTAGTATAAATACATTAAGTCCTACATCACTTAAGTTGTATGAATAATTTCCCTTGAACTAGTACAAATATAGAGCTTATTAGTGCCATTAGGGATATCAATAAGTCATCAAAGGAAGAAACATGAAATACTTCTAAAGCTTTGCTAACAAAGATCAAACCATCTAAACTCTATAACTTCTATCAAGAACATCTACTTTGAGTTGAAGATTTGAACACTAGCACTCAAGCCCTCCATTGAAGTCAAATTCAATCTTTGAGCTGAGATCAAGTTTCTCTAAGCCTTTGTCCAAAGTCACCAAATTTAACCATTTTAAGTGAAATCAAACTTCTTCAAGCCCTTATTTGAAGTGATCAAGTTCAACCCTCTAGTTGAGATCAAGTTTCTTCAAACCTTCATCTGAAGTCATCAAATTTAACAACTTCAACAAAGATTAAGCTTCTTCAAGTCTCTATCTAAAGTCATTAAGTTCAACCTTCAACTTAAGATCACACTTATTCAAGCTCTCGTATAAAGTCATCAAATTCAACCATTTTAGCTGAGATTAAGCTTCTTAAACCATTATCTAAAGTCATTAAGTTCAACCTTTGAATCGAGATCAAGCTTCTTTAAGCCATCACCTAAAGTCATCAAATTTAACCATTCGAACCAAAATTAAGCTTCTTCAAGCCCTCGTCCAAAATCAAATTCAACTAGCCCTTTATCAAAGTTAATCATTCATCCTTTGAGTTAAGATCAAGCTTCCTCAAGCCCTTATTAGAAGTCATCATCATCATCATCATCATCATCATCATCATCCTGATGATATGGGTGATACATCAAAGGCGATACTAAAGTGGGAAAGGTGGCTACCCTGAGGGTGCTACTAGTGCAAATATATTCATCCTAAGCTATGCAAACACAAAAAAAGACACAGGTAGTGTAAGCGTCTGCTGTTGGAGTAGGAAAATGAGCTCAATGAAGCAAATCCCTTACTGTTACTACATTTTCTACTGTTAAGTGAGCTGCTGCTACTCCTCTTAAATCAATTACTAACTCTACTAAAGTTACTGTTGATTTTATTGTAGTTGTTCCTGCAACTCAGTGACCTAGAAGAAATGTTAGGACCTCGCTTCGGAGTTGAAAGTGTTAGGGGAAGGGAACGACTAGCCAATGAGCACACGACCAACAGCCTTCCTAAACCCTTGATGAGTTCTAAGCACCTTATCAACAATAGCAACCTCATTGATCTATACAAAAGTGTCAACAAGCTAGTGGAAAATACAATGGACTACATGTGTTAAGTTGCTAGGTCAATCATCCTCGCCTTGATTTATTAAAATAAAAATCAATTATAAGGATTGCATAGTATGTTGATAAGATTTCTATCATTAAAATGCAGGGTTTAGTTAACTTACACATTGCTCCTCTGGAGTTGGATGCACCCACTCCCCCGTCTTATATATATGTTAGTCCCTAAAGTTCTCTAACACCAATTACAGCTCACTTGTATTCTTATTTCTTTATTCATGCTTCACTAAAAAAAAAGATGAATATGATTATTAACTTAGCGAATAGATTATACATTTAAATCATAAATGATGAGTTAAATTACCTTATTATAATGATGTGCCACAATGAATTTCAATCCATGATGGTCATTCACCACCTTCTTCGTCTTATTCTTTGCATTTCTTGTAGATAACTCTTACAAATTAAGAAATAACCATACAAAATTGTTATGTTTAAGAGTCACAACTGAAATACAATTTAGATGTATGAAATGATCACATAAATTTATTAAATATCATACTTACCCTATAATAATCACTATTAAAGAAGTCCACCCATCTTTGTCAGGTCTGAGGGAAGACAGATGATGGCACAAGCACCTAGCATGATCCAAGTTGAGCCCTTACTCCCAATTGCCCCTATGTTGGAGACAATTCTATTTAGCCTATATTTTTAGTCGTTGTAAAGGTTGGCATTAGTCTGTATCAAACCATTAATTACTCTCTACCGCTTAAGCTTAAAAAAATCCTAGAACTTGAAGTAGGACTACATTAGAAGACATTTAACAAATTTGTGAGTACTATATTTAATAAATTCAATATTAAAAATAAAATAATAAAGATAGGGAAGAGATCGATACTTATGCAGACCTCCTACACAACTCTATCTCATAACTGTTGAGGTACCAACCACTATAATTGGTGGAATGTGGGATTAAATGATGTTACCAATATTGCATATGAAATGGCTAACATTTTGACTGACCACATGTCATGCACCAATCGTATCAAATTGTACAGGCACCAATCTTTCCTTTCCCTTTTCTATCTTTTCATACAACCTAAGAGACTTATTTAGGCCCTTCTTTCTTGGAGCTGCAACTTTGATGGATAAGAGAAAATATTAGTACCATGAATTTATATGTAATAAATAATCAACTTAAAAAAAATACCTAATACATGACACTACGATGGATTGCGTATAGGCTAACATGGAAGGTCCCCTCTACCATCACCTAAATGGTATCGTGCCTCGACATTAGCCATGGCTAGGAAAATACAAATTTTATAAGTATTTAAGAGAAAAGTCAACAATTGAACTAACTGATGATAACATATAAATTATTGTATTTGTATAATGAAATTACATAATTATTTTTATAAAATTATGAGTTATAATACAAAAAAATATTACATTCTAATCTAAGTTATTATTAGTGAAAGTAACAGGCTCATCCTTAATCATTTCATCTTCCAAACTGTCTTCACCATTAATAAAGTTATCCACTCCTTCTATGGTAGAACTAGTATTTCTAAAAGTTGAAATGATTAAAGGACCATTTTTCTAGTCCCTTAACTTACTAAGTGAAAATTTTCAAGGTCAACTGTGAGGTTAAAATTGAAAGAGTTAATGTCCTATAAGAGTGACAAGTCTTGTGTACTAATATCATCATTAGGTAGACCTCATATGTCATAATGTACCATATTATGCATGACCCTTCAATTTGGCCCATTGAGAAGATCTTCGATGTAGAAGACTTATTTCACTTAGATTGCAAGTATGTAAAGGTTATCTTTATGCCACAGAAAATTTCTAGCAAACCCATCAAGAAATTTCATATTTCTTATAAATTAGCAAAACTACTTTCATTCATCCTAGTTGAGCATGTATACAACATGTGGTTTGAAAAGCTTACCCCTTTCCTTATATACATGTACGTTTAACCTTATATTCATGTCTATTGGATCTTATCTTGCATTGTCTGTATATTTCATTTTATGCTTAATGTTTAATAATATACCTAAAATACTATCATACACAATCTTGTCAACATGCATCACATCAATATTGTGTCTCAGGTTCATTGTTGGCTAATACAGAAGGTCTAAAAATATACTTCTCTTACTCCAATTAAGTTCATTAGCACCCATTTTGTTTTGGACCACTAAACTGAGTATTTTTTCTAAGAAATCTCTGAGCTATTGTACTTAGCTGTTCCATGATAATTTCATTAATAAGAGGACGAGGAGAGCTTCTCTTTATGACCTCTCATTGAACTCTTTCTTGTTTCTCTATGCGTGACTCTTCAAAAGCTAATGATAATGACCAATATAGACTATTTTTCCCTAACTCAAATTGATGGAGTATTGTCTTTGCATGTAAGGTATGCTTTGTAAACTTATCCACTCCATCTAGAGAGATTGATTCATATGAGAAAATCATTCATAATCTACAACAATGCCACCCATATATTGAAAATCATATTTGTATTAGCATCTTAAGTTTTAACCCCCCTCCCAAAGATGTCTCAACTCTTCTACAACTAATCTTAAGAAGACATTGATATCCTTACCAGCGATTGTAGCCTTAATATTAACAGAGTCAACATGAAGAAAGACTAATTTATACAAATCCATGGTGGCAAGTTATAGGTAGTCATCACCATTGGCTACATGCTATAGGACAAGTTCATATCACTGAAAGGATTAAATTAATTTGTACTTAAGCCTAATCTAACGTTTTATAAGTTTACGAAGAAATCAGGATTCCTTTTATCAAATTCTCGCTAACCTTTTCCATTAACAAGATGTGACATTACCTTATCCTCTATTGACTTTCTTGTATGATGTCATATCATATCCTTTATAGTGTGCCTTGATCTATATAATCATTTTGACTAAGGAGTTAGTGGAAAATATCAAAGCATTTTTAGGCACCCTTTTATTTATTTATTTATCCATCAGTTCTCCCCACAAATTGGACAATTATACTTTGCAACATGTTCTTTCCAAAAAAGTGCACATTTATATTTGTATACATGGATTGACTCATACCCCAATCCTAATTTATTGAGCCATTTCTTTACACTATAATGTGATTCTAATTTATTATCCTTTGAAAGTGCCTCTTTCAATAACTTTAACAGAGTATCAAATGACTTATTAATCCACTTATGTAGCACTTTCAAATGTATAAGTTTTACTAGAAAGTTCAAGGCTGAAAATGTTGTTAATCTTGGATATATTTTTATTTTCACTTGTTTAAAAAGGTCATTACAACCACTATAATTTGATCTAATGCCCCTACGAATGTGTCTTCATTCCTTTCTCCATCATCCTGAACTATTCCTTTAATTACATAAGAGTTGATGAAATCATGTATAATGTCTACCATCCCATCCCTATCATCAGGAGATGCCCCTATCCCCTTAAAAGTTAAACTATTTGCTTTAACATGATGTATCGAATTTATGTATAATGGATGAAATCTATTATCTATAATATGTGCCTCTAACACTACTAATTTTTGAAATAATAAGTTCATGCACTTCTTACATTAGTATGTCACCAAACCCGTTTCATCAACAAAGTTTTTGACTCTCTCAACAAATGCCAATGCACCATTCAAATACTTGTCCAACAAGTGATCTCATAGATGTATTTAAGTTTTATCTATAAACATCATATAACTTAATAGGAAGAACAACTCCATATGGAATTAAATGTTATGATCAATATTTGTTATGTGTTCTAAATCCACTGTATCATTCCAAATCTAAAAGGTAAAGCCTTATCCTATTCGAGATATTTCTGTAATTATGATTGTATCAATTTATCCATGTTTATCATTTATTACACATAGAAATTTCAATAGCATCTCCCTATAGTTCTTTAATTGTGTAAATTATACGTCAGTATAGTTCTTATTGGGATTGGGAGCTAAATAGTTGCAACAAAAATTAACCGATCCTAGCTAAAAGATCCATGCAAAATGTTAGATTAGAATAAGGATCCATTTTATACCTTTTCAAATGATTCAAAGGCTCATTCATTAATTACCTTTCTTGACTTGCTTTCGATTGAAAACTCCGAGGTACCCACACGAACCAGCATATCACCAATAAACCTCCACAATCACTGATTAAAATTCTCCTCCTTTTTCCTTGTAGTGCTAGCTATGCCTCTTTAAGAGTTATGGTCAAGGAGGGCTATTAAGGTTTTTTATGTTTTGGGATGTGTGAATAATAATATTATTGCCCAACAAGCCTATTTAAATAGGTGCATAGAAAATCCTAATTAATTAGGCTTTGTTCCATGTATAATTATGGGCTTATAATTGGGCCTTATAATTATAATATGGAATTCCCATTTTTTAGGCCCAAAAAATTTGGTCCATCAATTCTAAATCTACTAGGTTCTAAGTGTGCGACCCTACAAACTCTCATTACATTGGCAATAATCATAAATCATATTAATGATCATAAACAATGAGTGGTGTCTAGCAACACATCATTTTTACCTAAGTAATAAAAAAGTCAGTAATTTGACTGAACCTGTATATGTGATCATCATTTACGACCTTTTGTCCTAGACATCTAGATTAAACACAAGATATGGACTGTGTCATTCCCGTATAGCCCATTTCATAGGTTTCTTGATTCTTAAGTAAGCTAACAAAAGTAAATGTAATTGACATCCCATATCAATTTATCTGAGTATGATTTTGCATTTTTCTCAACTTTACTTAATTAAAAGGCCTATAAATGTCACTCATATTATATAAGAGGAACAAATTCTATCTTGATCACACCAATCCCTTTACATGATATGTGACATATCCAATAACTACCTTCGCATTCACTCAACCATGAGTGACATAGAGTAGTATCAAAATATAAAACTCACATGTAAGGAACCTTAGTGATCTCAGGTCAAAGGACCATATTAATAATAATTACTAAGAATCACTCATAAGACTCATATAACAATCCATGTAGCATTCTTAGGGTGGGTCGATCTAGTATACAAGTTCTCTAACTTGTAATCATGTGTAAATTTAATATCTCACATAAGTCATCATACATGTTAGTCTTAACATTTCAAAGTAACTCAATCCACAATGATATATAACTAGGGACATTAAAGAACATAATTATTCTAAAGTTATTATCATAATTAAATATACTACGTAGATAATATATATATATATAAATATGATAATTGAAATTATCTTTAAAATAACATAATTCAAATTTATAATTATCCATACGATTAGTTTTAGGGCATATACATTAACAGTTCACACCCGGAGAATAGTAAATATGCTAAGAAATTTCTACAATATCAAATGAAAACGAAATAAATTGTTAATAATAACTACAGGATATATCCCAAAACTATCCAACTTTATGAAAAAATTCAAGGACTAGTTAGCCTATAAAGATTAACTAACTCTTGAATGAGTCTAAGCTTAGAGTACAAATGCAATTCTATTTAAAATTATTATCAAAGTACATTTATAATAATTTTAAACTTACATTACAATTTTGTTCTATAATTATTCGAGTGTATTTTTATTTGCATTGTTGAATTTTTTAAATATCCATATATATTGTTATGTTTTACATTTTAAAATTAGGAATTGAATTTTTAAACCTACTCTACTATATTCATAAGATGCACAATTAAAATCTTTTAATAAGACGTATATTTTATGAGTACTAATAAATTTTCAAGTGTCCAATCTTTTCAAATTTCTATGACTATATAATCGTTAAATTGATATGGATTATATTTTGTATGAGAATCCTTAATGATATAAAAATTCAAATTCTTTCAATATTTTAAAAATTCTTATTTATATCATCATAATATTTTTATTACAAACATTTGTAAAATTCAAAATATTTCATTTATACATTTTTATTAAAATATAGTTGTTAAGTTATTTTTTTGATATTTAATTATATATTTAAAATTCTATTTTCATGTCAATAAGGATTATGTAAAATATGTCAATATAGTCATTATATTTTTAAATGATATCTTTATTATTTTAAAAAATTTTAAAAATATATAATCTTATGTAATCTTATTATTACTTATTTGTATCTAATTTTCATATATTTTTTTAGTTCTTATTATTCATGTATATAATATCTAATTTTATTATTGAATATATAAAAAAATTAATTTTTCAATCATTTAGAATTCCTTATTCATATATTGAATGTATAATTATTTTCAGGTATTGTCATGATTTGAATTTTTTATGCTTACACATTTTCATTAACATATATTTATTAATTTATATTAATCCAAATGTGATTATATATTCAAAATTTTACATTTATATAAACATATTTTTCAAATATATTTATGTAGTCGTTATAATTTTTACATGGCATATTTGTATTCATATAATTGTTATTATTATTGATTTCTATAATATTTGATTTTATCATATTTTATAAAAATATTGAATTTCCCAATCTATTGAAATGATTTATTTATATATTCAATATTTTTTTATATCTTCTATTTTCAATATTCAATATTTTTTTATTTAATATATAATTTTATTTTCTTACATATATAAATATTCTAAATTTTGAAAAATTTCAAAATATCTTATTTATATATTCATAATATTTTCATTAAATGTATTTATAACATTTGAAATTTTTATTATACATTTAATTAAAATATTTTTATTAAGTTATATTAAAAAATTTAATCATATACCTAAAAGTTTATTTTCATATCAACATATTTTTTAAAATATATTTATATAGTTGATCTAGTTTCATACTTCACATTTTAATTTTTATTACATTATTTCAATTTTAAAAGTAAAATGTAACTAAAAATTTTGTATTTTAAACTATTCCCTAAACTCTAAACTTTGTAAACAAAGCATTATAACAACTTCATCTCATATCAACTTAACTAAATATTTCATACACATATTATGTTATGCAAAATTATAATTTTATCCACTAACATAACAATGACAAAATTTAAATTTATAAATTATACATTGAAGTAAAACTACATAAACACATTTAATATTTATAACATATAAAATCAAAGAAAATTTATTTCATATCAAAATAATCATACCATCAAATTGAATTAACGTATTTCATATTAATTGCCTTATAAATTATATATTCAAATAAAATACAATAAAATTTTATTCACATACTTTAATGCATTAAATCTACTGATCAAATAGAAATTAAATGTCAAAAACCAACAATAATTAACAACAGCAAAAACTAATAATTCAAAAAAATATAAATAAGAAAATATACTATATTGTGAAAAAATAATAAAACTTATAAAAAATAAATAAATCTTATCAAAATCATCGTCTCTCCACTGTGTATCTTCCTTTCTCACATGAATGAGAATGAAATAGTGCTAAAGGGTATTTATAAGTGAAGGCCCTTCCAACAATGATATAATTCTCGGTCATCATTAAAGGATCATTGATAAAAATGAAGGTACTTTCAATGATGACATTGTCATTAGTAAAAAAATTTTGGTAGCAAAATAGAATTTTCAATGATAACAATTGTTATTGGTGAAAGCACATGACATTTTACAATCGTCGGTAAAGTACATGAAGGTTCCTACAACACAATTTCTTGGGTGATTTGTCATCAGTACAATGCCAAGCTTTCAATGATAACTAAATCATCACAGTTTATCAATTAAATTAGTGGTCAAAATTTCTTTATTTTCACTAACGACCATTGTCATCATTAAAGATTCCATTTTCCTACGAAATTTTTTTTCTTAATTTTCACTGATGACTTTGTTGTTGTTATTAGTTCTGACCTAATTTTCAATCGAAAAATTTGGTGCTCATGGAATTTTAATGTATCGTTGATGACATTGTTATCGGTGAAAGTTTTATTATGCATAATCAACAACTGATTTTTTATCATTGCAAAAAGTATCATCACTAAATTTGTTATTTCTTGTAGTGTCAATTATTAGATAGGCTTCTATGAACAACTAAGTATATTATAAGATGCATTAAATCAAAATCAACCTAGCTAAAGGAAGATTTGTCAATTCTATGCTTATATGCTATAAATGATTCTAAACAATTTTTTTAAATTACATTTTAAGTGACAAACATTCTTCATACTTTGGAAGCCTACTTGGATAACTCAAAACAAAGATAAATCCAATAATAACTTATTAGATAAATGTAAATGAGCTTCATATTGCAAACTTTCATTTCATTATATGGTTCAAGATATTATACAATATATGTCCCTAGGCCTTAATAATGATATATCATTGACACCCAATAATAATAAGCATTAATCATCACACACAAATTTTTTAGTCAATATAATTTAATTGAATTTTTTAATAATATTCAAATAAAGGAAACATCCATGTTTTAAAAAGATTGAAGAACTTACGAAGGGTAAGAATCAACATTTATGGGCTAAATAACCCTCAAAGTTGTTAGCATTAGATGAACAATTTTGTGTTGATTCTAAATAATCCTTAAAATGTTATTAAATGTAAGAGTGTAAGCCATTCAAGTTCACTAGTCTTAAGAATTATTCCATCCTTTCATGCAGATTTTGCCATATGGTAATCCTCTAAGATTCAAGAAAATAATTTACAAAAGCAAACTTGGGTTAAGTCTATTGACATATTTGCACATAAGGGAACCTTTTCACTTTTATGCTTGGTTTAACTTAACTCATGCTTGTAATGCCACTACATCATTGTTTGTTAATTATCCTATGTATGGGATCTTACATTTAAACTCCTTTATGAAACTTGACTCTAATAATGTGAGACTTCTTAGCATATTAAACCTTTAGAAATATCCTTTATTTCACACCAAGATATTGACAAATTACTATGCTCTAAGGTATATGAATGTGCTATTTGATTTTTTTATATATTTAAATTAGTTGTGAACTTATAAATGACATAGTTATCAAGACTGACTATATGAAGAGGGAGTGGATGATATTGAAAAGCTAGGCCTACCTAATTTAAGGTTAGTTAACAAAAAGATGACTTTGGAGGAAAAAATTAAGTTAGAGGTAGGTAGGCATAATGTTGACCTAAGAGTTAAAAGGAGGTTATCTATTATTCTTGATATATATTATCATTTGTAATTGTTTTATTTAAGATTTTTTCATGTCTAAAAGTTATATATTGCAAACATATCATGACAATGATAACTCATATATTGGTATTATTCTCAGGTATAGCCAATTTTAAATGTATATAAGCAATTATGAATAATATTTCTATAATGAATATGCTTAATCATTTTTTCCTTTAATTGTTTCCCATGTTGTCAAAAAGTGTGCATATTTCTAATTACACATGGACATCATCATGAATGGTTATGAATATTTTTCTTATATTTAATAAAACTATAAATTTTTTTGTTTTCTAAATTAAAATTAGAGTGATAACATAAAAAAATTAGAAATATGAATTCTTTTTCCTTGAAACCATATTATTATTCTCTTTTTCCATTATTTTTTTAAATTTATAATTTTTTATTTTTTTAATTTACTATAAAAATTAAAGATGATTTGCATAAAAAAATTAAAATGGCTTACAAATATACACACACATATTTCCA